>CM053583.1:68979326-69025945 GCA_028627135.1 Pseudochirops cupreus | reverse complement strand
GCTCTAACCACTCATAGTGATGAACAAGGTGATAAAAACATATATTGTAACATCTGTAGACATGTATCTAGATGGGAAGCTTATATGGTTACCATATCAATGCAAATATGTGTGTCTGTGTATACATGTATATATGCATGTATCTGTGTATACACACATATGTATATATTAATATAACATCAATTTTGTCTCTATCTCTAGGACAGGTTCCATAGACCAGTGATTAGCTTATCTCAGAATTTAGTCATAAAGAGGTGCTTGAACTTGATTGTATTGGGAAACCCCAAAGTACTTTCAGAGATCACTGATTATTTGCCATTTCAAAAGCCCATCTCTTTAATACCAGTTTTCTCTTGGCAATATTTTATAATTGTGAAACATATAACATTATAATCTAGGAAGGATAAAAATTATAAATAGTACAAAGATCATTGGAAAGATATATGATGGACACAGGTTGGTTATAGCATACTATTAATAGTTGTATGTGTGCACATGAGACAGATGGTAGGAAACCACATAGGGCATCAAAAAAAGATAGACTAATCATGTAATGAGAACAAGAGACGAAGGTGGACAGCTAGAACATTGCATTGGTAACATCAAGATTTTAAAAGAAACCAGGGGAAAGCTTATTTTGTCAGTAAGTAATTTCATTCATTTTGAGGATTTATAGAAAGATGCAGACATAGGATGAAAGTTGTGGAGGGTTATGGGTTGGCATAGGCAGAGGGAGTATTGACTCCATTGTAATCATGGACCCATCAAAGTATTAAATTAACTAGTCATTTAGAAGAGGGAGTAATTTTATTTTATTTGGCTCTTAAAGGGAGAACAAGGACCAATGTGTGATAGTTGATGGGAGAAAGATTTTAGGCTAACTTCCTAAAGTTAGGAGAACTGTCCTAACTGTCCAAAAAGAACTGTCCAGAAATGGAATGGGCTTTCTTAGGAGGTATGAATCCTTCATTGCTGGTTAAAACCAATTGTTGACAATTCTGTGGACGGGATTTTAGCTTCTGTTACTGGTTAGATTAGCTGAGGTATTTTAACCTTCTTGTATCATGGACCCTTTTGGCAGTCTAGTAAAGCCTATGCCCATAGGCTTTTCAGAAAAAAAAATAAGTGCATAAAATAAAATACACAATAGATTATAAAACAGACCAATTTTATTGAAATAGTTATCATTACTTATATCTATATATAAAGTAAATGGGCCTAAGACTAATGATCCCCTAGATGAGAGGTGTCTTACAACTCTCAGATTTTCTGATAAATGAATATTCAGGAGATTAATGAGATATGTTTGAATATATTCTGACTCTAGATTTTTCCTTTGAAGGTTTTGCTTGCTATTAAAACAAACAAAAGAAATCAATGAATCTCTGATTTCATTTGCGTACATTTGCTTTTTCTGTTTTACCGCTCTAGTTTGTCAATTTCTAATTAATTATTGAATATAGGATTAAGATTGTGAATCACCACCCTACAAGCTTTTAAAAAGATAACTTGGATTTACCATAGAACCAGAAATCTAATTCTCTGTCTCTGAAACTTTCCTGTGCTACAGAGAGTCTCAAATAAAGGCTGAATACACTGTTTATAACCAAGATTTTGAATTCCCTAAGAAGCAACAAATGCCAGATAATTCCAGGTAGTGCACATCCCCCCCTTTCCCTCTATCCACATGCACATTTATGCCACTATAGCATTTCACTTTCTTGAGCCCCCATCAGAGTCAGCTTCTATGATCTTTTATGAAAACCTCTCCATGAAGAGGGAACCATGTAAAGTTTTTGACACATCTAACCATCTTCAATTAGAAAATCTTTCTTCTGATCTGAAATTTACTAACTCAATTCTTCTCTAAATTCTTTAAAACAAAAAATCTTTCTGGCAGAGAGTGTTTTATGCCAAATGTCAGCATGAAGGGAATTTTATGGCTTGGTTATAAACCTCTGAAATTAGGGGGTTGTAATGGAAAGTCTGACCAGTTCCAGTAAGGCAGTCCAGAAATATATTCTTAACACTTAACACATACTATACATGAAATGTATTTTTAACATGGTATATGTTTACTACAGATTAAACACTTAAAAATGGAAAAAAAACCACTATGTACTCCAAATGTTTCTTAAATATTTGCTTAATATAGCCAGAACACATTGCGAATTGTAAGACTGAAGAGTACATGGCAAGTGTTTAACTAACATCAAAAGCAGTAAAATGTTTCATTTGAAATGTTAAGGGGGTGATAAAAATGTCATGCGGGATTACAATTTCATGCTATGTAAAACGTCTTTCTAATTAAGGACAAGTCAATGGAGAAAAACTCAATTGATTAAAATCCTGAACTAACGAACAAAATTAGCTGGTCCCTTGTCCTGTTCTACTGTCCCATTGACACAATTTTCTGTGAGATCTGCTTGAGTTCATCTCTTCGGTAGAAAATGGGGTTGTAACTGGGCCGTTCTAAATTTTGATATGTTAAAAAATAATCTAATTGTTCTGGGTTTCTAGCAAGCCTGTAATTATTCTGATTATTATAAAAATGGTGTGGTTCAAATGAATATGTATTAGATGATACTTATTGTTACTTACTCACATAGAAGGTCTCTTCCATTAGTTTTTATACAGCTAGGTTTATATTAGTATGAATGATGAATCCCCTGAAGACGTCGCATGTATTGGAACTGGCACTATTTAAAGTTGTAATTATGTGCTATATAGTAATTGGCTTCCACCCAATGGAAATATGCAATACATATTCAAATAATGTGGCCACTTCAGGAGCTTCATTCAACACAGAAAAAAGCAAAACAAATCTTGTTCACAAAGAACATTCTACTGAGTGGGTGAGGGTTATGGAAGCACATTTGTACACCTACCATGTGATAAATATAAAGCATACATAAATAAATCATAGGAAGAAAGAGAATACATCCATACCCAGGGAGGGGGGCTGGACAGAGATTAGGAAAGGCAGAGATGAGGAGGAAAGACATTCCAAGCATGCAAATGCATGGAGGCAGGAAGGTGAATGTGTGCCATTTTGGCTGGAACCTAGGATACATTCATTCCTCACCTCTGCCTTCTAGACTTCCTAGATCCCTCAAGGATCAGCACAGGCACAGCCTGCTGTGGGAAACTTTTCTTGATCCTGTTATTCCCTCCTCTTCTTTCTCCTCCTTCAGTTGTATTTCCTCAGTAGAACATAAGGGCGGGGACTGTTTTGTCTTTGAGGCATTTAAAAAATACTTGTTAGAATAGGTTGAGTTGGAGTAATATTGCATAAGTCTGGGAAGATCGTCTAGAGTCAGATTCTGAAAGGTTTTAAATGTAAAGCTGAGGGGTTTGTATTTTATTGTAGAAATAATAAGGAGCCACTGAAACTTCCTGAGCTAAGTAAGAAGGATATAGAACTTGCTTTAATAAATATTTCAATTGTGTGGAGGATAGATCAGGGACAGGAGGGACTATAAGTAGGGATATCAATTAGGAGACTATTGCTAGTGCGAAGGAGAGGTGAGGAGGACCTGTAGGACCGAAATTCATACAAGTAGTAACTGGCAGAGCCAGCATTTGAAACCAGGTCCCATGAGTCTACATCTAGCACTGCCCTGGTCTTTGTGAGTCAGTATTCAGCTTTTTAGCAGTAGGAAGTTATGTCTCCCTCTTCAAGCACACAAAAAAGAGCCCTTTTCACATTTGTGTGCACTTTTACTGATGTCAGAACATAAACTCTGGAAGGCTTGACCAAGGCTTGGGGAAGGACTGTATGTCAGTCATGAGGGGGATGGTATTTTTTATTTTCCCCTTGAGTCCCAGCATCTCATGAAAAGTACCTAGTGAATAGTAGCAAGATTGCGAGTCACATTGGTGGAGGGGGTGTATGCCAAAGGAAAAAAAAACCAGACTCAAATCAATTGATCAATCAGTCAATCAATCAACACTCTTATTAAGCCCTACTATGCGTCAGACACTGGCATGTTTTCTTATACTTTGTATTCTATTTACTGATTCACCACTCCTCTCCAAAGTGTAAGCTCCTTGAGGACAGGGACCCTATTTTTCTCCTCTTTGTATTTCCCTGAATGCCTAGAAGAGTCTCACAGTTAGTAGCTATTCAGTCAATAGTGAATTGGTTGTTGAATTGAATAAGGCATAAACTTTCTATGTCTTTTTGTATGGTCTTATTTGCTTGTCCTACCTTTCCCACAGTTGCTTCTTAACTCTTTTAGCAAAGGAATTATTTCTTGCAGTTCTTTTGTAGTTTTCTATAGCACCTCATTCAAAGATCATTTGTCAAATGCTATCCAATAAATATTGATTTTTTTTCTGATTTTTCAATGCAACTTTATTTTCATCATTTGAAGACAAACAGATGCTTGTTATTAACTCTAAACTAGAACAAGATTGCTAGGAATCTGGAAGCATCAGTCTGATATCATATCACAACTCAAGATTTTTGTTTGTTTAGGGACTGTTAACACATCTGGGGAGGAATATACAGATACAATACAACACAAGCAGAAGGGATACTACCTTCTAAGAAACACAACAGTTCTGCCATTCTTCCCTGGGCATGACTCAGCTTAACCTGGCTCTGGGTGAGAACATGCTTTTCTAGATCTTCCAAGCCATTCCTTAGGATAGTATGATGCCCCTGCATGTCACAACAAGCCTGTTAAAAGTTGTTGTGTAGGCTGTGCATGGTGCATGGTGTTACAGTGGATAGAGAGCACTTGGTCTGGAATCAAGAAAACTGGCCTCAGACACTTACTAGCTGTGTGACTTTGGATAAGTCATTTAACCCTGTTTGCCTCAGTTTCCTCATCTGTAAAATGAATTGGAGAAGGAAATGGCAAACCACTCCAGTATTTTTGCCGAGAAAATCTCAAATTGGGTCTTAAAGAATCAGACATGAATGAAAAATGACTCAACTGAATAAATACATAATAACTAACATTTATATTACATTTTAATGTTTACAAAGTACTTTATGTATCTAAACATGCATACATGTATGCAGTAGGCTAGAGCCACATGATTTCCCACTCTCTTTTACTCAGAGAGGGCTTATCAGACTAGAATGATATCTGTTTACTTCAGTAATGTTGTTTGTCTAGGGAAATATTTTAGATCCAAGCTGTGCTCCTGATCACTGTATCATCATCATCATCATTCTCGTCTCTAACATTTACAGAATGCCTATTATGTGCCAGAATCTGTGCTAAAAGCTTTACAAATATTATCTCGTTTGTTCCCTTGATTCTTAACTGGGAAGGATTTCCCCAACAATATATCCAAGGCTTGACTCCCTTCCCACCAAATGATAGTTACACAAAAACAGATTTTGTGGATAGAAAATAAACCCATTGATTTAAGCTGAAAACAAACAGAAATCAGAGAAGGTATACAGAGGAGAATATATCAGATAATACACAGAGTGAATGAGGTTTCCTACTGGGAGTGACATATCTCAGCCTGAGACAGCAGGAGTCTTAGATCTCACTCTGGGAGAATTTCACAAAGTTTCTTTTGTGGCTCAATGTGGATAGAAGCATGGTGGAAATGCCAGCTCCTGGAACCTTGTTTTCTCTCTTGAATCAGGAAGCCAGAAGAAAAAGATCTCTTTTTTCTCAAGCTCTCACATTTTGTAGATAGGAAAACTGAGATAGTCATAGTTTCAATGACTCTGCCCAAGGTCACACAGCTAGTAAATGTTTGTGACAAGATTCAGACTCATGTCTTTTGGTTGCTACAATTCCAGCATTCTGTCCAGTTGACTAACTTTCAAAGTAGTTGTCTCACTGGAGTCGATTTTTTGGAAACATTGCAATTCCTCACCCAGTACCTACCCTTGACCTTAATATCCCCAGTAATGCAGGAATGAAGTTTTGTGCTATAAACATTGCTAAAACATTCTGTCTGGGAAAAAAAAACAAAACAAAACAAAATGCAACAACACATTACTAAGGAGTCAGAATGGCAGTTTATTATATTAACAAAGCCTCTTAAGATAACTGATTAAAAATTATTATTCAAAGAAAATATTACTGACCTCAAAAATGAAGTCAGTTTACTCAGTCCATCTGGCTTTATCATTAGAAAAGTTTGTCTTCCAGATTAAGTTTGACTATGGGCACTTGGAAATTAATGGAATTGGAATTTATGTAAAGTTTAGAAAAATTTTGCACGTAAGTGCTATGAACTTGAATTTCAAATTTGGATATTTTGGAATGTTGACTGCTTTGACATACAAGTATTTTTAGCATTTGTCTGCAGGCTGGGCTTGATGCCCTTGCTGAAATTTTCATTTAGAATTGGACCATTGCTCACCCCAGCTACTTACATTCATCTCTTCTTGCTCCCTTCTCTGGAAACTTTAATATGTTGTCTGTCTTCCTCTCTGGTTTCTGGGTCCAGATCATAATCACCCAGCTGTTCTACATTTTAAATACCTCTTCAAGTCCAATTTATCCTGGTTCTTCACTCAGCAGGGATTCCTTTGATGTTACATCTCCTTGTTTATTCCCATTCTTCCTCATTGCTGGTCAATACATAGGAATTTTATACTAATGGGAATACTTGGGAAATAGATGTGGACTATATAAAGGTGAAAGAAACTGGGCAGGCAATGGGACACCTTTTTCTTGTGGCCAAGGCATTCCTCAGTAGGACAGTCCTTCAGAATGATGAGAGAAGCTCTACTTCCTCTTATACCAGTGGTTCTCAATCTTCCTAATGCCGCAACCCTTTAATACAGTTCCTCATGTTGTGGTGACCCCCAACCATAAAATTATTTTTGTTGCTACTTCATAACTGTAATTTTGCTACTGTTATGAATCATAATGTAAATATCTGATATGCAGGATGTATTTTCATTGTTACAAATTGAACATAACCCACAGGTTGAGAACTGCTGTCTTATACCATTATAGAATGTAAGACACAGAAGAAGCCGTAATCCAGAATACTGCCCTGAAATGGGTCTTTAGAGATCATCTAATTCAATGCCCTCGTTTGTTGTATAGATGAGGAAAGTAAAATTATTTACCCAGGGTCACCCAACTAATTAACAACTGATCTGGGTTTAGAACTTAATTCGCATATCTTCTCATTCATTGACCATTCCAACACAATATAATAATGTCTTTTATTCCTTAAAACTCTTATTAGACTGGATAATTCTTAATATTACGCCATTAAAACATCCTTCTCTTGACTGACAACAGAGTGTTATTGAATCTTTCATAACTATCTCTCAGCAGAATGCTTTTCCACTCAATAGAAAGGCCCTGTAGTCAAGAAAGCATGAATGTTCTTTTGTATTATATGATGTTAATAGTATTGAGAGAGTTATAGTCCAATCCTGTTATAACAAATATTGTTACCCCCCAAAAAATTTACACCAGCAAAAATATTTTAAAGACCTGGCCAGGAGCCTATAGAAACAGGAGATTGTTGATTTCTTTGCAATGAAATTCTCTACTACAAATAATAAATACAAGAGTACGTTGCTCTAGTCTTAGAGACGTTTGCTACACTGGAGGTAAAGATTTAATAACTTGCTGTGTGGTCATTCATGGATTCAACAAATTTTAGTCTGTCCTTCATGTGCCTAGAACTCACTCTGTTAAGTGCAATGAGAAAACAAGGTATGGTCAGTGAATATGAGGAATTTACGGACTTATTGGAGAGACAATGCACCACACATAATAACTGAAATATGTAAAAACATTTCTTCTCCTAAAAACCTACCCCCATCGTGGCTGTAGCTGACCCTCAGTTCCTAAAGGCTTAGACAGATCACAAAATTTGATGGTTCTTGCTAAGCTGAAAAGGCTTTGAGTAGGGCTTAATTCATCTAAGTGTAGAGAGGCTTATTACTTGAGGGTTAGTCATAAGGTGATTTTTTTTTAGCCTTAAAAAATAGAATAAGGTATTTGTGGGGCTGGAACAGATTGTAGAGGGTCTTGAATGCCAGTATGAAAGCTGATATTTTCTCTTCTGGACAACTGGAAACTCTTGCCATCAGAATCATCTTGATAAATATCAGAGTGTTAACAAAATGGCAACAAGCAATGTTCTACAAGGATAAATGAGATTCCTTCCTTAACAAGTGAGTACCTTCACTTTGCCAGAATGATGAGAACATCTTAGCAATGATGAAAACATCAGAATTTACACCTGGAGGGAAACTTATTGATCCCCAAATATGAGAAGCAACATAGTGCATTGGGAAACACACTGGATATGTCATCAGAAGGCAGTTCAAATTACATTTCAAACACTTATTAACTGTTAGTTTAATACCCTCATTTTATAGAAGGGGAAAGGGAAGCCCAGATCTTTATACATACACACATGCACACAAGTACATACATACACATATATGTATATATATATATGTGCATGTACATATATGTATGTATATATACATGTTGTTTGTATTATATATATAATACTATATAGTGAGCATATATATACATATTGTATAAGTGTATGTGTGTGTGTGTGTGTGTGTGTGTGTGTGTGTGTGTGTGTTCTCTTTAACTATATTGAAAGCCCCTACAGGGCACATGCTTCATTTCTCACTTCTTTGTAATACCTACAGTTTTTTTGTATATGACCTTTGCCCAATATGTATTTGTTGGTTGGATATCAAATAAGAAAATTCTTTGCTGCTTTGCTCTTTCTCATTCCTTCTTCCTCCTGAAGGTTTTGGCATGCTGATAAAAGGGATTTTTTTCTTTCTTTCTTCTTTTCTTTCTTTCTTTCTTTCTTTCTTTCTTTCTTTCTTTCTTTCTTTCTTTCTTTCTTTCTTCTTTTCTTCCTTCCTTCCTTCCTTCCTTCCTTCCTTTCTTTCTTTCTTTCTTTTTCTTTCTTTTTTCTCTCTCTCTCTCTTCCTTCCTTTTACCTTCCTCCTCCTCCTCTTCTCCCTCCTTCTCATCCTTCTCTTTTTCCTTCTCCTTCTCCTCTCCATCTCCTTCTCTGTCTCCTCCTCCTCCTTGTCCTCTTCCTCCTTCTCCTCTCCCTCCCTCACTCTTTCCTTTCTTCCTTCCTTCCTTGACAGGACATAGAAGGATTCTGAGTCCCCCAGGGAGATTCCCTCATGAATTGCTCTCCTGAATCCATGTATCTCAGACAATTCTTTTTCTCTGGACTTTTCTATAATCAGCTTTCATCTTTATGAGCTCAATAGAATCATAGAATATAAGAACCATAAGGGACCTTCCATTAGTATTCCTGCTCCCCTTGAGGCTCTTGTTGGAGATGAAATTAGACAAAGAGATCTCTGAAGATGAAGAGCCAAGGTCACATAGTGGGGCATGGAGAGCCCACATTTGCCTCTAACAGTGTCCCACTGTCTTAGAGATCACTTGAGAGAAGATATTGGAAGATGCTGTGAAATAGAGTTTGAATTCCCTTCAAAGTTGAGTATCTCAGGGTGAAGTCATCCACTTTAATTACTACACTTTACAGAGGGATGTTGTTGGCACGATTTGCTCAGCTCATAATGCTTGGCACTTGCACTCAAGGCAATACACTTATCTCTGGTTTATTTGTCTAGTCTGGCATGTGGACAACGTCTATAATGTCTGTATCTTTTTCTCCACATAATCTGACTTTCCCAATAACAGTCTTGCCTCTTTTCTCATCTCTTTGATAGAATAAGAGGTAGTTTGGTATAGTGGAAAGAGCCCTGACTTTGGCTTCATAGGACCTGAGTTTAAATCCTAATTTTGCTATTTACTGACTCTGTGACCTTGGTCAAGTTATTATTTTGTGTCCCCTTTCCCTCATCAGTGACAGAATGAGGGCAATTCTGAAAGGCCATCTGATCTCCTGGCCTGGGGTCACTTCCTATTGGACTAAGCCTGTGCTCTGTCTCCTTCTAGTACATACCTGTTTTACTTCTTTGTTGAAGGAAATGTATAACAGAGGCTATTAGTTCTTGATTCCTTGGTTCTAGTGACTGGAACTGTACCAGAGAATATTGGCAATGGAGCCAAAAAGAGCTGCCTACTTTATATAAGCACATATATGTACTTATGTACTATATGAACATAGAGGAGAAAAAAGAAAGAAAGAAAGGAAAGAAGGAAGGGAGGGAGGTAAGGAAGAATGGAGGGAGGGAGAGAGAGAAGAGAGAGAGAAAAAGGAGAAGAAAGAGGAGAAAGGAAAGGGCTATAAGAGAATAAGAGAAATAGCTGTTGGATTACAGTATAATGAAGAAGTTGGATTAAGTGTCTTCTGAAGTCCCTTCTAGCTCTACATCTTTGATTTTAGGATATTTGGGTAGTTTTCCTTGATAATTTCTTGAAATATGATGCCTATGCTGTTTCTTTGATTATGGTTTTTGGGTAGTCCAATAATTCTTAGATTATCTCTCCTCAATCTTTTTTCCAGGTCAGTTGTTTTTCCAGTAAGATAGTTCATATTTTCATCCTTTTGACTTTGTTTTATTGTTTCTTGAGGACTCATGGAATCATAAGCTTCCACTTGCTCCATTCTTATTTTTAAGTAACTAGCTTCTTCTGTGAACTTTTATACTTCTTTCGCATTTGGCCAATTGTGATTTTTAAGAACTCAAACTTATTTACTTCAGTATTTTTGTGCCTTTAAAAAAAATTGTTCAGTCATTTCAGTTATGTCCTATTCTTCATGACCACATTTGGCATTTTCTTGACAGGAATACTGAAGTGGTTTGCCATTTCCTTCTCCAAGTCATTTTACAAATGAAGAAACTGAGGCAAACAGGGTTAAGTGATGGGTCCAGGGTCATGCAGCTAGTAAATGTTCAAGGCTGGATTTGAATCCAGGAAGATGAGTCTTTCTGATTCCAGGCATGGCTTGAGAGCTCCCAAAGCTGCTGATGTTTCTGTCACCACCATCTAGTCCCACCACTGCTGTTTCATCCACATATACTCCAAGCCAGCCTCCTTCCCCATGTCACGGATCTCTCTTTCTGATCTTCTATATTTTCTTGGGCTGGAAGAATACCTCACTTTGACCTTTTGTAGGCTATGCACCTGGAAGTCTAAATCTTTGATCTTTTGACTTGCTGCCATTGATCAAGTGATGGCCAACTCCTGCAGCTGTAAGTGAGCTGCTTCTGCTCACTTCTGGCATGGTCTGAGGTTGAGCTATAATAAGTATGGCCAAGAGGTCTGTCCCATTCTTTAGGACCTCATAGAGACTGTCCAGTCTAACACTCTCATTGTACAGGTCCAGAGAGAATGGGACTTGTTTAAGATCACAGGGCTAGTGAGTGACAGGGTGATGTCTAGAACCCAGGTCTCTTGGCTCCCTGTTAACTACGTTATTCTATTTCCAGGTTATATCAGCAGAGTACTTTATAGACCCCTTGGGAGATCCATGTTTTCTCCATCTCATACAAATTAGACTTCTAAACTTTTTCCCCCCTCAGGGTTTTAAATTGGTTGAGAATGGGGGCTCTAGATGAAAGGAACATTATTGACCTGTTTAACTGTGTACATTGTTGAGGGGGGTGTAGTAGGAGAGGGGATTGGTTGTGGATATTGACTTTGGGTTTTACAGGAAGGTAGAACTCTTGCTAAAAAAGTTGCTGCCTCTTTTTTCTGCTTTGTGGGGCCAAGGGAAGGAAAAAGGGAAATACACATTTAAATAGTGCCTACCATGTCCTGGGTACTGTGTTAAGTACTTTACAACTCTCTCATTATTTCGTACTACTGGATCACAGAATCAGAATAAATAACTGGAAGAAATAGCTCCATTTATTACCAGGCTTCACTACATCCTACTTTACCATGTCCCAGAAACTTCTTCATCCTAGAAGATCACTCCAGTTCTGGAATTGGCACCTTGGAAATGATCTCTGCTCCTGTGGCCCTTTTCTATGATCAGATGACTCCTTGAAGAATCTTCATTTAAGGAGGCCATCCAGGCTAGGTGCGTCTTAATTTCTCACCAGGCTGCACTAGCGATTTTCTGTTATTTTTGTCCCTCTCTCTAATAGCTACTTCCCCTGCACCCCTTTTCAGCTTCCTTTTACATGTTATCTTTCTCCGTTAGAATATAAGCTCCTTGAGGGCAAGACCTCTCTTTCTTTTTGCTTTTTATTTGTAATCTGAGCACAGTGCTTGATACTTAGGAAGGTATCAAATTCTGGTTGATGTTGACTTGACCTCACAGGCAATATAGTCTATGGCATTTAAAAAGTTTGAGAGATATAATTTCTGGGAAATTAGTCATTTTATTAATAATGCCAGAATTTTTAATAAAAGGTCAGTGACACTCTCAGATGCCAAAGGCAATCATGGAGGTGGGCTAATGGCTTATATGCCCTTGGAAAAGGAGTGTTCCTGAAAGTGGCAATTAATTCTGATTGGCTAACAGTTAATGAAAAGATGAATGTTAAAGTGAGGAGCTGAAAGTAGCATCATGTCACTCTTGGACAGAGACTATCTCTATACCCAGACCATCCCCAAACTTGGGCGATATAGACAAAGGATCTACCTCCACTGAAGTTTGAATTTTTGAAATGAGGACTTAAAAAAAAGGGGAACTCTGGGTCTCCCCAAATCATTGGTTACTAATAATCATTTCCCTCAAGTCCAGTCCTATATTTTACTAAAAAGGAAACTAAGGACCAGAGAGAGAAATGACTTTTCCAGGTCGCACAAGAAGTAAGTAGCAGATGTGTGGTCATTCCAAATCCTTTGTTCTTTTCTGTATCCTTTGCCCTCTTCCTTGTGACCACCCTGAATAGAACTGATCCTTCATTGGCGTTTTTCCTCCATAGACCTGGGAGGTAGGTCTGACTTGCTTTTTTTTTTTTTTTAAGTAATAATCAAGATCTCGTTCCAAATGAGAATATTTGTCTAGAGAAGTCAGACCTCAGGCAGATGCCAACATGCTTTCCCTACCTATGTAGTTATTAGTTCTTAAAAATGAAGCATTTATGCTAATTCAATTAAAATCCAATACAACTCAATTAAAACAAAATGAAAGGCCAGGCTAGGGCACAGATGCCCTGGAAAATGGATTTTTGGGGGGTATTTTCTCTGGCTGTGAATAGATTTCCAAAGTGTAGGCGACCACACATGCTCTTAAAAATGAAAACAGGCCTAACTATAATTGAATGATTTGTAATAATACTAACATGTATTTATATTAAGTCCTTCCTTTTAGAGTCCTACATTTAATTTGGTAGCTTTGGGGCAGAATACAAATCGAGTTTTGTTGTATCCACTAACAAATCTTTTCTCTCTTTATTTCTTCTGGGGACGTAGGATTATTTCTTTTCCTTTTTTGGACTAGACTTGTGATTTAATTGCTATACAGAATTCCTGGTGAAGAAAACCCTTCACCAATGCAACAAGTAGTTGTTTTGCAACTAGTCTTTGAGAAATTCTAGGGCACAAAGGGTTTAAGACTTGTCCAGGATCATATAGCCAGAATGGGTCAGAAGTTGGGCTTGAACCTGGGTCTTGCTGATTCTGGGGTTGGATTTCTATCCTTCATACTATATTGCCTATGGAACACAGATTAATGACTCACACATAATTTCCTGGTAAGCAGCCAGGGACCATTTTACTAGGGTAGTGATTCATGGTCATTCCTATTTAAGTGGTTGGCTCCCATTAGATCAGGGCTGTGTCCATATTGGGACATGGCAGGTCCTTGGTCAAAGTCCTTTCCCCTCTAATTCTGAACTTTTTTTCTTTCTAGTTCCTTTTGAGGTGGGGAGGGAGATAGTGTCAGTCTGAGAATTCAGAAGTATTTATTGTTTCCCTAGCATTTTCGGTGGAGCTGTATACATAATTTGCTCTGGTTGATAACTAATACCTATTCTGGGATGAATCAGCAAGGATAGGTAGGGTAATGAGGACTCAGTCTCAACTCATGTGACTATATCTCAGATGTCACTAGATGACCGTGCTGTCAGTCAGCATTAGGCCATCTAGCCATATTGTAACAACCAGAGTTGTACCTAGGGTAGGGTGGCTACATTGTTGCCCTAGGGCACCAAAATTTATAGGGTGCTGATGGCAATTAAATTTCAACAATGTAGGGAAAAATGGGCTTGGCATCTATTTAACAAGAATAATAAGTTACTCTACACTTGGAGAGTTATTTCCCAGCTTGATCCATCTCTGATCCCCTATCCTACCAGCAGCTGTATGGATACTGTACCTGCAGGGACAGGGAGCTTGGGATCCCTTCAACTGAATTTTCCTTAAATGATTTCTTTAAGGATACCTTTTGCATTACTTGCCCTGGTGCCAAAATTGCTCATTATGGTTATGATTAAAAACTGTCCCTGGCTTACCTAATCCTAATTGACAACTAAGTTGGCCAGTGCATTGGTGGAGAGAGGGAAAAGGAATGATATTCCCCTTATATTTTCATGTGTCTAAAAGGGGTCATAAAGAGTTGAACACAACTGAACAACAACAGTATAAGTATTTCCACTGTCCCATTTTTTGGTGGAGTAAGAATCAGACTAGAGCAACCTTCTACGGCTATGATTGCACAATCTGGTTATCTTCAGACATGTTCTATTTTGCATGCATGGTGCTGCATTAAACCTAAGGATATTCCCTCATTTATCATCTGATTAATTGAGAACATCCCAAATGCTTTATCACAGTATTTAAGACCCTCTCTACTCTTTTCTTGATTTGTCTTTACAGTCTCATTTCCTATTATGCATTTATATCATCCATTAGGTCTGTTCACTGTCCCAATACATTCCTTACATGCCATTTTTTTCTGCTTTCACACATGATAATACAATGTAATCTCTGAAAGCAGTAATGATATGATACAGTAGAAAAACTACTGATTTATATTGAGAAGACCTGGATTCAAATCACAGATCTGCGAACTCCCTATGTAACTTTGAGCAAGACATATCACCTCTCAAGGCCTCAATTTCTTCATCTATAAAATATATTAGGTGACCTAGGAAGATCTTTCTGACTCTAAACCTATGATCTTTTGACAGTTTTTTTTTTTGTTTCATTTTTGTCTCCATTTCTTTAGTGCTTAAAACTGTGTCTTGCAGGTACCCAATAAAGACCTAATAAATGCTTGTTGAATTGAAGTTAAATGTGTACATTTTTGCTCATAACAGTTTGTTTTTCCCAGAATTTATCCTTTTCCTCACAACTTATCCCCATCCTGGCTTTCTTTTTTGAGTTTTAGCCTGAGTCCCCCTTCTTCCTGACCTTTCCAATTCTGAACATGCAAAGTCAGAATTTTGAAGATCCATGTACCATTGAGAGAGTCATGAAGTTAAAATAGTTCCCAGAAGCCTGAGTGGAAAATTATTTCTAGTGAATGGAGTATAGTGAGTGAGGTCAATGTGCATGTACAGCATAGAAGGAAATAGGCCACTTTCATTCTGTGGTATGTTCTGGCTTTATTATTTTATTGATATACACATGAAATTTCAGGGAAAATATTAGGAGGAGAATGCCTGAGGCCTTTCCTTTGCTTCTTCCAGGCTCCAGCTTTAATTTGGTTAAGTGTGGATAGTTGGACAATTTGGGGCTATAAATGTGTGGGTGGGATGTTGGGACTGAGGGTCTAATATGCCTAAATAAGTGAGGAACTTTCTTAGAGTTTTCACGGTAATAGGGGGACTTGAAACCAAGGTATTGGAGTTGAAGAAGTGTTGGGGCTATTTAGGCAGCTTGTGGCTGTCTATATGCTTGTAGTCTGGATCTGGGGGGGGGGGTAGTACAAAATGTATAAGGAAGAAACAAGGTTATTTAGACTGTTGCTGGATGCTGTTGCATGACCCCACACACTCACCCTCATCACATTTGTTGTCCTATCTTCCCCTGCCTTCTCCCATAACCCCAGTTATAACTCAGTTCTGTTTTTAACTAACTGATCTTCAGCATCTCAGCCTCAGTTTGATGAAGCTATCACTAGGGCAGTTCATCTTTTTGGTGGTTCTGTGACTGTGACTTCATTCCCTTGGGTGGCTGGACCATATTTTGGATGAGTATATACTCAAACTTAAGAACTAGTGAATTCCTCTTCATTGAAGTGCTTCAATAGAGGCTAGTTGACCATTTGTCAGAGATGTTGTAGAGACAGCTCCTACTCCAGCTAGTGTTTGAATTAGTCAGGGGTGGGGATCCTGCAGCCTCAAGGCCCCATGTGGCTCTCTAGTTTCTCAGTGAATTCAGGGCTGCACTCAAGGACCTAGAAGGCCACATGTGGCCTCCAGCCTGCGGGTTTCTCACCCCTAGATTAGATCAAGACTAAGTTCATTTCCAGTTCTCCATTCTATGAGTCTATAAGACTGTCCTCTTAAATTGTGTTAGTGAAAATAGGATTAAAGATTGGAACTGGAAAAGGTCTCCATCTACCATCAGTTATTCAGATGGGAAACATGATGCTTAGGAAAGCTGAAGCTCACCTAGTCACACAAGTAGCCATCTTCAGACTAGACTTCGAACTCCCGTTCTCTGCAGCCTAGAGCCGATGGTCTTTACCATATGTGCAGTATCATGATGTTTCCTTAATTTCTCAGGAAACTGTCTATGTTTCCATATAGGCTTTCCATACTCTTCCTGAGTTCCAGAGGCTTTCCTGGGCCTGAATCTCTGTGGACAAATAATCTATCCCTCTCAAAGCACAATGTAATATTAGCTAGCATTTATACAGTTTTTTAAGGTTTGCAAGGCTCTGTACCTACATATGTTTTCTCTTTTCAATCCTCATGACAACATTGAGAAATTGGTGTTATTATCCCCATTTTCAAAGATAAGGAAACTGAGGCCTAGAGGTTAAATGCCCAGGGTCACAGAGCTAGTAAATAAGTGTCTGAGAGGGGATTCAAACTCAGATCTTCCTGAATCCAAAGTCTAGCCAGCACACCACCCACTGTGCCAACTAGCACCTTGGGTGGTTGTGGTTAGTCTAGCTAACTGGGTAATGGTAGATTGACAGATGTGAATTTTTACTCAAGTTTCTGGAATCTAACACTATTTATTATGGAGCAGAATTAAGTATAAGTAAGCATAAGGCAGGCTTCTCTTGGATGCCATTCAATGGGACTCCATTCCTTAAAATGAACATCTCTCATTTAGAAGGTGGTCTATAGCAAGGATCAGGTTATTACTGAAGCTCCAGGAGCAGGCCACTTAAACCCTATGAGTGTTAGGCTTCTAATTTGTAAAATGGAGATTATAATATTTGCATTCTTTTACTTACAAGGTTTTTGTAAGTGTTAAGGTGCCACATAAATGTAAATGATTATTAATGGTAATGTAAGTTATTGGAACAGTTAGCAGTCCTCATTTGTGTTTTTTGAAAGTGGCAAAGTTTGAATGGAGTTAATGAGCTACCTTTAGTCACAGGTTTAATAACCCAGTCTGGAAAATACTCATTAGGACAACTTATAAAGCAGATTTTTTTTTGGCTTTTTTTTTGCCTGTCTCTGATGCTTATTGGCTGTGTGTCCAAGGATAGGTATCAACCTCTTGGTTCCTCAAGCTATTTAGTGATTTATAGATAAGTTTTCATTTGTCCAGGTAAAGGGAATTCCCATACCAAAAAAGCACAAATCCTTGACATGCTGACCTAAAATCCTGATTGCTTAATTCCAGTGCCATTGTTTTTAGCTTGTTTGTAACTAGTTGTATACATGTTGCCTCTCCTATTAGACTGTAAGCTTCTTGAGGGCAGAGACTGTCTTTTACCTTTCTTTGTATCCCCAGTTTGCAGTACAGTGCCTGGCATATGGGAGCAGCTTCATAAATGTTTATAGACCAATGGACAAAGGCAAGCTTGTCATGCTGACATCCAAAATTGTCTTTCCTGTCTTTATTCCTGCCATTCCTCAAGCTGTGCCCTTTCCCATAGTAGGTCTAGTACCTTTCTCTTCTGTCCCATAAGTATTTACATTTTTGCTAATTTAACAATGTACCTCCTGCATACGTTTCTTCCTATCTGGAGTGTGTTGAACCCCACTTTCCCACTTAGTCAAATTTTTCTCATGTTTAAGGCTGAGCTCAAGTTCTCTATGAAACCACATAGTTTTTTCTTTTCATTTTCCCCCCTCAATGGAATGTGTGCGTGTGTGTGTATGTGTGCTGTCTTTTTATTTTTGAGAACATCCCATTCTTCTTGAGCTCTGTGTTATCCCCTAAAGCCAATCTGTGAGTCAGACTTCAGGAAGACAGACTAATTTATTCTAGCTTATTCATATCCTAGCTGCTCAAATGGAACCCAGGAGCTATGCACAGACCTATATGCTTCAATATTTTAATAGACCTATGACCTCATTGCTATGGATATTTTCCCCAACATTACACCCATGCCTTCTCATCCTTTATAGTTGTGTTCATATCCTTCCATGAATCCTTTATGGGAATTCCACTCATCTTGCTAAGGACCATTCTCTAGATTTCTTGACATTGTATGGATACTAATGAAACACATAGACCATTTATAAGTAATTTCAAGCTTTTACTATAAGACTAAATTGCCATTTTTGCCCCAAGTTTTACAAATCCTTAGTGATATTCCTAATATTCTTTTTGGTGTGCAAGTATTGCTTGAACATATGGTACGGTACAATGTGTATACAATCCAAATATGCAAGTATAGTGCACCAAAAGGAATATAATGTTGATAACATTCTGTATCTTATTCACACTCACGTATATTTCTTCATTGCTATTTAAGTGACCTACAACTTTAAATTCTTTGGTAAGGGTGTTATGCCATGATTTATGGCCGTATAGCATTGATTTAAAAATTGGCTATTCAGTTGTCCATATTTTAGGGAAAAACTTAGAGAAAAGGTTGGATCATTAAATGTGGCCATATATTCCCAAATGCAATTCCATTTTTCCTATTCTTTTAATTGAGTCATGGATGTCATTTCATTGTCAATCTGCACTATCAAAGATATATGTACTGCAGGACCAGTATTATGGGCAGCCCATCAAAGTGCATATCCTAGTTTGGACAATAATTTAGTTAGTCAACTCAACAAACATGAATTAAGGTACTATGACCTATGTGCTAGGGCAGCTAGGCTCTATGGTAAGCACCAATAATATTTTTTTTTCTACCTGGGTTTTCTTATGTGGATTGGTCGACCTGTTCTGTAAGATTATAGATCTTACTCCATACATAATAAAGCCTAAATACTTAGTCAATGCCCAGGCCCTATTATGTGTTATAGTCAGTGATAGCATATATATACTTATGCTGCCAACTTCAGAAATCATTCTCTGATTGCTGGCAGTCTACATGACATTACCTGCTAATATAGGCTTTGTACCATTTATGGAGATTTCCTCAGCCATTAGTACTCTGTCAATAACAGTTGAAAATATCATTGGTGAGCATTATTTTGTATGATGTCTTATCTAATATCATTAATCTGAAGGTTTTGTAGGAAAAGTCATCTTTGTTGCTCCCTTCAAGTAGCCTCAAAACTATTTTGAAATGTGTAGGGGAGACACTTTTTAGAGGAGAGCTTTAAGTTATAATTTTGCTCTGGTCCTGAAGTGTTTCTTTTGTTTTACAACAAATAATGTATGTAATGGAGTCTTGTTAGAGTTTTTCATGCCTTCTAGGTACTTGTGTGGCTATAAAGATGAGATATGTTATAGAATATGATTTGTGAGTATCTGCTTACTCCTTTCTCATGCTTTCAGAAAGAATGCCCCAATGTACCTGCATAGATAAGTCTCATACAACTTTTTTTTGGCATGGTGTGGTAGGCATATGGACATATTATTAATTGATATTTTCTTCTTTGCCTTATTTCTTTTCCAGAAGTCTATGATATTTCCCTCCTAAGCACATTGGGTGGCTTCTTCATGGAGAATTTATTGTAGGACATTGATGTAAATTGTACAGGCTGAGAAGGCATAATGTGTTACCATCTCTATTCCTATATCTCTATTCTTTGAATAAGTGCCCACATCCATGACAACACAAGTTCAATGAAATACATAAAAGAGGAAATAAATTAATTCGTGGATGCATTTAGGACCATTTTTGCTCAAATGAGGAATGTGAGAAGTTTAGTGGACTGTACATACACTGTACCATATCCTATGTTCAAATGAGCTAAATGAAAGAGAGTTTGTAAGACAAGATCACTCACTGATTTACAGGGTTCATGGTTTGATTTTGTCTACATGAAAGGAGATCTGGGGAGGGAATGGAACAATGAGATTGAGTCAATGGATAACAGACTTGGTAAAAACCCCTTATCGGGATGCTCTTATAGCTGTTGATTTCACAGAAGTGTGCCATTTGGCATGGAGGCAAGAACACTGGATTTGGCTTCAGAAAGATCTAAGTTCATACAGCAGTAGTACTTTAGTGGGATGGACAGCTGTGTGACTTTTGGAAATTAGCTTTCTTCTCGTGAGTTCCCGTCTTTGTAAAAACAGAGATAATAATAATAATAATAATAATAATAATAATAATAATAATAATAATAATGCTGTCAATTGGTTTGGTGTGAAGCTCAAATAATATAATGTCGGACCATAAGTAAGTGACTTTGGTTCTCTAGACCTCAGTTTCCTTATCCTTAAGATAAGGATATGAGACTTGGAGATTTCCAAGTTTTCGTCTGGCTCTAAAATATATGATCACGTGATCTAATAAAATGCTTTTTTAAACTCAAACAGGTCACATAGATATTAACTAGACAAAAAGATAGGTAAGTGCCTTAGCACATGAAAAATCAGATAACCATCTGATAAAGCACTAATCCTCTGTTTTGGAAATATACATTAGAATCAATGAGAACAGTTTGATGGAAAGCAAAATTGCAAATGATGAAGTTTGGATACAAAAAACAACAACAAAAATGTTCCCCAAATGCTCTTTTCTTAGAAAAACAATCCCTCTCCTATTTTGATCTTTGACCTATGCACATACAATTAATTCCCCATCATATTTCTGCATATAGCTCTCTAAGGAGAATCAAGTTTACACTTCCCTCCGATCCAAACCATAACAGCACTTAATTAGGTGATAATTTATGTAGTACTTAGCATGAACTTCTGGCACTTGCTGAAGCCGGCAGCACAAGTGTACATATGTTATCACCTGACTACATCAAGTAACAGGGCCTGGGCATTGGCTAGGTATCTTGGGCTTTACAAGGTATCAAGTGACATTTATGACCCTGTTGTACCTGCATTTCTAGTAGGTAGAACTGTCTCTGGTGTGTATTAATATACTGAATATTATGCCCATATGCACTTAAAACACTGACTCTGAGCACTTCTAAATATTGAGGAACCTAGAAAATTGGAGAAACAGATGTTGGATGAATAATCAGCCTTCTCAGGACCTATCACTCAACTTCAGGGAAATCTTGCAACAGCAGGAGCAGAATAGTTCAGATTTTCGCAGTCAAAGATAAACAGAGCGTTCCCTGTTGGCAAATGTTGTCTGTAGTGATAACTAGGCTCCAAACATTTGGCTCAGACCTTCAGGGCCCAACCCTATCAATGATACTGGCCAAGCAGTGCTTCTTTTCCAAATAACCCCCCGGGGGGGGGGGAAGGGGAGCAGAAATTAAAGGGAGACATGGCTTATGATTTTGCAGCCTAAATGTATTGAATATGCTCATTTCTATGTGTTGGTCTAAGAAAAGGGAACCTAATGGGGTTTTGTCTGACTGATCCATCATATCAGTATGTGCTGTCTTTGATTCAAAGCCTGGAAGGCTATAACAAAAGAAAACACATTCCCGTTGTTCCTGTTTTTAATTATAACTATAGACAAGAGAAGAAAGTAATAACAGGGGACATTATTTTGGCCCTTGAAAGGGATGTTGCATCTATTCTCACTCTAAACACCAGACTTGGAATCCATTTTTGGAGAATTCTCATTTGTTGTCCTAAGGGAACCCATCAAATCCCATCACCCCCTGAAAATAGAATAATGGATTAGAGATCAAAGCACAAAACTTGGATACCATTCCCAGCTCAGCCACTGACTTGCTCCATATCTATTACTTTAATGTAACCATGTAAACGAGCCCATTGGTAGGGAATATGGAATGGATGACATCAGTCTGGGCCAGAAATATAGCTCATACTTGTAAACTAATGGAAATCAGGAAGAAAGCTTAAAGAATTTAGACAGTGAAACTAAAAGAAAATAAATTCTAAAGCCCTTTTCTGTTTTATCCATTCTGGACAAATCTAGAAACTAGAAATCTAGAATCAATAAATCAGCAAGCATTTGTTAAGCCCATACCATGTGGGAGGCATTGTGGTAGGCGCTGAGGGTACAGAGATAAAAATGAAACAACTTCTGCCATGAAGGAACTTAAACTCTCTCTGGGGAAACTATAGCTATATCTTTATTCATATATACGCACAATGCACATATGATGTATGTATATACATATATACATATACACATGCACATATGATGCATGTATATGTATGTATATATGTATGTGTGAATATATATATTATGCATATCAATGCAAAGCATATGCAAGGTAATTCTGGGGAAAGGTACTAGCAACAAGGAGAAGGGGAGAAGGAAATCAAGAAAGGATTTTTGTAAAAAGGAGCACTTGAACTGAGTCTCGAGGGTAACTAGGAATTCCAAGAAGTTGAAATGAGGAGGGAGCGCATTTCAGTCATGAGGAGTACAGAAGATGATGATGATGATGGAGTAGTGTAGAGACAGGAGATAAAGTGATGAATGTAAGTAAGAGTAACAAGGCTAGCTTGACTGGGCCATAGTGTGAAGGGTATAATATGTGATGAACCTAGAAAGATAGACTGGGGCTAAGTTGTAAAGGGTTCTAAATACAACAGAGGAGTTACATGATCCTAAAGATAGTAGGGAGACATTGTAGTTCATTGGGTAGGGGAATGACTTGGTCAGATTTGTGCTTTAGGATTAACATTTTGGAAGCTGTGTGGAGGCTGGATTGGAAGGAGAGACTATATACTCTCTCACTTGTTGATCTTATAAACTCCTGTTTAATGCTCCTTCTTTGCTGATGATTCTAACATCTATATGTCCAAACTTCAATTCTTTCCTGAGCTTTAGTCTCACATCACCAATTCCCTGTTGGATAACTTGATCTGTATATCCCTTAGGCGGGTGGTTCTCGACCTGTGGGTTGTGACCCCTTTGGGGGTCGAACGATCCTTTCACAGGGGTCACAGGGGTCGCCTAAGACCATTGGAAAACATATTTCCGATGTTCTTAGGAACTGAGACACAGCTCCTCTATCATCTCCAGGCGCGTCCACCCACATGCAGATACGCCCAGATACGCCTGCCCACATACTGGTATTGAAGGGTTGAGGCAATAGGAAGGTTGAGAACCACTGCCTTAGGCATTTCAAATTCAATATATACAAATCAGAACTCTTTCTTGCTTTCCATACCTAGCTGTCTTCTGAACTTTCCTACTTCTGTCAAAGGCTACACCTAGAGGAATAGTGAAGGGCTTCAGGACCACATCAAATGAAGACTGGTTGAAGGAATAGGGGAAGCTTACCCTAGGGAAGAGAGGACTTCAGAGGACATCATAGCTGTCTTCAAGGATTTGAAGGGATGCTCTCAAGAGAAAAGATTAGACTTATTCTACTATGTCCCAGAGGGTTGAGGTAGGAAGAAAAGGTATGAAATTACAAAGAGGCAGATTTTAGATCAACGTAGGGAAAAAAAAGCTTCCTAACAATTAGATCCATCCAAATGAGGAATGGAATACCTTGGCAAATAGTGGGTTCTCATGCCCATCAAGAAGACAGAGGTTCTTAAACTCTTTTTTTTTGTATTACAGATACCTTTGGCAGTCTGGTGAAGCTTATAGACCCTTCTTTAGTAATAATTTTATTTTATGTTAAATTATGGTTGTACACAAAAATATAGATGGCTTATTCCGCACCTGAAATCTGTCACATCTCTGTTATAGATAGCATGTTTTTCACTGGTCCTTTGGAATCATGAATGGCCACTTTATTGATCACAGTTCTTAGAAATATTAAAGGTGTTTGTTTTTAGTGTTATAGTATAAATTGTCCGGCTCTGTTCTTTAACAATTTATAAAATGTCCTCAAAATCATTCATTTGTATAATATTGATGGTATAGTATAAATTGTTCTCTTTCCACTTACTTCACTCTGCATTAGTCCTTGTAAGTCCTTTCAAAATCATCTAATCTCCTATTTCTTTCAATACGATAGTATTCCCTCACATTCATAAACCAAAACTTATTCATCCATTCTTTAATTATTAGATATCCTCTTGGTTCCCATTTCTAGAAAAAAAAAAACAACACATTCTTTCAAAGGGTTCTAAGAGTAGGTTTTATTTTTTTCTTTTTGAAAAAAGTGAAACTTTTGCTCCCCCCCCCCCCCCAAACCCTTTCTCGTACCTGTAGATGCATTTTCAGGTTGGATAAACATGAAATGTATTTTTTCAGTTTTGCTAACTTTTTATGTCCATTCCCGATATTTTTACATGTGAAATCACTGGCTTTTATGTCATGTCACATTTGTTGATGGACGTTGAAGTCATATAATAGAGTCTTCAATATACTTCCTTTTTGTTCAATGTTTCAACTTAAGTTGGGTTTATAAAAAATATAAAACACATAAAACTAAAATAAAATGTGTAACTCAGTTGATATTTTAAAAACTATTTTTGTGTGTTTTTCAAGTGAGTTATTTGATAAATCTGCATAGAAATAAGTAACATTATATTTAAAATCAGTTTTTAAAGTAGTTTGTATGACAAGTAAGTGAAATAAGGTGGGTTTTAAACAATTTATCCAAAGTTTTAACAATAGCTTTAATAGCTTTTAGCCCTCTGATAGAACATTGGTTATGTCTGCACCTTAGCAATTGTGTCCTTCTTGAATAGCTTTCTGTGCCTTCCTAGAAATAATGGTTCATATTTCTGATATCCATGGCAGTTTTCTCATGAAGTTCCTTTAAAAATGCATGATATTTTCATGGGATATTAATATGTGAACCCTAATTATACAACAGACTATGTGTACATGCTTTTATTTTAGTGTGCAAAAAGAGAATGAGAAGAGAAAAATGATATTTCTCCACCTACAGAGGTTAACAACACTATGTATGATCTATATTCTGGTGCAATCTGCTAGCAATAATAAATTATTTTAAATACCACACTGCAACACTTATCTTTGCCATCAAATATATTTGAACTTGCCTAATCCACACTCACACCCTAGAGACTCTCTCTCTTGCTGTGTCTGTGTATATTTATTTATCTATGTCTTTATTCATTGCAAAAAAGTGAACATCTTTTTGGAGAGTTAAAAATTCTCATTTGAATTTTCGAGTTTTGCAAAAGTTAAATGACAAAAATGATTCCCTCCCCTTTCCCACATACTGATAAACAAGTAAGTGTAACTAAGTAACACTGGAAAACAACGTTGATGTCTGGATCACTAGTGTGAGAACACAGGACTTCACCATTTGGTGGCTGACTTGTTGTTAGATTTGGAGTTGCCGGATAGTTGGCCAGATGCACTGCACAAGTATCTGTAGACAGGAATGCCGTGATTATTTACAGTCTTGCAGTGCATCTAATAACCATAGTGATAATGGAGAATATAAACAATATTTTAAGGTACTTAGAAAAGCTGTAATGTAATATATAAACATCTGTGATTTCTATTGGTGGTAGTCACAAGTGATGCTAATACTATTGTAATTTGTTGTCCACATTCAAAATGGAAAGAAATGCTAAATTTCAGTTAGGGGTTACTGAAAATAAAGATGTTCCTGGACTCTCTAAAATCTGTCCATAGGTCCCTGAACTCCAGGTTAAGAAACCCCTGCTATAGTGAAGGCTAGATGACCACTGGTGGAACATGTAGAAATTTTCGGTTAGATGTAGATAAAACTGGGTTACCTTTGAGGGCCTAACTCTGAGATTTTATGACTTTGTGACTGTGTATATCTGAGTTTATGCATTAATCAAAATTCTGTACTATAGCAGTCTTTAACAAGTGGCTTTGTTCTAAGTAATCAGTAATGGCAGAGAATGAATTTATTCTATCATCAGCCCTTAGCCCTCCTTGGCTTCTAGAAGTTTAGTAAAAGTTCACATTTTATATAATGTTTTTTAGCTTCCTCCATTACAGTCTTACTCTTATAGATCATCAGATATGGTGGTGACCCTGTATTCTGTAAGGCAATAGAGAATACAGCGATGCGTAAGTTGGAAAGCCTTTAAGTGTGGGCCAAGTATCTTATTATGAATGCTAGCCAAGTTAACTGTGGAAGGACTTGAAAGGACTTGTTACCTGGTTCTTGGTTGGCCGTGTTGTTCAGTTATGTTCAATTCTTTATGATTCCATTTGGAGTTTTCTTGGTAAACATAATGAAGTGACTTTTTCATCCCCTTCTCCAACTCATTGATGAGGAAACTGAAGCAAACAGGGTTAAGTGACTTGCCCAGGGTCACACAGCTAGTAAGTGTCTGAGGTTGGATTTGAACTCCAGAAGATAAGCCTTCCTGACCCTAGGCTGATGGTGATCTTTGCATTATGATGTCACCTAGCTGCCCTTGTTGGCCATAGTAACTCTCGAAGACTATTTGCTGTCTTGTAGATATGTTACAAGCAATATGTTACAATGAAATGAGCTCTGGAGTCAGAGGGCCTCTGTTTAAATCCTGGATCTGATGTTTACCTCCCGTATGCCAGTGGGCAAGTCATTTAACTTCCCTAGGCCTGGATTTCCTTGTATGTGAACAAAGGGAATTGGACTAGCTGGCCTCTGAGGTCCCTTCCAGCTCTAGAGCACAAGGCAGGTAGGTGGCACAGTGTGTGCTGGACCAAAGTCAGGAAGACCCAAGTTCAAATCCAACCTCAGACTCTTTCCAGCTGTGTGATCCTGGGCAAGCCACTTAATCTGCTTGCCTTTGTTTCCTCAAGTATAAAATGAGTGTAATAATAGCTCCTACCTCACAAGGTTACTGGGAGGATCAAATAATATTTGCAAAATGCTTAGCACAGTGCCTGTCACATAGGAAGCATGTAATAGGTGCTTATTACTTTCTTTCTCCTCATAAGATCCTATGATAAGAGCCTGTACTGATGAAATGTCAGATTCTGCTTCTCTACTAGCTTCACAAAAAAGTCATATGAAGTTGATGGTGCAAGGGTTTTAAACCCATTTTGAAGATGAGAAATCAAAAGTTAGGGTAGTTTAGGTGATTTGTCCAAGGTGTTATAGTGATAAACTGAGGCTTGAAGCCAGAACCCAGGTATTTTCCCTCCACTGTTCCATCCTGTCTTCTAAAACAGGGCACATACATGACAAATCTTAGAGTCTTATCTCTAAAGGGATCATTATTTCTACATACCATGGTCTCAGATTGTTCATATTCATGTGTCAGTCAGAATTTCCTGAGAAGCAACTACAGATGTAGGCCCTTGCCCCCCCCCCTACTCTTTTCCCCCTCTTTTCCTCCCTCTTTCCCTCCTTTTCTCTCCCTTCTTCCTTCCCTCCCTCCCTTTCCCTCTCTCTAGAGCAGCGGTTCTCAACCTGTGGGTCATGACCCCTTTGGGGGTCAAACGATCCTTTCACAGGGGTCACAGGGGTCACTTAAGACCATCAGAAAACACATATTTCTGATGGTCTTAGGAACTGAGACACCGCTCCTCTATCTGTCTCCAGGTGGGTCCACCCACATGCAGATATGCTCACATATGAGTATTAAAGGGTCATGGCATTAGGAAGGTTGAGAACCACTGCTCTAGAGGATTAGTAGATTGTGCCCACTCTGTCAGTTGGGCAACACTGGAACCCAAAAAGTCAGTGTAATCTTCCTAGGCTCTTTTAATAGTGGTATGGTATGAGGGAAGTGACTTCCCAACCATGCTTTTACTTGGTTTGGCATCTAGAACACTGTGTTCTATTCTGGGGGAAATATTTTAGGAAGGACATGGACAAACAGACATATGTCCAGAGGAGTGTGATGAGATGATAAGAAACAATGCCAAGTGATCGTTGGCTGAAGGGACTGGGAATGTTTGGGCTGCAGAAGAGAAGACTCAGGACGTGAGAGTTGTTTTCAGGTGCTTGCAGGTAGTTTTTTGTGTTCAAAGAGAAGCAAAATGACATCATTCATTATGTCAGGGGTCAAGGTGCAGTGTGGTCAGCTGTGGCCTATCAGACCAATATAAGCTCAGAAGACTTTACCGCAGTTTGGGCTCAAATAATCCATTTGAATATTTGGGGTGGATATGGTTCTAAATTTGACCATCTCATGTTTCTTTTGAGTTACTTTGATTCTACTTTGCTCGTAGAGTACAATGCCTTCATTGATGAAGGCACACCATGCTAGATGGTCCTGTGCCAGTGTCTCCCATGACTAACCATCAATTCCAAAGTTCTTCAGAGAGACCTGGAGAGTTTCCTTATATTGCTTCTTTTGACCTCCATGTAAACATTGGCCTTGTGTAAGTTCTCCATAAAATAGTCTTTAAGGAAAATGTACGCTTGGCATTTGAACAATGTGGCCAGTCCATCACAGTTGTGCTCTCTACAATAGAGTTTGAATACTTGGTAGTTCAGTTAAAAACAAACCTCAAAGTCTAGTATCTAATCTTGCCAAGTGATCTTCAGAACCTTCCTAAGACAGTTCAAATGGAACTGATTCAATTTCATAGCATGGCATTGGTAGACTGTCCAGGTTTCACAGGGATACAACAATGAAGTCAACACAACAGTTCTGTAGGTATTCAGTTTGGTAGGCAACCTTGTACCTCTTCTCTCCCACACTTTACTTTGGAGCCTTCCAAACACTGAACTTGTTCTGGCAATGTATATAACAACCTCATCTTCTATGTGTACATCCAACGGAAGTGAACTTATCCACAGCATTCATAATTTCTCCATTTGTTGTAACTGATGGTTTCCCCATATGATGGATGGTGCAATGCTGATTGGTGGAGAACCTCTATTTTCTTGGTAGTAATTGTTAGGATAAAATTAGCACAGATAACTGGGAATCCATCCATACTTTGTTGCATCTCAGCCTCAGAGGCTGCATTAAGGGAATTATCTGGAAATTATCTGGAAAAAAAGATCATGCACCAATTTTCCCTCCATTTTCTCTTGGCTTATACATCTTTTCAAGTTAAATAATATACTGTCAGTGAGGTAGCTGACCTTAACGCCATTTTTTTCCTCATTGAAGGTTTCTGACAACATTTTTGATGACTGGGAAAGTGCAAAAGTATAAGTTGAAGAAAGGATATTTATTCGTGATACAAGGAAAAAAAGAAACTTCCTAATAATGAGAGTTGTCCAGCAATTAATCACAACAACAACAAAAACCATTTATCATTACTATATACTAGGCACTGTGCTAAGTCCTGGGAGTATAAATGCAAGCATAAAGAAATATGGTTCATGCCCTCAAGGGACTGATAATAGGGGAAGAAAACATAGCAAGGGAAGATGCAGAGGTGGGGGAGGATTGAAGGTACCTGATTCAGCAGCATGATACAGAAAGTCCAATGGAGATGAGTCAATGGTACAGCTTCCAGGGTAAGAAGGTTTATATGGTGTGATAGAGAGAGAGTAGAATGGATTGCCTTAGGAGGTAAAGTATTTCCTGCTGTTGAAAATTTTCGAGTGGAGATCGCATGACAACTGGTCAGGATGTCTGTTCAGGTGCAGAGTGGCCTAACATGACCTCTGAGGTCTCTTCTGACTCTGAGATCCTGTGACTCTGTGCTTATCACTGGGCAATAGGGGTTTGCTGATAGCAGGCACCCAAAGTGCCATGAGACAGAACAGCAAGTCGTGTTAAGAATGTGGGGATGGTGGGGTGTGAGGGGAGAAACGTGGGGTATGAGGGGAGAAACGTTGTGTGTGAAAGGAAGTGTTTTACATGGATTCCTATTTTTCAAGACTTTGCCACATAGACAGCTTCCCAGTTCCCTCCTGTGTTGCTTTACAAAGTTCCACTTGGAAAGACAAACAGCACTAAAAATTCTAAAGGAAAGTTCCACAGTGGCATATGGTACTGTAATTATCTCCAAACAAAACCTCAAGAGCAGCCAGGGGATCCTTGTCACTCTGACAGGGCATACACAGGAAGGCACAACCTGAAGAAAATGACAAGACTGTTTTAGTGCATTTAGAATATGTGTAAATAGCCCTTTTTTAAGGAAAAAAACACCCTGCTACTTAAAAAGGTGCTTGTTCATCAAAGAACTGTGTGGTGTGTCCTTCATAGCATGTTTACCACCTGCCATGGTGGATAGCGTGCTTATGCTTGGTAGCTGGTCATTTATACGATGGGATTGATGGATTATTGAGAAGCCCTCCAGCTTTAGATGTCTTTCCCACGAGGAAATGAGACTGTCTGAGATTTTGCCGCTACAGGAATTCCTATGGGTGGCCTTTATAGGTGATTGCTTTTGATTACCAATTCCCCCTGGGAAGAGCCACACATTATGTTATAGTGTACAAAGAATTGAATTGGCTGGAGGGTGTACACAGTGAAGAGGTAGACGAGGCAAAACTCAGCTCAGGGCCATATGATGCCTCCTTGGAGGAGATTCTGACTCCTAACTTTTCAAACTACTATGCCTCAATGGGACTGCACGAAGGAAAGATAGAGGAATTGCCCACCTGCCGTGATTTTTTTTCCTTAAAAACAACAACCACAACAACAAGAAGTGCATTATTTTTATCTGAAAATTACTCTGGGCTTTTTATAACACTTGTTCAATAAGGGTGACAGTGTACATACTCATGAAGAGCTGAAGTTAATCCTTTACTATCTTCTTACTCAGAATATAATCTGCAAAGATGATTGGAAGAATGTTTCTGGGATGGATCCAAAGATGAATATGTTCATAGATTGTAATCTAATATATTATCATCTATATATGTTAATATATTATAATATATTTGCATTGTTATAAGGGATATCATGGGCCATCTAGTCCAACCCCTACGTGAAATGTCAGTTGTCTATATGACATCTCTGACAACTGGAGATCCAGGCCTTCAAAATACTTACCTTTTACATCTTACTGTACACTACTGTCCTTGATGCACACTCTCTTACAGTCAATTTGACCAGCTATTTGTGCACTATACAAACATTCTATCACTTTTAGAGATTTTCCCTCTAAAAATTGCTTTATATATACTTTGTATTTGGGAAAGGCAGTGTAATGAAATAGATAGGGAACTGGTCTAAAGCCATTTTCAAACCCCACCTCTGATATCTACTGTCTGTGTGATCATGGATAAATCATTCAACTCCTCGAGAACTGGGGCAGCTCTGTAAGATGGATATAATATGCCAACATATGTTGGGGGAAGGAGTTTCCTCTTCCTGGAGTTCCTTACATTGATGAAATCACAAGTCTAAGACATAGTCCTGTAATGCGTATTTATTTGTCTGTGTACATGTAGCATTCTCCCAATAGAATGTAAACCGCTTAAGGGTGGAACACTTTCATTTTTATCCTCATACCCTTAGTGCCTAGGATAGAAACTTGCTCTTGTAAGAACTTAATAAAACTTGGTGAATTGGACTGCCTGAAGAACTCTAGTAATGAGGTACTTGCTAGCTCTCAAGGAGGTCTCTTTTATTTTTAGATGGCTCTAATCATTAGAAAGTTTTCCTTGTATTTAACATGAATTTTCTACCCACTGGACCTAGCTCTGCTCTCTGGGAAAAGCAGAAAAACTTTAATCCTTCTTTAATATGATAGCTTTTCAAATATTTGAAATCCCAATACGTATCCTTCCCAAATCTTCTCCTCTCTAGTGCTAAACATTCTGTTCATTCAATTGATCATTGCATGACTTTAAGTTTCTTCACCATTCTAGTCACTGTCCTCTGGACACATTCCAGTTTTTCCATGTCCCTCTTAAAACTTACTCATCAGGACTGAAGATGATATTCCAGATCTGCCATCATGAACCCTAACCCTAACCCTAAAATTCCTCTGGTTCCATCTACCACTATAGATTACATTGGGGCTTTCATTTCTGGCCATCATACTTGTATTAATGCCATCTGTGGTATCATTAGCTTTTCTTGGTTGCCATGCCACACTATTGACTAATTTTGAGTTTGAAGTCTACTAAAACCTTCAAGAACTTTTCTTTTCTTTTTTCTTTTCTCTTCTCTTTCTTCCCTTTGCCCTGCTTTTCCTTCTCTTGCCTTGATTTTTCTTCCCTTCTTTTCTTTTCCTCCCTCCTCTCTCCCTTCCTTCAATTAATTTTCTAGACATATTTTTCTCACCTTGTCCTTTAACAACTAATTTTTAAAGGTTAAATATGGGATTTATTATTTTCTCTGCATTGCAGTGTATCTTATTAGATTTATCTAATCATTGTAGCCTTTTAATCTCTTTTTGAATCTTATTCAGTCATTTAAAGTATTAGCCATGCCTCTTAGCTTTATGACATCTGGAGATTGAGCAGGCTTGTCACCTCTGCCTTCACTGATAAAAATGTTGATAAAAATGTTGACTGGAACAGAGCTCTTCACCCTATTAGTAACCTTCTTCTGGGTTGACATCAATCTTTACACAATGTTCTTTGGGTCTAATTATTCAGTGTGTGCCAAATCTACATCATTGTGTTATTAACCAGCCATGTAATACTTTCATCTTGTCCACATACCATGTCAGGTATACTTTGTCATTCCCTAATTTCTCAACTGAGTAGCCCTATTACTCATTCCTTCTTCCCACCCAAGTAATGCTGAATGAAAGCAGAGGGGGTTGACTTTTGAAAAAGCGAGACTCCTTGTCATTAGAGGTTTTCCAGGGAGAAACTGCTTGTTGGTAATGTTGTAGAAGGCATTGCATGGATATGTTGGGTTAGGGGTTGAATTAGATAATCTCTGAGGTCCCTTTCAAATCTAGAATTCTATAATTTCTCATTTAAAAAAGCAATGATTCAGTCTACTGGTCATTTGAATTTGAAGAAACCTCAGTGTTCCAATGTGGTTCACAATATGGCATCTCCCCTTGCTTGGGGCATAAAGAGATTAGTTCTTCCTCAAGGGCTGTCTGTAGAGCATGTAATGAAACCCCTGTGTGTGGAAAAAGTCCATCACTCTCCTGCAGTTTCATCACTGTCTGGATTGTAACCCTTCCTTTTGCTGGTGGGATAGTTTCCCAGTCCCACAGAAGCTTATTTATTAGGACTTCATAATGAAAACAAAACACTTAAGCAGTACATTGTAAAACATTTGAAACCAAATACTTTTTTTTTTCTTCTCTGACTCATGTTTGTTGTGCTTGAACATTTTTCAACAGGGGTTGGGTGTGGGGAGGGGGCTCTTCTTAAGGCAAAATCTGTCCTGAAGGCTGAATTGATGCCTCTAGCCATTTCTGTCCTTCTGGGGATTTCCCAACTGTCTTCTGTAGGGACTTTTATTGCTTTTCAGGAGTAAGAGCATCCTCAACTCCTGTGGTTTTCTTTTTGGCTACTGCCATCTTGAGGTAGTGTTTAATGGATGGGGACGGGCATTTGGTATTAGTCATTTGGTTTAGGTAACTGGTTATGTTCACGTGAAATAATGTATAAAAAGCACTTTGCAAACCCTTAAGTGCTAGATGAGTTTTAGTGTTTTAAAAATTATTTTTATCCTGATTTATTCCTTCCTTCATTTGTTCTTTAATTTATTCAACAAGTAGTTATTAATGTCTCCTTAATATGTAAAAGGTACTTAGTTAGGCATTTTGTGGAATACAAAGGTAAATGGAATATGATTTTCCTTCTCCCATTCTCCCATCCTTTCCACCCAATTTAATAGATAGATGCACTCCCACTCAAAGCTGAAATCCAGAGCCATCTAGCTGCTTTATGAGTGGTACAAAGAAAGTGTTTCAGGTGTTCCGGAGTGGAAGTACTAAGAGATCACTTCCAAATGATGGTGGGGATGGAATAGGGAAGGTGCCATGGAAAAAGTGACATTTGAGATGAGACCAGCAATAGAGCTGGAAGGAGTTCTAAAAGGTAGAGCTGTAGAGTTTGAGGGAGGGCATTACACATGGAGGAAACAGCATTAGCAAAGGCATACAAGCGAGAAGGAACTGTGTGTTTTCAGGGAATGATGGAATAGAACAATTGGGGTATCTGGTGGTCAAGGGTCTTGAGGGTATGAAAAGAGGGATTACCCAGATCTCTCCCTGGCCCACTGTGCCTCATTTTATGTATGCTGTTCAAGTGACAGTCATTGAGAGTTATAAAAGTAAATAACACATTATTATCTACAGGGTGTCTTTAGGCTTGAAGAGTATTTTCATCACAACTCAGTAAGGTAAGAAGCATGAATAACTATTATCATCACTCCCATTTTGCATGTATGGAAATCAGAGGTCACAAAAATCAACTGTCTTTAAGGAACAGTGGAAAAATGGGCTGGATGTGAAGGCAGAGGTCTTGGATTCAAATCACAGCTCTGCCATTTTTTTGTCTATAGGCAACTTACAACCTCTCTGGGACTCAGTTTCCTCACGGTAAAATGAAGGTGTTAGACTGCATAGTCCCTGAAATTCCTTCTGGCTCTAGATTCGTGATTCTCCATGTGCCTATGACCTTTCATAACCCTATGATCCATGGTCACACCACTATTAAATACCAGATTCAGGATTTGAATCAAGCTCTGCTGACCATTGGTTAAACCCTTTTAATGCAGTATCATGCTGTTTTTCTATGTGAAAATGATGGAACTTTCTATTTTATGAGACTGTTAGGATGATTTTTTTCAAGGGAGTGGTGGTATAGTGTTTTGAGATAACTGGGTGAAAGGTGCTCCCTTATCTCTGGTGGTCACTTTTATGAGATTACATCTACAGAACCATGAGACCTAAAAACTCAATACTTGCATTGCAAATGTCTAGTTTCTCATTTTTTTCTTTTACAACTATTTTATCCTATTAAAATCTTTCAAAATAGATCACCAAAGCAAGTTTTGAATCTTTGTGCCACCTAGCTCTACAAGCTTTACTAGATTACTGAACTCTCTGGGCTCCATTTTTCCTCCTCTGTACAGTGAGGGGGATATATTGCTAAGATGATGGTCTCAAAGGTCTGTCTTAGGCTAAAGACTATGAACTATTAGAACAGTAGTAAATACTAAATGGAAAGCAGTCTTTTTTTTCATTTCAGTCTAGTTCCCTATTTACATTAGAATCATTCACATAATCCATTCCTCTTCCGTGAGCATGAGGAAGAAGAATTAAATTAAGTGCCCAGGTAGTATAATCTGGGGTTCTGGAGGATTCAGTCCCCCCTATTTACCTAAGGCAATAATGTGGTAGCCACGTAGACAGCAAATCTACTCCAAAGTGTATGTTGTTGGCCTCATGTTTACATAACCTGGGGTTCAAGTGGGTTATTTTCGTTCATGTTTCCTCTCTTGAAGCTGGAAGCCAGAAGACAAAGATCTTTCCTCTTCCAAGTTTTCACCAGTTCCACCAGTCCCACAGGCATGGAACACTGAGCAGTTATTCTCCACCAGTGAGAAGATTCTTATACAAATGGTCTTGAGCCCTGGGTTACATTTAGTTGTCCCCATGGGATAAATTAAAGATATATTTGCAGACTTTTCCCTTCATTACGAACAAACAGCTAATATGGTTTATTCCAACTCTTTCATTTTACAGATAAGGAAACCCAAAGCCAAGAGGGCTAAGTGAGTAAAGTGAGCTGCCCAAGGTTACACAACTAATATGTAGTAGAACCAGGATTTAAATCCAGCAGTTCAGACTCCAAAGGTAGTTCTAGTGTTTATTTCCACAAGGAAGGTAGAAAATACTTTACTGCTTCAAAGATCTATGATATTATCAATGTGGATATTCCTTCAGAAAGCTGCATATTCCAGTAGATGGTCTTTGAATTTCTGTGGTTAAAAACTGTGGATAAGCTCCTTCCACACTTAGCTTGATATCTTGGTAAATACCATCTTAACTTAAAAGTTCCTCAGCTTTCTGCAGGGCCTGCCGGGGTTCTTTCTCTACAGCAGAATGCCTTTTATGAGACATCAGTGTATCGATTTATCAGAGGAAATTGTACCTTAAGAGGGAGTTAACTTAATTGTGCTAAGTTAATCACTTGGTGTATTGGCGCATGCTTTTAATAACCAATGCCATTTAGGGAGGCTGAGGCCGATGGATCTCTTGAATTCAAGAGTTCTGAGCTTTAGGGGACAAAGTCAATCTGGTGTCTATACTACATCCGGCATCAGTTCAGTGAGCATTTCAGAACAGGAGGCTACCAAGTTGCCTATGAAAGGGGTAAACAGTCTAGGTTTGAAATGGAGCAGGTCAAAACTCTCATGCCAGTCAATAGTAGGATAAGTCTGTGGGCCAGCCCTTCTACGCTGGGGGAGATAGGTAGAGCCAGTATTTAAAAGAAAAAAAATCACAGCATCAATCACAGAATCATTACCTGTGATCAAAAATCATGGAAACCATAAAATATTAGAACTGGAAGGCATCTTAGAAATGATTTAGTTCAACTGTCTCATTTTATAGATAACTGAGTCTCAGAGAGATGAAGTATTTTAAAAACTATTTGTCCTCACAATTTTTAAAAACATTTTATTTTGAGGAAACACCTTTAGAAATTGGTAGTGTGTGTGGAGAAGTTGGGTAGCAGAGATCTAACAAGAGCTCCCCCTTTCTGTTGGTCCCCTCTGGTTCTGCATTTTTAAGAAAAAAATAATTGGTTCAGCATTAATGTTAAGCAAAGCTAAATATCAGGAAAGGCAAAGAAAACACAGCAACAGGAAGTAGAAAGGTGGAGAGAGTCCGAGGCAAGAATGTAAATCAAAGATTTCTTTTCTTTTCTTTTTTTTTATGAGCAGGCCACCCTGACGACAGAGTGCAGAAGCAGGCTGAGTTGTTGTGAGAAATAACAATGGGTAGTGCACATGTAATAATACAAACAGGGCCTAAAACAGAAAGGGGGAATGTCTTGAAGTCAGACTTAGTATTCTGAATTTCTCATGGCTCACACTCTGCTCTCTTTCCCCCTCCCTAACCCTCTCAATCACACCTCCACCCCCCAACTCAGTACCGTTTAACTCCCTATCCTTTTCCCTAACCCACCCCTCCCAGCTTGGTCTTCCTTGTGATGATCCCAAAACACCCCATTGAACAATAAACATGAATGACCATGGTGGTCCTGTCAGCTCTGGCTCTTTGTAAAATAACCAGTGATCTACAGCGTTCCTCTGGAATTGATTTCGCAGACTCTCGCCACCTCTTCCCATTGACAGGCAAAAAAACCTGACTAACACTATCCATTTTCCCATCATTGTAAATTCTTAAGAGGCCAAGAGCTGTGAGGCCCAAGCCTCCTGGTCCACCATGGCGGCAGTAACAAATCAAGCAGTCTGCTTACAAACTCTTACATTTTGAAAAGAACACTTCGAAATGATTAAATATTTATGCATGGCAAGCACTCGAAACTTTGATGATTTATTCGGACTTTATAACTTATAGTAAAATATAAATTTTTGCCCATAGTGGCATAAATGTAAAAGATTTCTTTTCCCAGAGTGCCGGGCTTCCAAGGTTGGGGATGAAAAAATGCATCTGTTTTCCTGTGTGTTTGCTTTTTTTTATAGTCTTCATAAATCCAGCTAGCTCCCTTTTAGACCACTAGCCTCTTTCAATAGAAGCATGTTTTTGCTGGGATTTCCACATTCATAATTATTCCTCTCATTTCTCTGCTCTGAGAAGACAAGCTGGTATTTCATTCCTTTGGGGAAGTTAATAATATGGTAGGCAAAACATCAGGAAAAATTATAATGAATGAGGCTATACAAACCGTAGGGAAACACATGTTGCCGTTATAAAATGTTCCTGTCATAAATCCTGGAAATTTCACTACAGTCACAAGTGAATAACTTTTTAACGCATAAACACTCAATTAATTAAATAGTAATATGCTATATAAGTTTGAATTAGCGTTAAATAGCTTGCATTTATATCATGCTTTAGGGTTACAAAGCACTTTCACATACATTATCTCATCTGAGCTCAGACATCCCTGTAAGACTACAAATATCATTATCCCCATTTTACAGATGAGAAGATTGAGGCTTACAGTGGTTAAACAGCCTGCATAAGGCCACAGAACTTGGGATAGAGGGAAAATAAGATTCATATAATAGCACTTAGTATCATGAATTGATCCCTTAGTAGTCCTGAACCTTCCAACTGTCTTTACATCTATATTAAATCAAAAAACAAGAACTTACTCTAACTACCTTTAAAAAACAATCATTATTTATTTCTTATTGAGAATATAACGCCCAAGACTTGAACTCAAATATTTTCTTTTCTTGTCTTTAATTTAGGTCACATGCAAGATTCCCAGAGCAGTTATTTGAGTGGCCCTATGGCCTTCATTATTTCGTAATTATTTTAGCATCTAATTTATTTTTTTCTGTTTTTTTCAAGTGTCTTGACTGTTGTCTATACAGATTTCACAGACCTATAAATATGACTAAAAGGTCAGAATGTATTTAAAAATACTTTGAAAAGTATATATCACCACATAAATGTAATACAACATAGAAATTCCCCTATATTATTCAATTCCTGTTATGAAAACAGTGCTGTTATGTACTAGAGATACAAAGCAAATAATTTTAGAGCATTTTTTTTTGCAAGAGAGAATATGTATAAATATGAAGCTAGAAGACTTGCTTTGCCATTTACTAATTGTAGAGACTTGGGCAAGTCATTTTTCTTTTATAGATTTCAGTTTCCTCAGTTGTGTAATGGAGATAATATTTGGACTAGACAACTTCTAAGGTTTCTTGAAATCTAAAGGTTTCTAAATCTATGATCCTACATCTCTCCAGGTATATTATAAGAATAACATGTGAGATAATTAACATAACATGCTTATAAATTATTGTAGAAATAGTAGCTGCTCTCATTATATAGTTTAATATTCTCATTTTATAGATGAAGCCCAGAGAGATGAAACACCTTGTCCAAAATCACAAGCAAGCTAATAGAAGAACCAGGACCAGAACTCAGGTTTTAAGTCTACATTATGTGTGTTCTTCCATATTAATATTTTGTAATCCCTAATGTATGAAAGAGTTGTATGAAATTATCACTATTGTGTCTCTTTCAAAGAATCTTATTTGGTTTTAACATATGCATGCTAAATACTTTGATGGAAGAAAGCCTTTAAAGTTTCATTTGCTCAATTATTTTTAGTAGCAAACAACAGGTACTGTTGGAGCTTGTATTCTTTACACCTTCCAGCCAATTGTGTTTTCACAAGGTTATGGTTGATAGAATGTCACTTGTGAAAGTTCCCATACCATGTCATCCATATGTGTGTGTATTATTCTATAAGGGTGAGGTGGTTGAGAAAAACAACCAAAGTACTCTACCCCATTAAAAATAAATTATTAGATGATCAACCAGTCAAATTTAATCATCAACTTTAAATTAAATATAGAAAATCTTTGAAAGTCATTGGGTAAAGTGAAATGATGTTAAACAGTCTATTCCAGTAGGCTGAGGGATTTCATCATGCCTTCTGGATTGCATTGTTTAAAAGCAAAGAATTAGCTGTCATTGAGGTGTTCCAATGAATAGTGAGTTCTGAGACAGATTATCCTGGCGAGCTCCTTAGGAGGTGGAGACGGGAGTGGTGGTGGTGGTAGAGTGCTGTGGAGTATGGCGGGAAGGAGAGATATTGCATTGGCTTTGGCTTAGTTCTGTTTGCCTCCTTCCTCTTGCTGGAAGAAGACCTGGTGAACTTTGATGTTAGATTTCTTATCTTCTCACCAGTGTTCTACCAATATCCCTGGACCAGTTGATGGTCAATGTCTCCAATAGGAACCAAGTTAGAGATTAGATGTGTGGATGCGGATTTATGATTCCACAAGTAGCACAGCAGAGAAATGGCAGCAGGCCTAAAGGAAACTCCTTGAACGGACAAAACAACAACAACAACAACAACAATGATTTCTAGCAATTGGAAGCTGTGAGTAACTTCTTTCCTACAACTCTCTAAGCTTTGCTCGAGCTCTCTAAGCTTGAGCCCACTTTCCTCTGAACTCCATATATACATGTAAGAGAGTATCACAAACTTTTGCGAGGGGGAATGCTTTGTTCCAAATATACTACCTTAGTAAATACTCCTCTCTAAATGATTCTCAGCTGATAATTTTGGGGAGAAGCATACTAGTAGGGGCTCAAGCAGATGGCAAAAAAATCTCCAATTCCTCAGTGATACCCCTATAATGATGAGGGGCAAGATTGGTTTCTCAAAGACTTGAGCTTTTTCTGTGAAAGTAGGAGTCGGCATAAGGATTCTCTACACTTGCATGGCTGTATACTTATATATCAGTTAGTGATGCCTACTTGAATGACTTTTTTTATTTCTAATAATATGCATGATTTTTTTCTGCGTGTTTTGCACCCTTCTCCCTTGTAGATGTACTGAGAATCAATACACTGACACCTTTAAAATTGTGTTACTTCCAGAACAAATCACCCCTGCAAATACTTATTCTAGTCTATCTGTTTGTAGGCCATACAAAATGTAATGGAGAAACATGTGGTAAGCATAAATTCATTCTGCATATTATCACTAAATACATAGTTCTACAGAAGAAGTAGAGAAAAGTTATAATCAAACAAATAACTGGAAAAATTGGTGGACCAGTTATGTTGTGATGGTAAAGAATCATCCACCCAATGTCAAAGCTTTAGTTGAAGGTCCATGTGAGATAGATGCATTGTGTAGAGTTTATAGGAGCAAATGGACAAGAGTTGTGCAGGATGGGTACACGTGGGTAGATTCTGATCTGCGCCAGTGGGGGCGATGGTAGATGTATTGAGACATATTAAAGACTGATATAAGCTCCTTGCCTGTTTGGTAACCAATCACTGCCACAGCTACATTTTAAAGAATTTTCAGTGATATAGCCCATAGTGTTGAAGAATATTTTGGCATGAAAATGTTTATCTTTAACCTGTGGAACAGGTTCTAGAAGATTAACTTCCAGATTAAAAATAGTGGAAACTAATAATTTCCACTCAATATAGTCTTAAAGGGACTTATATCCTCTCATTATCAAAACCAGTTCTTCATGACTATAGTCATCTTCAGCTCCTCCATATCTCTCAACCCTCCATACACAATCTGTTGCTAAAGCCTATTGATCTCCCCTTTGGAACACCTCTCACTGATGCACCCTTCTCTCAGATACTGCCATCTCCCTAGTGCAGACCCCCATTGCCTTGTGCCTGGCCTATTGTGATAGTATGCTGGTGGGTTTGACTGCCCCAGATCTCTTCCCTCTACAATTCATCCTTCTTTCAGCTACTAAAGTCATTTTCCTAAAGTACTTGTCTGAACACGTCACTCCCATGCTCAATGAGCAGTGACTCCATGTTACTTTCAGGCTGGATTACAAACTCTTTGTTTGAACTTCGTGTTTATATAACCTAAATCTTCCCACCTTTCCAGTCTTATAGCTTATATTTCCCATGTATTCTGTGATCCAGTGCCATTCACCTTTTTTGCTGTTCTCCAAACATGAGACACCACCTTTTGGATCTAAGTATTTTCTATGGCTTTCCCCCATGCCTGGAATACTCTCCTTCCTTGTCTCTGCCTCCTGACTTCACTCACTTTTTTCAAGTCCCAGCTATTCTTTCTCCCTTTTTTCAGTTAAAGACCTTCATTTTACTGAAAGATCAATCAACAAACATTTTTTAGCTCCTATTTTCTGCCAGCTATGAGGGATACAAATTCCAAGTAATTCTATCTTTTGTTTTTTTTTTTACATCACCAAAATTTCTCTCAACCCCACATCTCCCCTTCCATATAGCCATTCCATATAACAATATTTTTAAAGAAAAAATACAAAAACGATAATCAAAACTGATCAGAATATCAAAAAAGTCTGAAAATATATGCAATGTATCACACCCATGCACTCCCCTCTACTGTGAAGGTAGCGTCTTTCTTCTTTGGAGATGTGCTTGTTCTTGTCATTTTGCATGATTCATTTTTGGGCTGCTTTCCATTTTTATTGTTAAAGTTATTGTGTAAGTTGTTTTCTTAACCTTGCTCATTTCATTCTGTATCAGATACCAATGATCTCTTGATTTCCAAATCAAACACTCATTTCTAAGTTATCATCATTCTTGACCTTTCTATGTTATTTGATACCATTTACAATGCCCTTTTAAAAAATATTCTTTCTCTCTTATCTCCTAACCTTTTGTCAGATTCCTGTGTTGCTTTATTATCCATATCCTATCACCTAACTTTTGGGATACCTCAGAGCACTGTTCTGGACTCTCTTATCTTTCCACATATCCTTTTTTGTCTATAATATCATCAAGTCCCACAGATTCAGTTATAATCTCTATGTACTGCCTCCCACATCTACAAATTCATGTCTGCTCTCTAGGCCCACATTGGTACTTTTTACTTATATTTACCATTCAATGTCTCATGGGTATCTTAAACTCAACAAGAGCAAGACATAATTCATGATCTTTCCCCTAAAATTCTCTTCCTAATTTCCATATTTCTGTTGAGGATAACAGCATCCTTCCATTTATCCAGGCTCAATCTTCCTTGACTCTTCACTCTCCTTGACTCATCCACCTTATATCCAATCAATTGTGAAATTGTTAATGTTACTTTCACAATATCTTTCACGTACACCCTATTCTCTCTGTTCACGTAGATATCACCTTTATTCAATCCTCATTGTATCTCACTTAGCCAAGGTCATCCACTGCATCCTGGGCCATTTCCAGTCATTCTGACTTTTGTCCTGCCACTGGACTTTGATGGCTCTGGAAGAAAGAGCGAAGCTGATGACTTTGTGTAATTCTGTGTCATTTAAATCTAGTTAACACACAAGTCAAGACATCACCCTGTGATGTTGTTGGTCCTCTTTGAAAAGGGAGAATTTACATAAAACCCACCACATTCTTAGTCATCAAGGTTGGAAACCTCAAAGTCACCTCTGACTTTTTCTCCATCATGACCTTTTATCTCTTCTCTCATACCCCATCTAGATCAATAAACAAGAAGCTATACTGTTTTAGAAGGCAAGAAACTTGGATTCTAGTCTGATATCTGCCACAAGAATAATCTACTTATTCAGTGCCATACCAATCAAACGACCGAAAAATGATTTTATAGAGCTAGAAAAAATAAAGAAAAAAGGTCAGGAATATCAAGGGAATAATGAAAAAAAAATGTGATAGAAGATGGACTATCTGAACCAGATCTAAAACTGTGTAATAAAGTGGCAATTATGAAAACAATCTGTTAGTGGTTAAAAAATAGAGTGGTAAATCAGTGGCGTAGATTAGGTACATAATACATTGAGTTAAATGGTTATATTAATCTAGTGTTTGCTAAAAAGACCCAAGATTTTGGGACAAAAACTGCTGACAAACCTGGAAAACAGTATGGCAGAAACAAGGTATAGAACAACATCTCACACAGTATATACCAAGATAAGTTCAAAATGGGTATATATTTTACACATAAAGATAATACCATATGCAAATTAGGAGAGCATGGAATAGTTTGTCTGTCAGAGCTGTGGATGAAGGAAGAATTTAGTAACAAATAAGATATAGAAAGCATTACAAAATGCAAAATGGATAATTTTGATTATAAAAAATTAAAAAGTTTTTGCACAAACAAAAGCAATACAAACAAATTAGAAGGAATGTAGAAAACTGGGAAAATTTTTTCAGCAAGTATCTCTGATAAGGCTTCATCTCTCAAATATGTAGGGACCCAAGTCAAATTTATAAGAATACAAGTCATTCCCTAATTGATAAATGGTCAAAGGATATGGATAGGCAATTATCAAAGAAGTCAAATATATCTATAGTTACATAAAAATCCTCTAGTTATTTATCAGAGAAATGCAAATTAAAATAACTCTCAGGAAAGATGGAGAGGAAGGAGGGAGGAATAGAACTTGGAACTCAAAACTTTGAGAGAAAGAATGTTAAAATTGTTTTTATGTGTAATTTGAGGGAAAATACAATATTATTTTGAAAAAGAGCATATGTTAGGGAGTAAGGTATAAGAAGACTGGAAAAATAAGAGGAGGCTAGGTTATGAAGGGCTTTGTATACCAAATAGAGGATTTTGGTATCCTCTGTAGTATAAAGGTATACCATAGAGGTATAACTTTGGTGTGCCACAAAGAGGCAATAGGAAGTCATTAGAATTTATTGAGTGCGTGAAGGGTGTGTGTGACATGATGCTCTAGGAAAATCATGTAAGTGGTTGACTACAGAATATATTGGAGTAGAAGAGACTTGAGGCATCATCAGACTATTTCAACAATCCAGGTAGGAGGTGATGAGAAGGTTAAGGGGTGGCAGTGTCAGTTGAGAGAAAGGGGACTATTCCAAAAATGTTGCAAAAGTAAAATCAACAGGTCTTGGCAACAGTATGGATGTGATGGAGGTGAGGGGATAGGGGAATAGAGTTGAGAGATAGTGAGGAATCCAGAATCTCAGGGACTGAGAGGATTGTGTATAGTAAAAGGGAAGGTAGGAGTTGGGGAGGATTTAGGCGGAGAGATAATGAGTTCTGTTGTAGACATATTGAATTTAAGATGTCTACTGGTCTCCAAGACCAGTGTTTTCTACTACCCCAACATACCTCTTTAAGGCAGCTAAGTGGAATGGTGCACAGAGTGCCAGGTCTGGAGTCAGAAAGACTTCTTTTCCTGAGTTCAAATCTAGCTTCAAACAGTTACTAGTTATGTGACCCTGGGCAGGTCACTTAACCTTTTTTGCCTCAGTTCTCCATGTGTAAAATGAGCTGGAGAAGGAAAAGGGAAACCAATCCAGTATCTCCACCAAGAAAATTCCAAATGAGGCCATGAATAATTGGATACAACTGAAATGACTAAACAACAGCAAGCATTCCTCTTCAATGATTCTGTTTTGCCAATAAAATGAACTCCAAACTTAATAAATTGATTTCCAAGGCTTCTTTGATCTGATCTCAACCTTCCTTTCCAGAATTATCTCTACTGTTTCCCTAAACATACTCAGTGCTTTAAATTTTATTATTATTTGAATTATTATTAAACTTTACTATTATTTGAAAGTGTCCCAACTTTCTCACCTCTGTGCTTTTTTGTTCATGTTTTTTCTTCCGCCTGGAATTCCTTCCAACCTCTTCACCCTCCTCACCTTGCCATTTCCATCTCCACCCCATGAAATCATAGCCATCTACATGGTTTAAAATGATCTATCCTCCTGGTTTAAAGTTTACTTTCTAAATGGAGTTTACCTCCATTTTCCTCTTCAAATCCCTAAAACATTTTATTTGTCCTGCCCTTAGGGCACTTATTATATTAACCCTTGAATTACAGTGCTTGTCAGTTTGCTTTATTTCCTCCTAACTAGATTATGAACCCCTTGAGCACAGGAATTATGTTTTACTTATCTTTGTATCTTTCTCATCTTGTATATGCCCTTGCATATAATTGGCACTTAAAATTTGCTGAATCCTATATGATCTTTCTTACGGGAAACTGGGATATCTTTAACATTTTTCTCCTGAGTTAGGTTAGCTTTATGTTTTTATATCAGTTCAGCTCTAAGAGGTAGGACTTCTGAGCCAAAATAAACTGCCAAACGTATCAGAGTTTAGAAATATTTTAGACCATTTTTCTTGAGGAAAAGGAGGATCTAGTACTGAGAGAGAATAGATTGAATGTGACTAGAGACTAACTAGGTATCTCTTGACTAGGGTAAGTTTATACTTCTCTGGAATGGTCTCATACATACATACATACATGCATACATTATATATACACACATGTACATATGTGTATGTATATGTATGTGTGTATATATATGTGTATATATACACACACACACACACATACATATAGATACCTAAGAAGCAGTAATGAGCAAAATTAACTCACAAAGGATTAGGAAGTCTACAAATATGATTTTTAAGAGCAGACACATACTTTGACATTCCCTCTGTTGATCAAAACACCTTAGGTAGATTCTCGTTAGGTCTTATGTGTTCGTGTTAGTGTGACATTTTCTTGTTGATAATACAAATTTCTTAGAATGTAGGCATATATTTTTATATTAATATGATTTGAGTATAATAAGGATAGGATGATGCACATTTGGGGATGTAATGAACACTTTGTGATGAGGATGAAAACAGGAAAGAGAGAGAAGTGAGAGGCTTTTCCAATTAATCTGGTGGTTTGGACTGAATGATTGTCTTGGCAAAAGGATGTGAGATGCTAGCAATTTTTGAAGTCAATTCATCTTTCCAAAATAAAAAAAAAATAGAGATTCAATAGAGAACTAAACATTTACCAGTGAACTGCCTTATTGAATGATATGTTTATGGATACCCAGCATTTTATAATTTTCTGAGGGAATTAGAAAACTGCAAACATGTGGGTCTCTCATTCCCATCGTCTGTACATGCAAAGAATACAATATGGTATAATAGAAAAAGACAATGACTAGAATACAGAAGACTCAGGTTCTAGACTTATGTCTGCCATTAATTTTTGATTATT
>CM053583.1:68966793-68978826 GCA_028627135.1 Pseudochirops cupreus | reverse complement strand
ATGTGAAATATCTCCTTGAAAAAAACCACTGACCTGGAAAACAGATCCAGGAGAGACAACATAAAAATTATTGGACTACCTGAAAGCCATGATCAAAAAAAAAAAAAAAGAACTTAGAAAACAAATCTATCTGCTCTAATTACTGAATAGATTTATAGACATTCAGCTGATTCTCAGTCTGTGCTGGTGTAATTCCTTTGAAATATTTAATACTTGTTTATTGACTGTCTTTTTTTAAAGGCTCTATTTTTCAGCACTAATATCTATTATGGAAGATCAGAATAAGACAGGAAATTTCATGAGATGAAAAAGCAAAAAACATTGAAAATCAAGACTTTGATGATGAAACAAATATCTATAAACCTAGTTCAAATCCCAAATCCTAAATGTAGAAGAAATGTAAATGTAATGATTTCTTTCTCCAGTTGAGGTTGACTTCTGTCAATCCTGACATGCACTATATATTGTTACTGAATTTAAAACAAAAACCAAAAATTCTTCCATACATTTGGGGAAAATTAAAAGATACTTGAAAACTGAATACTAGATGTCTAAACAATTAAAACTGAAACTTTCAATGTAAGCATGTCATGAAATGAATTAATCCCCCAAATTGTTTGTTATTCAAGTAAAGAGGAAAATAGGAATCTTACATAATGAACTCTTTTATCCAAGACTTTCCCAATCATAAAGCATTGATTTATAGGAAATCTTCATACCCATTTTACTTCATAAAGTATCATCAATGTTAGATTCAGGATAAAATTGATCTGAAAACACAAGATTTTAAAATAAATTGCATGAACTGGGAGAGCCAAGGCAATGAAGTGAAGTGAGCAATTTTGCCAAACTTTTCTAACACAACTTTCTAAACAATTTCAAAAAGTGCGTCAAACTGAATTCTGAGTGGGATAACCAACAAAAAGGCACAGTGAGTAAATTTTCCAGGGCAAGGTACCTTAGGAGGATAGAAAGGAGGGTCTGCAGACACTGGTGTGGGGGCTGGTTGGTAGTGTGGGTGTGACAGAAGTGGCACCTAAGTGTGGCCTTGGAGGCACATACAATATACAAAGAAGATCACTGTAGCACAGGAGCTCTTAATCTGGAGTCTGTGAACATGTTTTCTTAGAAATGTATTCCAAAATAATTTCTTTCCTTTGTAATACCACACATTTTATTTTATTCATTTAAAAATATTATTCTAAGAAGGGCTACATAGGTTTCAAGTGATTTCCAAAGGGGACCATGAGATGAAAAAAGGTGAAGAAACTCTGTTATAAGCCTTTTAATAAGTCTATAAGTCTTGTAAGAAGAAACAATTAGTGCATGTAAACATGAAGAGCCTCCTAACACCTTTTCTTTTTTAAAGATAATCCTACCATCCTATTGGGAAAAGTAGTATAGGTTAGTCCTAAAGACGGAGTCAGGAAGATCTAGGTTCAAATTATGCTTCAGATGCTTACTATTCATGTGGCAATATACAGGTTACTTAACCTCTCATAGATACAGATTATTTTTTAATTTTGTTTTTGTCTTTTTTTGGGGGGGGGAATGCAGGGCAATTGGGGTTAAGTGAGTTGCCCAAGGTCACACAGCTAGTAAATGTTAAGTGTCTGAGGCTGGATTTGATCTCAGGTCCTCCTGACTCCAGGGCTGATACTCTATTCTCTGCACCACCTAGCTGCCTTGCCACAGTTTCTTAATCATTAAAAAGGCAAGAGATAACTTGTAGAATCTACCTTACAGGATTTGTGAGGTAAAAATGAGAAAGTACATATAAAAGGCTTTGCAAATGTTTAAAAAAAATAAAAAACTCGACTATATAAGATACAAAGATAATCACAAAATGATCAACATTCTTGTCTTTCCTTTCTTCTTCTAGTAAGTATTTGAGTGTCATTGTGCATGAAGCACCTTAAATATTAAGAGAATATTTGGGCAATGAGGAGAAGTTATTTTTTTCTACATACCCAGAAGCTTGAATCTATATCAATTTATGGGTAAAAGGAAAAACTGGTCTCAGAAAGTTTAGTTCTATAAGAAGCAACAGAAAGATATTTAATCCTCAGTAGCTTTTTCCAAAATGATTTTAGCTTTCTCTTTTGTACAGTAATACCTCATTTTAAAAATACCTCATTTTGTGAACACCATTGGCAAACCCTTCAAAAATCCAAGGTTACCTCCACCTTGTGATGAGGTATAGCAGAGACAGATCTTGGTGAGAATCCAAAAAATCTTTTTAAAGTAGTTTTTGATGTATCTATTAATGGTACCAAGTAACATTGAAGTATTTTTAATTTTATTTTTATTTTCAATTCCAAATTCTCTCCTTCCCTCTAGCCTCTCCTCCACCTATTGAAAAAGCAAGAAACATGATATACATTATGAACACGAAGTCATGCAAAACATATTCCTACATTAGCTATATTCAAAACAAAAAGGGAGAAAAGGGGGGGAACGCTTTAATCTCCATTCTGAGACCATCAGTTCTCTAGATGGAGGTGCATAGTATCTTACAACAGGATACCTTTGGAACTGTGATGGATCATTGTATTGATCAGTTACTAAGTCCTTCACAATTAATTATGTTTATAGTAGTGCTATTACAGTATACAATGTTATTCTGGTTCTGCTCATTTCACTTTGCATTAGTTCATATAAGTCTTCCCAGGTTTTTCTAAAACCATTCATTTCCTCATGTCTTATAACACAATACTGTTCCATCACATTTATGTACCATAACTTGTTCAGCTGTTCCCCAATTGATACGCATCTATCCATCTATCTATTTTCCACCACTAAAGGAGCTGCTAAAGTATATTTGTATATACAGGTCCTTTTCCTTTTCCTTTGATCTCCTTGGGGCATAGGTATAGTAGTGGTATTGCTGTGTCAACAGGATATGTAGAGATTTATAGTCCTTTGAGTAAATTAAAACTACTCTGAGGTACCTCACATGCATCAGATTGGCCCAGATGACAGAAAACAAAATAATAAATATTGGAAGAGATGTAGGACAATAGATACATTAATACATTGTTGATAAAGTTGTAAGTGGCACCTTAGGGTAATTTTTTTTCCCCCTTGGGTCTCTAACAGTTGATGTAATACAAAAAGCAACTATCTTTTTTTTAAGTCTTCTGCTCAGTTTCCATGGAAAGTAGGAAAGATGTCTCTGTGATCAGGAGACCTGGATTCTGATCTTGACTTGAACATCAATCTTCTGACTCCCAAGTCTAGTACATATTGATTCTTCTTTAAGGCTGGATACTCAATGACCTTTTATAAAATTTTAGTGTGTCACTGGAATACAGGGTATGGAGTAGGGCATATATATATTTTAGTCATTAATTCTCTAGGGAAGGTAAGCAAGCATGTGTGGCTGCTGACTTCTATCTTTTGTTCTTTGGGAGAATACTAGGAAAAGATTTAGTAGTAGCAACTGCTCAGTACCAATGAATAGTAACCTAAATGCTTTGTTTGGAATGTAAGCTCTACATTGGCAATACCCAGTATGGCCTACTAATGATTTTTATTGTTGGAAAAGAAGAAAGATATTATATATCACTTTGATAAAATGTAACCCATGGATCATTAGTATAATTACTGAGGCAAACTGAAGTGGAACAAGTGTAAAACTGGAAATTAGCAGCAGAACACTTAATGGAGCCCCAAACCATCCAATCCATTTATTTTAAGATGTGCCAGGTTTAAGGGGCTAAGTTTTTAGAGGCTAGAGTGTTGTTCAATCTCTCTTATCTGTTGTTTCACCATTTAGCGTAAATGCTCTCTAAATGGGTGGTTAGGTTGTCAGTTTGACAGCAAGAGGAATAAAAAGATACCCTATGTACAAAATTTATTTTTCCTATGTAATGGAAGCATGCTTGGACCTTTGGTAATTGGTTCTAGTCAGCTAATCACATGGTTAGAAGGAGACTTTTTAATTGGCTATAGAGATATTCAAAAAGGTCTATTAGATTTAGCCCCTGTCTCTTTGTCTCAGTGCTCTTGGGAAAACTTGGTGACTCCTTCACTCTTGGTAATTGGTAAAGGGAGTAGATGGAGCTTATGATGTGAGCTAGGAAGGTCTTGAGGATACCTCAGCACCCTGGAATTCAAGAGTTTGGGCTTGCACCCATTTTAGCACTGATATGTGTAATATATAATAGGAATGGAGCTTTCTTTAGCAACCCAGAGTTCCAGAATCTAGTTAAAAAAAAAACATTCTTAACTTAAGAAATAAAGCAACCATTTTCATAACACAGTAGAGTAGAAAAAAAAGATAATTGCATATGAAACTTCACATTTTTACATATACCTTGCTATACTTCTTAAATATGTATTTAAGTTACATAACTTTATTTTTTCTTTTTCTTCTTCCCTCAAGAGATGTCTAGAATTAGACACAAATTTTTATGCTTGTGTGTATGTATATGTGGGTATGTGTATTAAATCTTACATATACTTCTATTTATCAGTTCTTTCTCTGGATGCAAATAGCATTTTTCTTCATAAGTCCTTTGTAGTTAATTTGGACATTTATAATAGTCAAAATGGCTTTAGTCATGCAAAGTTGTTCTTAAAACAATATTTTTGTTACTGTATACAATGTTCTCTTGGTTCTGATAATTTCACTTTTCATTATTTTGTGAAAGTCTGTCCATGTTTTTCTAGAACTGAGTTCATCAATTTTTATAGCACAGTAGTCTTCCATCACAATCATATAACTTGTTCAGTCATTCCTAAATTGACAGGCATCCCTGCAATTTCCAATTCTTTGTCACCACAAAGAGAGTGGCTATAAATATTTTAGCACATAAATAGTATTTTCCTTTTTCCCTAATAATTTTTTGGAAACAGACTTAGTAGTGGTATTGCTGGGTCAGAGGGTATAGGCAGCTTAATAATTCCTTGGGCATAACTCCAGATTGCTCTCCAAAATGTCTAGATCAATTCACAGTTCCACCAACAGTGAGCTAGTATCCCATTTTTTCCACATCCTCTCTAACATTTGTCAATTTCCCCATCAATCATTTTAGCCAATCTGATAGGTGTAAAATGATCTCTCAAGATTATTTTAATCTGCATATCTCTAATAAATAATGATTTAGAACATTTTTCATGTGACCATAAATTGTTTTTATTTCTTCATCAGAAAACTGCCTGTTCATATCCTTTGACCATTTATCAATTGGAGAATGCCTTGTATTGTTATAGATTTGACAGATTTTAAAATATATTTGAGATGTGAGACCTTTATCTGAGAAATTGTCTAACCCCCCACCCCCCCAATTTTCTGATTTCCTTCTGATCTTGGCTACATTTGTTTTATTTGTACAAAACTTTTTTTTTAATTTAATGCAATCAAAATTATCCATTTTACATCACACTATTCTCTCTCTCTTGTTTATACATAAATTGTTTGCATATCCATAAGTTTGATAGGTAATATGTTCCACGTTCTTCAAATTTCCTTGCAATATCTTACATGATATTCATGTCATGTATCCATTTTGATCTTATCTTGATAAATGGTATAAGAGTCTAGTTTTTGCAACCAGTGTAACATTGACTAAAGAGTGACTTCCAGAAACCAATGGCAACAATAGCTGAGACAAAGACTCATTTGGCATTAGTTCCACCTTTGGACTTGAATTGAGTTCTACTGATGCTATATAGAAACTGAACTAAGGTGAGTCTACTCTCCTCAGAGACTGAGGTGGCATTGGACAGAGTATATCCCTGAAGAGTTGGAGGAAATGTTTATACTTTGCTCTTGTTTTATCGTTGAGTTAAATATTCCTCCATAAAAGCTACTGGATGATAAGTGACTAACCCTTAACAAGAGAGAGAGAACACAGTCATCGGGGACTCAGGCTTAAGGCAATAAAAAAAGAGATGCCCCACAAACTCTTCAGGGGGCCCTAGAATCTTAAGGACCAGATGCAGCTGTCTGGGATCTGGGGCAGAGAGCCAGATTGTCCATGATAACACCTAACACAGTGTAATGAAAGATATTTTCGTGCATGACTGGCATGACTGTGAAGTTAATTCAGCTTCCAGGTGTCACCTTGAGTAAGAGGAGTTCTCTCACCTGGTCTTTAGGGTTTTCAAGTCTTATAACAGTTGATGACTGAGCCCCCATAATGAACAACTTGTGGGTCAGGTTCATAGAACAATAGCAGCAAAATGGCATTTTGGCTTTCCATATATATATATATATATATATACACACACATATACATATATGTATATGTACAGAGAATAAATTCTTTCTCTGGTAACACATTGTGACCATAATTATGTGGCATCATCAGTTTTCTAAGGAAATGACTAGTAGAAAGGTAAGGTCTTATTTATTATATCCATGTGGGTTTGGGCAACTCACTTAACCTCTCATTACTTCAGGCAGTTTTCTAATACTGTAAGTTGCAGAATAGTTGGACCTATACTTACACACGTATTTTTGGAGCAGATCACTATACCATGATGAGACATTGGATTTGTTCTTTGTCTCATCGTGGTATGGAGATGAGTGACCTGTGCCAAAATAACCCCCAAACATATGTATTTGCCTACAAGCATGAGTATGAATACACATGAAGGTGTTTGACTTAATTGACCACTACTATTAATATTATTACTAATTAATACCGATCTTAATTGTTAATAATAATGTTAGTATTTTTTATGATCGTCCTTTCATCCTTTTAATGTCTTAGAAATTCCAGCACAATATTTGGGATATAATTCTAGTCTTTTTAAAACTATATCAACTTGTTGGTCATTCAACAAGAATTTAGAATACCAACAATTAAATTGTTAATTAATTAATGCCTGTAAATAGTTTAAAGAAACATGCGATTCTTATATAGATTCTTCACAACCTCTATGTCAATTGTTCCTTTATCTGTCCTGGTATTTCACATGGGTCCCTCTTATATGTACACAATACAATAGAGTTTATAAAAACAAGGAAGCAATTAAGACATTTTTAGTTCCCTCTGAGAGTTGCAAAACAAAAGACTGCCTAAGGAAAGTGATCCAAGGCAATATACATTTGGTATTGAAGCCAGAATAAAATGTTGTTTAACACTCAACTCTTTGGCCAAGAATCCATAGCAGTAATTTCTTTGAAACTTTATTGTTATTTTAAATTTAAACAAATGCTTTTTTGGCTTACTTCTCTTTCAGCAGAATGTTTGCAAGTCTCTGTGGGGACTCATACCAAGTTTTTGCTTTCTTTAATATTTGCAAATGGTATCCAGAATTTGAGCTGGAGGTAGTGTTTCCAGGGTTAAATCATGTGGCATGTGAGTAGGCATCTATATTCATTCACCTGAATCTCTGACTGAAGCCAGAAAGCATTGGTGTGATGGCTGAGTGCTCATCGTAGCTATAACAGCTTTAATTTATAAACAGTTCTTTCCCATTACAAAAAGCTCCTATAAATCCCACCTCAGGTGCCAACCAGCTGAATCACCCTAGGCAAGTAACTTCAACTTTCTGAGCTTCACTTTCCTTAATCAGAAATTGGTGATTACCAAATACTTTCTTGTGAGGATCAAAGGATGTGATGCAGGAAAAGGGTTTTGTCAATCTTAAAGTGGTTTATCATCAGTTATTTTTATCTTGCACTTGCAACAACTCTGTGAGATAGAGAAGATATTGTAATAACTTTTTTCAGATGAAAAAATGAGGGACTGAAGGGATTTATATAAAGTCATAATGCTAGAAGGTAACAGCTGAAACTAAAATTCAGGTCTTTTCACCCTAAGTGCTTTCATAAAGCTGTGATATATTGTGAGATTTATAGCTAAAAGAGATCTCAGAGGGGATCCAATTCAACCTTTTCACTTGCTAGATGAAGAAAACAGAGATTCAGACAGGTTTGGTGACTTGGTTAAAGACACATAGGTGGTAAGTAGCAGAGTTGGGATTTGAATGTAGGTCCCTTGACACAAAATACAGTGCCTTTTCCCCAAATTCATTATAGTGTAATAGACTGATGGGTACTTTGTGACCAGAAATCACCTGGGAAATATATTCAGATATCATTAGATTACCCGGGGGGGGGGGGGGTGGGGTGGGGGAGGAGGGGGAGAGGTAAATTGCCATCTGCCCATTAGAAGGTGGAGTAGCTTTGCACTTTTTTTCCAGAAAGGGGAGAGGATCAATGGCTTTTGGCCCTACTACTGAACATCTGAAATTCAGTTCAAAGCTATTGAGACCCTCGTTAGGTGTTGTGCTAGATAGAATGCCAGGCCTAGAGTTAGGAAGACTCATCTTCCTTAGCTCAAATGTGACCCTTGACACATAGTCATGTGATCCTGGGCAAGTGACTTTACCCTGTTTGCCCCAGTTTCCACATCTATAAAATGAGAAGGCAAAGGAAATGGCAAACTAATCCAGTGTGTCTGCCAAGAAAACTCCAAATGGGGTCATGAAGAGTTAGACATGACTGAAAATGACTGAATTGAAATCCTAGTCTTCAGCCAATAGTATGCTATTAGGAGAAGATACAAAAGCATATGATCTTGACCCTCATGAAGTTTAATATCTTGTTGTGGAGGCAGCATTTAGACAAAGGAAATGAAGAAAGAAACAATACTGTACCCAGTCAAAATGATATGTTGTGAGATGAGCATCATGATTGGGGATTGGGTTGATTGGGAAAGATTTCGCAAGGAAGATAGAGTGAAATGTAAGGTAAGCATTAAAAAAAGGTAAAATGTGTTCTTCGAGAACCCATCATCTTTTCTCTCAAATCAGTTGCTTCCCTGTTTCACCTGGACTCTTCATCATTCATAGTCAATCATTTTTCACGTCTTTTTGTTTCTATCTTATGATTTCTCTTGAAGATTTAAACTCTTCTCTCCATTCCAATGGTCATTGTCTTAGCTCAGGTACCTACTAACACCTCTAAACTGATCTTGCTGCCTTTATTCTCTCCCATCTCCAATCCCTACTTCATATAGTTATTAAAATAATCTTCCTTGCGCACAGGTCTGACCACGTCACTCCCTTTTCTCAAAAAATCATTCTATGGCTCCCGACTAAACCTAATATGAAACAAAACTTCTGTGATGTGCATGTATGATCTTTCTATGATAATATAGCTCCCTCCATCTTTACCAGCCTTCTTTTGTGCTATTCTCTTTTATATACTCTGTCCTCCAGCCAGACTATTCGGCAACACGTTTTCTGATCATATCTTATTCTCTCCCATTTTTATACATTGACTCAGGCCATCCCCAATACCTGTACTCTCCCTCTACATCATCATTGTTGAAATGGTTCTCTTTCTTTAAGGTCCCTTGTAGGTGGCACCTTTTCCATGAAACTATCTCTGACCTTTTCTAAATTAAAAAGCAATTTCTCCATCTTCAACTTTTCTAAGAGTGCTTTGACTTTCTCTTTTACTTCTATCTATTCTATCAAGTATCATTTTGATTTATGTATGTATATGAACCCCCAAACCCTATCCTAGCCACCTTGTTTTATATGAGAAAACTGAGGTTCAGAAGGTGACATTACTTGACCAAGGTCATATACCTAGTAATAATTAGAGCAGGCACTGTAATCCAGTTGTCTCTACTCTACATTCAGGGCTCCTTTCATTCTACCACACTCTTTCTGGTATCTGTGTCTGCATTGTCTATAGCAAGACACACACACACACACACACACACACACACACACACACACACACACATATATATACTAAGATACATATCAATAGTAAATTACTCATATGTGGAATAATTCCATATGCTGCCCTCTGTCTCTGTCTGGCACTCCAGGAGACCTGAGATCAGCCAAGTATGATGAGGATTATTGAAATAACTATATACTTTGTGACATTGTTCTTTGTTGTTCAGTTGTATACAACTCTTTGTGACCCCATGGACCATCGTGTGCATGGCCCTTCTGTCCTCTACTATCTTCTTAAGTCTGTCCAAGCTCATGATTATCACTTCCATGACCCAGTGCCTTAGACCAGTGGTTCTCAACCTGTGGGTTATGTTCAATTTGTAACAATGAAAATACATCCTGCTATCAGATATTTACATTACGATCCATAACAGGAGCAAAATTACAGTTATGAAGTAGCAACAAAAATAATTTTATGGTTGGGGGTCACCACAACATGAAGAATTGTATTAAAGGGTCACGGCATTAGGAAGGTTGAGAACCACTGTGTTACACTAAGGATTCTTCAGGCTTTTAGGCTCAACATTTGTAACTTTCCTGAGTAAAAACTAAAGGTTTGACTAAATAGTTGAGTTCTCCTAGTGGCTTTTGTGAAAGGAATGAAGGAAGAAAGGCAGAGGAAAAGGAAGGAAATGAGGAAGGAAGGAAACAAGCATTTGTTAACTGCCTACTATGTGTCAAGTATTACTTTATGAATATTATCTCATTTGGTCCTCACAACAACCCTGTAGGTGTTGCTATTATTTCCGTTTTTACAGTTGGGGGAACTGAGACAGACAGTGGTTAAGGTAGCCTAGAGCCATATAGCTAATAAGTACCTTAGACTAGGTTTGAATTGAGGTCTTCCTGACTCCAATCCTGGTGCTCTGTCCTCTAGAAGCCTCTGTGTGGCAGTTCATGGGTTGATGTTAGCATTTGCCTGCATGAGGAGGCATGGATGCTGAGAGGTCAGCTGGCTTACTTGAAGCTCTGTAAAGAGAAACATGATTGGATGCTGCCTTCCCACCTCCCAGTCCAGCCATGCCTATGCTCTTTTATCTTTTCTGTTTGTCTTTTCTTGAAACAGCAACAAACCAAGACTGAGGATAAAAGCAGTTAGCAACTGATAATGTGAGGTAACCTCTGAGTCAGTCTAGGAGAATTTGAAAAACCATTCCCAGATCTTTTACCCTGACCCCTTTGCATGTCTCAGTCTCAGGACAGTGAAGAAAATTAACCCTTCGGTTATGTACGTGAAAACAAAGTAAAACAAAATGTTCCCTCTTACTTCACCACACTGTAGACTCTCCACCCCTATAATGTACCACAGTTATGGATTGTAATTACCAGGATAAATGCTAAATACTTTTTTTAAAAATGGGTTCCCTGGCTGAGGTGACCTGACAGGCTGCTTTGGTCTATTTCCATGTGTCCTCAATGAAGTGAGTTGGCAAGAGCATGTGAAGACATTTTGAGTTCTCGTGAGCCAGAATCTTAATTTTCTGTAAAAAGCTTCTACATTTTCCATAAGAGTTTTTGCATTTTCCATTTCATTCTGGGGCCAGAGGAGGCCATGTCCAAGAATCGTGTTAGCATTTTTACCTGATATGCTGGCACTGTCCCCACTTTTTTGCTTTTATATGTGTGTTCTTAGGCACTTTGACCGGGGACTATTTTAATGGTACTTGTTTAATATTTAAGAAATACAAATAATTGATATTATGCATAACTGCAATTTAGAAAGTAGAATGAGGAAGTGTAGTGGCTTGGATTAGGAATTAAAAAATACTTTTGACCACAAGATTATCTTTCTCACTTAAGAAGGGCGTATGAGTTATAGCCAAAAAAAAAAAAAAAGAAACATAAACTCCTGTCCCAATTACAGAGTGTTCATGGTACCCTAGGGCCCTATGGTGTCATGAAGAATGCTGGACTGAGTCAGAAGACCAGATTGGTAGTCTTGGATATTCTATTTACAAGCTATGTGGCTGTGAGCAATCTTTGTACCTTTTTGAGGATGGCCTTATTTAAGGTCCCTTTCATTTTTAAATTTTGGGATTCTGTGTTTGCCCTGCCTATTTCATAGTCTGTGGTAAGATAAGGGTGTGAAATTATTTTTTTGCCAAGAATGCCTCACTATAAAGTCAACAAGCATTTCAGTTAGATTCTACAAAGGTGATTTTTGTTGGAGGGAATTTTTTCACCAGGAATTCCTATACCAATAAAATCATAGGTGCAGAAAACCTCTGTCCTCCCAGACTCTACTACCCCCTCCCTGAAGAAAACCCTAATATATTTATTATAAAGAGAACAAATCAATTGGCTGATATTTGGACAATA
>CM053583.1:68946135-68966693 GCA_028627135.1 Pseudochirops cupreus | reverse complement strand
TATATATATATATATATATATATATATATATATATATATATATATATATATATATATATTTGTAGCCATCTCAAGGGTAGGGTTTGGGGAAGGGGAGAAAAAAAGTGGAAAAAAAAGGAAAAAGAATTTACATGATAACTTTATTATATATTTAAAAACAATAGCAAGTTGTACACGATAGATTTGTAGTTTTATGTGCACTCATCTTTTTTTAATCATACTGTTATAGAATTGCTTGTTTCTCCCATAAATTAAAATAAAAGAAATTTTAAAAATAACCATGTGAGGTATTTAGTCCAACAATATCTTCATTTATACAAATAAAGAAATTGGATGTGAAAATATTGAGATGACTTGTGTAACGCCATACAGCTGGACCAAGGAGGTGTGTGCCTAGGAGACATGATTGCAGGGATCATAAAAGTGACAGATTTATCTCAAAACAGAACTCTCCAATAGAATCCTGGCTTAAATTCATACAAATTGTATGACCCTGCAGATCACTTCAGCATTTTAATCTTTAGTTTCTTCATTCACATAAACAAGGATAATACTCATCCAACCTACTTCACAGGGTTATGAGGAAAATGCTTTGTCAACTGTAAAGTACTCCAGAAATGTTTTATTAATGTTGCTGTTGTTATTAACTGTGTAATTCTGGTTAGATTTTCTTTGAGCCTGTTTTCTCATCTGTAAAATGAAGACAATAATTGTGTTATCTTACAGAACTGAATGGGAAAAGTGCTTTGTAAACTACGCTACTGAAATCTAAATGATCATTTTTCTTCTATAAGCAGATGTACTTCATGCATTCACCTTTCTCTCTTCATAGGAGCCTGGCTATGAATTCATTCCTACACTACCTAGGTAGATGAGAGGAATCCAAGTGGTATATCCGTTCTTTGGAAAGACTTCATTTGCATAATGAATAGTGAAGTCCTGTTGTAAAGGAAAACATAATTAGTCATTCAATCTTTTCCCTTAACCTGGATTCTAGGAGTACTTCCTTAAAAGCAGGGCCATACCAAATAGTGTGAGGTGCTCATTTTAAGCTAAAAGGACCCTGGGTTTCTTTTCATAGTATATTATAGTACACGTTAACTGTCTAAGTCAACTTTCCCTTGAACTCCAAGAATTGAACAAAGAAAGAAAAAAAAAGAAGAAAAGAAAAATCCACAAGATGAGTACCCATTTATTTCTGAGCTATTTACAAAAGGGGACAGTTACTGTCAGATGAAAAAAGAAGCCCTTGCTATCAACTAGTCATTTATTTTTCTTGGGAAAGCCAATGTAGATATTTTTGCTATGGTTTGACCAGCTGACTTCCCAGGGACGTTGAAGAGAAGCTTTTGGGAAGTGGCTCCATTTTTGGCCACTCTCGCCAAGGACACTTTCATTCTCAATGTGGTTCAGGTCAAGCTATCAGAAGCTTTTCTTACTCCAGTGGAGATTGGAATTTTCTTCTCTGAGAATTGTGAGTAGGTCTATGGACATAATGACAGATTGAGAGCTGGAAGGCATCTAATCCAGTCCAACCCTGCCATTTTGTAAATGAGAAAAATAAGACTCTGAGGTGGTGACTTGCCCAATATCACATGGATAGGAAATGACAAAGCTGGGATACAAAGCCGTTGTCCTTTGTGAACTCTTGGGAATGATTGTTTGGATGGCCTGAAATGAATAATTTTCAGTAGAATATGTCTATTGAGTGAACAGTGGTTAGACTCTTATTTTTGTAGAAAACACGTGTAATAATATGTCATTATCACACTAATTTAAGTATATTCCAGGTCAAATCAAGAGTTATGTCAAATAATAATCCAATTCAGTAATTCAACAAATATTAGGCATCCACAAGCACATTGGATCAAGTGTTAGACCTGCTGTCAGGGATCTCAGAAGTTCAAGTGTGGCCTCAGATACTTAGCTATGGGATCCTGAGCAGTCCTTTGGCTCTGTCTGCCTCAGTGTCCTTATCTGTAAAATGAGGATAATAAAAGGAACTCCCTCCAACAGTTGTGTGAGGTTAAAATGAGAGACTGACCTTAAAGTGCAATGTAAAATGCTACCTCATGTCTACTTTATGCAAAGTCTGAGAGGTAGTGGATGAATGGTCAGTTTTGGAGTTAGAAGGACCTGGGTTCTAGTATTGACCTGGACATATACTAGCTGTGTGACCATAAGCAAGTCATTTGACTTCTCAATGACTCAGGAAACTCTCTAAGAAGATAAATTTCATACAGTCTGCCAGTTTTCATCAGCAGAGGGAATTTTCACACTGGGCATTCCCTACACTGATGAAATCATAGGTTTGGACCAAAAAGGCAGTACATGTATGTTCATTTTTCTACAGCATTTCACAATTTACAAGGTACTCTTCTCAAGACATCTCCTTGAGTTGGTTAGAGTATGATTATTCCTTTTTTATATATGAGGAAACTATGGTACATCAAGATTGTCCAAAAAGGAAGTAGTGCAATGAGCCCTCAAACCCAGGGCTCTTACTTGACGCTTAGAATTCCTTCTTCTATACCCAATTGTCTGCCCAAAGTAACAACTTCATACAATTAAAGTTTCATAAAATGCTTTTAACATAGCAACTGCAACCACCATTATTCTATCATGGCTTTAAGATGAGATAGGTATCACCCCCATTTTAGAGATAACAGAGGTGAGGAAAGAGGCTAACCCTATCTTTGGAACCAACTTGGAACCACCTGGTTTTTGAGCATTCCCACCATGTGTTATTATTTCTTTAGAGATAAATCCAGTAGTCACTTATGCTTGGAGACTTCCCAGTAGCCTTTCTGTTAGTGAGGAAAACCTAGTGGGTGAATGAATGCAAATAGTAAACATGTTACACATATGTCAGATTTGACCACTAGTTGTTTGAACTTGAGTAAATCCCCTCCATTCACTCAGCAGGCAGGTAGGCTCCATGGATAGAGCACTGCACTGGGAGTCAAGAAGGTCTGAGTTCAAATCCAGCCTCAGAAACTGACTAGCTGTATGATACTGGGCAAGGGACTTAACATCTATCTGCCTCAGTTTCCACAACTATAAAATAATTATAGTAATGACATCCATCTCCCAGAGTCATTGCAAGGCTCAAATGAAATTATGTTTGTCAGGGACTTCTTTTCTAAATCTTATCTCATAGTTTCTATCTATCAAGCTCTACATCTGTGATCTCTCCTTCTAGGAATAAGTTATTTTTCAGTTCTAATGAGATTAGAGCACCCTTCAGAGCATTAGGATAGGGTGCAGAAAACTTGAAATATGAGGAGAAACTTCATATAATATACACTCAACATACTTCAGGGTTCAATTTAAGCCCTATCTCTTCCATGAAGTCTTCTCTGACTTTCCCATGGATTTATGTAATACTTACTATTTGCATTGAAAGGGATATATATATATATATATATTTATTATGTATATATATATTCATTATGTATATATATATTTATTATGTATATATATATATTTATTATGTATATATATCTGAAATATAAACATATATGTATATATGTATTGAAAGCTATATATATATATGTATACATATATGCATATAATTACAAGATCATAAATAAATCCATAGAATGTCAAGGGTAGATGTAGGAAGGAAGGAAACAAGCATTTATCCAGTATTTACTACATGCCAGGTATTATGTTAAGCACTTAAACAAATCTTACCTCATTTGAGCCTCCTAATGATTCTGGGCCATCGTCATTGTTCAATTGTTTCAGTTATGTCTGACTCTTTGTGACCCCATTTGGGGGTTTCTTGACAAAGGTACCAGAGTGGTTCATCATTTCCTTCTTCAGCTCATTTCTACAGAAGAGAAAACTGAGGCAAACAAGGTTGTGACTTTCTCAGAGTCACACAGCTGGTAAGTGTCTGAGGTCAGATTTGAATTCAGGAAGATGAGTCTTCCTGATTCCAAGTCTGGCACTCTACCCACTGTGCCACCTAGCTCTGTGGAACTATTATCATTCCCATTCTATAAGTGAGGAAACTGATGCAAAGAGAGGTTAAGTGGCTTGTTCAGAGTCATATAGCTCGTAAGCGTTGGAGACTGGATTCGAACTCAGGTCTTCCTGATACCACATCCACTGTTTGATCCAATGCTGTATCTAGCTGCTTCCAACACATGCATCATTGGAAAAGGGAGTGAACTAGTTATCTAGGAAGACTGTTAAGATTAATGGGAGGAAAATAAGCTTACTCGTTGTTACCCTTGAGATGCTAAGAGAACTAAAGAAAACCCCTTCCCCTTCCCCATATTGAATGTATTCCATTGGTGATCCCTGACTTCACTGTTGAAAGGAGTGTTTGCATTAGTGGGACCACAGATCCATTTGAAGTATTAGAAAAGTTAAGTGATGTGATAGAAATAATGTTGAACTGTAGTAGTTAGGAGACCTAAGTTTGAATCCTTGCTCAAAAACTTAATAGCTATATGATAATGGGCAAGTTGGGGCAGCTGGGTGGCACAGCGGATAGGGTGCCAGGCCTGAAATCGGGAAGACTCGTCTTCCTGAGTTCAAATCTGACCTCAGACACTATCTGTGTGACCTTGGGCAAGTCACTTATCCCTGTTTTCCTCAGTTTCTGGAGAAAGAAATGACAAACCACTCCAGTATCCTTGCCAAGAAAACTCCAAATGGGGTCATGTAGAGTCGAATGTAACTGAAAAAATGACTGAACAGTAATAAAGAAATAGCATCGAACTTGGATTCAAATCCTGGATCTAACCTTTAATAACTATGTAATTGACAGATTATTTCAGCTGTTTCAGTCTGTTTCCGCATCTGTAAAATGGAGGTAGTGATTCTTTGGCTATACACTTCACAGGGTTATGATGGTGAAGAAAACCCTTTGTTATTCCCAAAGAGCCACAGAAATGCAAATGGTGATGAATATCCCCATTTGTTACCATGAGGCCATCCTCCTCTTCACTTATATGCTTCCTTGTCCAGACCATCCAGGATGGCAGGGCAGGAGGAAGACCTCCTTTCCCTAAGGATTTTCTATCTCCCTTGACTTCCCTTCTCACCCCAGCCCCACTATCCTAGAACCCATCCTGAACTGGTAGAGGGCAGGAAGACCCATCACCACTGGGGAAACCTAAACCCTTCTGTTCCTTGAGCTCTGGACATTCTAGAACTCAGGACCCATCTAAGACAGGTTGGGACAGAAGAGGAAGACAGGAAGAGGGGCTCCCTCTCCTTGCTTTTTCCCTTCATCTAGGCTGCGTGATTGCTCATAGAGTGTAAGTGAGATAGAAATCAACAACTCCATCCCTTCAGTTCTGCAGCTGATTTATAGGGTCCTTTAGGATTTATCATTTGCCTGGCCTCTGTGCCCTGAAGTCCCACATCACTGTCATCTGACCTACTTATGCAGGTCTCCCAGGTCTTGCAGGTGACTCTACTGCTGTATTGTTAGGATTTCTGAACCTTTCCATGTGCTCTGCAGTTAAACTTTTTTTTTATGTATTATCTTCCCCTATTAGAATGTAAAACTCCTGAAGAGCAGGAACTGTTTGAATTTTTGTCTGAAGCACACTCTAGTGCTTTGCACGTAGCAAGCCCTTGATAAATGCTTTCATATTCATTCATTTTTAATGTTTTCCCATGTCTCCATCTTTGCTCATGATATTCTTTCTCCCTGAAAGATCACCTCCCTTTTCATTCTTATTCATTCAAAGCCTCCCCATACTTCATGGTCCAGTTAAGATGTCTCCTTTCTATAAAACTCTTTCTTGAGCCACCCCACTATGAAATGAATTCTTCTTTCTTAAGAACTCTCATCAAACCTTGTTCCTGCTTCACGTACACATTCATCACATCAGATTGTAAGCTCCTAGAGGGCAGGAACTGTGTTCTGTTTATCTTTGTATTTTACCCAGTAGTTACCACAGTCTCCTACAAGTAGTGCTTAACAAATGCTTTTGTTGAATGAGCTAACAAATGAACGCACAGCTGACAAAAGGGTTAGAAATAGGATAGATTCCAATACATCTGGTCAATTTTTAAACACTTAGGGCTTGTAACCAAATACATTGTAATACTTTACTGATGATGTCACTTAAAAACAATTGTGAAAGAAGGATCTTGGAACCCCTGAGCCTGAGGGAAACTGGTTGTTTTGCCACCTCTGGTAGTGTGATAGAGTAGAAAGAGCTTGGAAAATGGTGTTGAATCCTGACAGGCACCAGCTGGAGAGGTCACTTACCTTCCCAAACCTCAGTTTCTACATCCATAAAGGGCAGATAATAACATCTGCTCAACTTGCCTAGTAGATTTGTTGTGACTCAACTATTATAATGCAGTGGAAAGTACATTGAAGCTAAAGTCAGAGGACTTGGGCTTGAATCAATATTCTGCTCCTTGCTACCTGTTGAACCTTGGTTAAGTCACTTAACATCTTTCTGGGCCTCTATTATCTGTGAAATGAAAGGAGTTTGACTAGATGGCCATTCATGTTCCTTCTAGCTCTAAATATAATAATAATATTAATAAATGATAACAGAAATAGCATTTATATAGTGCCTACAGTGTGCAAGACACTGTACTAAGCTTTGGTCCTCCTAACAAATGTGAAAACACAAAATTATGGAAAGAAAAGTAAGTGGTGGACAAGGGTCATAACCTAAATCTTCAGGCTTCAAGTCCAGTGCTCTTTACACTAGGGCACATTGACTAATCATTCTGAAGCTATACTTCTGGTGGGTCTATTTAAATTAAAAAAAATTAGATCTTCCAAAAAGGAGGCAAAATAACAGATTCAACAGATCCATATAGTGTTAGTAGGTTACTAAGAAGAAGGAATATTCTATTCAGGTCATACTTAAAGTGATGTCTTATTTAATCCCTGTGGACACTTGCTCCATACACAAATATACATATATCTATGCACACATATACACACATATCTATCTATCAGTCATCTGCCTAACTATCATCTCTCTCTCTCTGTCTCTGTCTCTCTCTCTCTCAATTCATCCATCCATCCATCCATCCATCCATCCATCCATCCATCCATCCCAACCTCTCCATAACTAATTGTGCATCTAGGATAACTCCTGTTAATGTCCTCCCATTGGTTTACCATTGGGAATCTACCCTGTGTGTTGGGGTTTTCCTCACTTTCCCTTGACATTAGAGGGATTTCTTCTTTTTTTTTTAAATTGACTTGTTTGTTTACTTTTAGTTTACAAGATTCATTAGAGGGATTTCAGTGCATACATGGAATGTACATTGATTATCACTCTCATGGACCATGTGGCCAACTTTTAATAATTAAAGCCATCAATATTAATATTAATTATGGGAATTATAGTAACATTCATATAGTGTGTGCTTTGTGCTAGTCACTGTACTAAAGTATGATCATCCTAATAGATGTGAAAACATTGTAGAGATGTGAGATTACTATTCATAACAACAATAATAATATTCATGATGATAATAATAATAAAAAGAAGAACATTTACATAGGGCTATGTGCCAGGCACCATACTAAGCTGTGATCCTCCTAATAGACATCAAAGCTTTGTAGAAATATGAGTTACAGTTAATAACAACAACACCACCACCAAAAATAATGGCGCATGGATTCATTAAAATCAGCATTGGATGCCCAATGAGCTTATTCAGATGGGCTACCTACTAGAAAACCAGTGCAAGCTTTTACATAATGAGGGTGGATATCACAATGTAGCCAGTTTGGTGTTGTTTAAATCTTTCTTAACAAGAATGAAAAAAAGTGAACCCTCAAGGTCGCTTGGTCTCTTAAGGAAAACAAAGTCATGAGCTTCTTTGGAGAATCTTTGAAGAACTAATCAGTTCATGTCTCAGATTGGCTTTAGCCTCGAGGAATATGGCTTTGTTTTCAGCGACTCATTAAAGAAAGATGACTTACTGCCCAGCCTTCTAAATCTAGTCACCGACCACAATCGCTGACAGGAAATGGAATGTTGACTTGAGTTTATTATACAAGGGTCTGGATGTGAGCTGTGGGATTTTTACACCTCCTAGGAACGGCATTACAATTTATTTACATCTTCATGTTGGCAGCTGCACAAACTCCTATGAAATAGGACAATCACACCTTGGGGACCAGTAATTATAGGCCAAGGTATAAATAGAGCAGAGGAGGGCTGGCCCTTGGCACTCTGACTGAAGAGAATAGAACTGGCTCTGGCATATGAACAGAAATTCAGCCTCTTGTTCATTATGAGGGCACGAACTAATTAAACTGAACTTGTCAGAATAGAAGGATGAATAAATTGAGTTCCATTCTGGCACAGGCTGATTTCCAAGCTCGTGAAGAGCAAAGTTGTTTTAGTGATGTCATAATTTGGAAGTTCTGTGCATGATATCATTTTTGACAGAATTAATGTGGAATTAATACCATATGTATAAGCATTAATAGGTATTGAATTTGAACACCCAGTGATAAGTCTGTGCCTTTTCCAAAGGAATGGAATGGGCCTCCTCCTTTTTTTATAGAGCGTCCATTAATCAGGTATCACATGAGGGTTTGATATATATTTCAACACTTTTGCTAGCATTCCTTTAGAAAAAAAATGTACACATGTATTTCTAAAAGATGTTTGCATAAGAAAACAGTAAAAAAGTTTTTTATGTATAATAATATTGAACCAGGGGTGGGCGGGAAGAATTTATGCTTATGTATGAATTCACAGTTAACTTAAGGAATTGCCCTCTGGCACATTATGCTTAATGAAACATTTATATTATACATAAAGAAACTTAGGTAATACCTGCCTTGCTCAATGTGGTTATGAGTGTCCTTCCTTTTTACATGCAAAGATATTTCTCTTCCTTTATTATCCTGGGTAGTGTGTGTGTGTGTGTGTGTGTGTGTGTGTGTGTGTGGTGGCACGTGCCTGCCTGGTCACTCAAACTCCATATGTTTTTCTCTCCCAGCAGGTCCTATGGGTGATAATATACATGCTGACTTTGAATCTGCTTTAAGTCTGTGATCCTCTGATCCTACAATCCTATGATCTCTTCAGAGGTGGAAGAAGGATAATATCTTCAGATGGGAAAAACAAACCTGACCTTTCAAAGAAAGGAGCAAATTCAGGAAACTGGTAAGTCTCTTGTTCCTAATACATTTGCATGTGGTAAAAACTTTGAGGTGCAGCATGATACCCTGGATCAAGAGCTGACCTTGGAATCAGGAAGAACTGGTTTCAAGTCTCTCTTTTGATATATTATGTTTTTTGATTATTCATTTGTTCTCTTGTTCCCTGTTCCTGACTTCCTCTGGATGCCAAAACTGTTCCCTTGTCTCCTCGATTTTCAGCTCCCTTTTGTGTATTTCTTTCTTATTAAGATGTAAGTTCCTTGAGGACAGGGGCCTTCTTTCTTTTTTGTTCATATTTGTGACTCAGCACAGTGCCTGGCACAAAGTGATTTCTTTCTTCCTTTTATGAGTCCTCTAACCTCTCAGTGCCCTCAGGCGCTGAGTTTTTTTTTTTTAAGTATAAAATTTATGAACTTGATAAAAGTGAACATTTCCAAAAAAATTCCCGAAGAAAAAAGAAAAAAAGGATTGTATATGAAAACATGAATATCTATGAAATATACATTTAAGTATATATTGAATTAAATATGGTACTACTTCTACTACCTCAGGGATGGGTAACCTGTAGACTCAAGACCATATGTGGCCCTTTAGGTCCTCAAGTATGGCCCTTTGGCTGAATCCAAACTTCTAGAACAAATCTCCTTAATAAAAGAATTTGTTCTGTAAAATTTGGACTGAGTCAAAAGACTGCAGCCAAAGACCTAGGAGGTCACATGTGACCTTGAGGTCACAGGTTCCCCACCCCTGTACTTCTCTATTGGTCTTAAATCTCTTCTGTTCTTCTTCCTAATATCTTCTACATACTTTAAAAAAATCTCTTTTTTTCTTTTCTGACATCATTATCACTCTCTTCCCTATTTCCCCTCTTGATCTTAGCTCCTTTTGCAAAAAAAAAAAAAAAAAAGCCTACTCAGAGAGTTTCAACATTGAGTTTCCCACATTATTGAAAACACAAATATGCCACCTCCATCTTGCCCCTTCCTCCTCCAAAAAAGAACAATTTGATGCAAGAGAAAAAATCTTAAACGGGATTTGGGTGAGCCACCTTATTGCTGGTTTATTATATTATTTGAGGGAAATCATTTAACCTCTCCTATTTCAGTAAAGAAGGGACTAGTGTAGATGAAGCAGACAGATGCCTAGGTTGCAATAGTCAAGGAGATACAAGGAAGAAACACTTTAAAGTCTGACTTTTTAACACAACACCTATTTTTATTACCAGACAATTTTGTTCAACACGCCCTAGATTTTTATTTAGTCATAAGCCATGATGTGTCCTGTGTGCCATTGTCTAGGAAAAAAAGAAAGAAAGAAAAGGATTTCAATGAAGGCCAAATAACTTGCTTCTGTGTTTGTTTTGTTTCCCTTATCTGTAAGGGAAATAACTATTATTTCCTCACAAGGTTGTGATTAGCATCAAATGAGATCATTTATGTTTAAACACCTTGAAAAGTATAAAGTGTAAATAGGACACATTGATGTTTTTTACATGGTGATGCTGTCTTAGAACTCGTTCAAACTTTTAAGGAAACTGAGTACCCTGAGAAAATGGATACTTATGATATAGTATCAATGTATATAAAATTCCATGTTTTTCTCCCTTTTAAAAAATATTTTAAGTTCCACATTCTCTCATTCCCTTCAGTCTCCCCACCTCCCCATTAAGAAGGCAAGCTATGTGCTACTCATCATACATATGAACTCATGCGAAACGTATTTCTACATTCACCATATCGTGAACATATACACTATATACATATACAGAACTTCTGTATGAAGTTTAGATAGAGTTTAAAAAAAGAATCCATAGAACACAATATGAGATTATAAAGTTATATACGTACATATGTGTGTGTATGTATATATATATGATACATATACAGGTGCATATGTGTGTATATATGTATATATGTGCGACATACGTGTCTATATGTATATTTAAAGAGAGAAGAAAGACTTCATATGTTCGGAGAGATGCTGCCAAAACTAGCTGTAGTTTCCCCACAAAGATAATTGCTTTCATGGAGCAGAAGAAGCATTTCTTTTTGTAGCCATTCATTATTTTTTCTCATGACTTCCTTGGATGCTTCTCAGTTGTAGAGCTTTTGTGGAAAGTCCAGCTCTTCAAACAGATTTGTTTGCAGGGCCCAGGCACCTGCCTTGGATTTGAACTTTTTTTTTTTCATCCAAGCCTTGTGGATTTTGTAGCAGATGTGTAATGTGTTCCAGGCTACCTTTTCATCGTATATGCCAGAGAGAAGAGAAAAAGAAAATCTATACAAAAAGTTTTGCCAAATGCATTGGCTCTATAGACTGCATTGTTAGTTCAGCTCTCACTTCAGTTCTCTTTTTATCCCTCCAAAAATGTCTATTCTGTTTTAGAAGTCAATCCTGGAGTGATTAAAACAGCACCGTTCTGGGGGTCAGAAGACCTGGGTTCCAATCCCATTTCTGTTACTGAATGATATTCAGTACCTCTGTTTCTCATCTCTAAAATGCGGATAATTATGCTTGCACTACGATATTGTGGCATTGTTGTAGAGAAATAATTTTATAAATTAAACAAGAAACATTTATTAAGTGATGGCCAGGAATTTTGGGGAAACAAGAGCAAAATGAAAACAGCTCCTGCCCTCAAGGCGATTATATTCTACTAGGTATTTATATGTTGCTTTCAAGGTTTATAAAGTACTTTATGTGCATCTTTTCATTTGGTCCTCAGGACAATCCTGTAACGCAGCTGCCACTATAATCTTCATTTTGCACATGAGGAGACTGAAGCAGAAGGAAGTTAAGTGCCTTGTCCACAGTCCTACTGCCAGAATTTGAACTCAGGTCTTTCAGACTTCAAGTTTAATTGTTAAATAAACATGAGCTGTTATTATTTTTTAAATGACTTGTCTAAAGTCACACATCTTGTAAGTGGTGGACAAGGGACATAGCCTAAATCTTCAGGCTTCAAGTCCAATACTCTACACGCTAGGGCACATTGTTTAATCATTCTGAAGCTATACTTCTGGTGGGACTATTTAAATTTTTTTTAAAAAAAATTAAGATCTTCCAAAAAGGAGGCATGATAACAGATTTAACAGATCCATATAATGTTAGTAGATTACTAAGAAGAAGGAATGTTCTATTCAAGTCATACTTAAAGTGATGCCTTATTTAATCCCTGTGGATACTTGCTCCATACACACATATGCATGTATCTATGCATACACCTATATACACATATCAATCAATAATCTGCCTATCTATCATCTCTCTCTCTTTATCTATCTGTCTATCTATCTGTCTATCTGTCTATCCATCCATCCCATCCATCCATCCATCCATCCGTCCATCCATCCATCCATCCATCCATCCGTCCATCCATCCATCCATCCATCCCATCCATCCGTCCATCCATCCATCCATCCATCCGTCCATCCATCCATCCGTCCATCCATCCATCCATCCATCCGTCCGTCCATCCATCCATCCATCCATCCCATCCATCCATCCATCCATCCATCCATCCATCCATCCATCCATCCATCCCAACCTCTCCATAACTAGTTGTCCATCTAGGATAACTCCTGTTAATGGCCTCCCATTGGTTTACCACAGGGGATCTACCCTGTGTGCTGGGGTTTTCCTCACTTCCCTTTGACGTTAGAGGGATTTCAGTACATACGTGGATTGTACATTGATTATCACTCTCATGGACCATGTGGCCAGCCCAGACTTTTCCCTGTTCAGACATTCCTTTACTTTGCTTTACCTTTATTATTTCTTGCTTCTAATGTATTCGTTAACTCTGATTTAGAATGTACTTGACAGTAAAATAAATCATATCATATCCTTCTCTTTAAAAGATACTATTTAATATTCATGTTGGAATGTTTCATTATTAATATAACTTGTTAGGAGCAGCAGAGTAGAAGTTGGTCCTTTCAAGGAGATGCCTGCTTTAAGTTGCAAGTTTTGGGATTGTACATGAAGACTTGACTCTTATGCTTAAGAAATGCATTTTCTTTTTCTTTTTTTCTATTTTCTGTCCTTTATTTTTAGTTTATGGAACGAAATAATCCTTTCCATTATATAGTAGAGAAGACACTACCTACATCCAGAGAAAGAACTGATAATTAGAAGCAAGTGTAGAATTATTTCACATATATGCATGCACACATATACAGTACATATATACATACATATACAATACATGTACGCATACACATATGTATACATACACATACACAAACATAAAATATATGTATATACACATTTGTGTCTAATGGTAGCCATCTCTAGGATGGGTATGAGGGAAGAAATAAAAGGAAATAAAAAAGAAATGCATTTGAATTATATCAAGTGGTATTTTACTGTCTAATTCTAGAAGACTTTCTTTGAAAATTTGATTATGTGTTTACATATACATACAAATATACACACGTATGTTTACATGTGTGCTTATATAAATATAAATTTATATATACATTCATATGGATATATGTGTATTTACACATATCCTCTGTAAAGTCATAAAAATCAAATGAATCTTCATGTCTTTGTGGTTTGATGGATTGTGCTCAGTGTCATTAGCTGAAATGAAGGCAATTTTTCCCCAAAAAAATCTAGTAAAAAGAGAAATCTTGATCATTAAGTAACAGGTCTCCAGACTTCACTTTTGAATAAAAAATGCAACGTGTAGTATTTATTATATAGATATTTTGAAGTAGAAATGTATTATTTTGTATTGATTCCTCTTGTGTTCTTCTGTGTACATGGAAGTAACCTTTTTCTTTTCTTTTCTTATTTTATGTTTAAGTTTAAAATGAATAAAAATGGCTTGTGAATTTATGAAGGTACTCTCTCTCCCCCCATAAGTTTTGTCCCCTCTCGGTGTTCAGCCTTTCTGCTGTTAACACGTGTGTCTGTGTCCTCTGTAGGTAGCAGTGATATAGCATGGAAAGACTGTTGGTTTTAGAATCAGAAGATTTGAGTTTTAGTGCTGGTTCTTGAAATGTGTGTGAGCTTGGGCAGGTATTGCCATCTCTGGTGGCCTCTAAATCTCTGATCCTGTGACTTCCTAATTCTATTATGTTTGTCTCACTTCCAAACAATCTAAGCCTCAGTTTCCTCATCTGCAAAATGAAGATTAATCATATTTGCATGGTCTACTTTAAGGGGCTACTGTGAGAATCAAATGTACAAAATCCCTATTTAACCATAAAATACTAAAATAAAAACCTGACTTTTACAAAGCACTTTGAGACTGACAAAGTTCTCTCATCCTGTTTTACTTTATATGTATTAGAGCTTTTGAGCCTCACGACAGGCCTGTGGAAGTAGTAGAGGAGCTATTATTGGACTCTTTTTGTCATTTTCATTAGAATATACTCTCTCTGAGGGCAGTCGCTGCTTAGGGTTTTTTTTTTTTTATCTCCAGTGCACTTTGTAACAGCAACAGTCACCGCATCAATGGCAACAGCAAAAGTAACAGTAACTAATAACGATATTGATAGCTAGCATTTGTATAATGTTTTGAGGTTTGTGAATTGCTTCACTAATATGATCTCAATTTATTCTCACAACAACCCTAGAATGTAGGTGCTATTATTATCCCTACTTTACAGATAAGGAAACTGAGGCAGACAGCGGTTAAGTGTCTTGCCCACCTAGGGTTACATAGCTAGGGAGTAAGGCCAAATATGAACTCAGGTTTTCCTGACTCAAGGTCCAGGACTCTATCTAGTATACCACGTAGCTGCCACAAGGCCTGTTGAATAAATCAATTTTACAGATGAGAAAATTCAGAGAAATCAGTTGATTCACCAGTAGTCATATAATGAGAATTGATTTTCAACCCAGTTCTCTTTCCAATATACCACATTGTTTACATAAATGTGAATTATTTTCATCATTCTTGTCATGTCTCATGTCTTGTTTCAATGAAGTTCAGATAGATATGGTCCTGGGATGAATAGCTATCTCACTATTATTCTTATGTATTTAATATTCTACAGACTGTAGCGCAAATGAATAAAATGACTGCTTTATATAATTGGTTAACATATTGAAATGTAAACTCATCTTCAGCAGGATCGTTGAAAGCATCTTTGGGATGGCTCTGGTAGCAACCAGGGCAAGGGGATGAAATGTACCTCTTACAGTTTCTGCATTATTTTGATTTCCTTATTTTAAGTATTTTTATTTCAAAGACTTCTTATTCTACAGAGTTGGGAGGTTTTGAGTATTTGATATGATCACATCTATTAAAAATGTTGTTCCTTAGTTTTTCTGGATCAGGATCATGTCTAGAACCATGGTTTTGTCTGGAATAATGCTTCAGTTCTTTACAGTTTATTTGTCGAGTTGTCGAGGATCTTTTGAGGGTCTATTGGTGGTACAGATTTTTTCTATCTCTTCATTTAGGAAGATTATTGAATTTCTGATATATATGTGACTATTATTTTACAAGGAAAGAATTAAGACATTTTCTGCCATGAACCTTTATGTTATTTAGGTATTAAAGGCTAATACCTTTGAAACATTTTGTCAAAGAAAGAAACATGTACATTATTATGTGTTAAATATGATACATTGCTCTAGGATAGGGGTTCTTTATCTGAGATCCATGAACTTGTTTTAAAAAATATTTTGATGACTATTTTTAGTATAATTGGTTTCCTTTATAATCCTATGTATTTTATTTTATGCTTTTAAAAACATTATTCTAAGAAAGAGTTCATAGGTTTAACCAGACTGACAACTAGACCTATGACAAAAGAAAATTTTGAAGAAAATCATTGAGAATCCAGGGATTCAGTTCACTTTTGTCAACATCTAAGTTCTACACATTTTTATCAAGCACCTGTTATTTGCAGGGTTCTTTTAGGTTCTGTAATACAAAGACCAAAAAGACCAAAGACCCCCAAATCAATAAGAGTCCCTGCTTTGAAGGAGCTTATGTTTCACTAGGGGAACATGAATTGAGCCTAGAGATTAATCCAGTAAAAAAAAATGCCAGCTATACATTTTATCTAATGGTTAGAAACTCTTTCAAACAAAATAAATTCTTGAAATGCTTTCTCTGAGCTGCCTGATTCTGTTATTAATAAAGTCTCCTCTATACAAGCATGAATGAATGGATTCTGCCCTATTGCTAGTCATTACTTTCTTACAGATACTCCACACTACATAATAAAAGTGCCAATTCCCATAGTTAAATTAGGATGGAGTGTTCAAACTAGGTTAACCCCTGACCAGACCTAACACACACGAGGAACATGTAATCCAAGATTTTACTTACCTGAGGGAACAAAATATTTTTGCTGGCCTGGTTTCCCCTTCTTTCACACATTTTACAATGTGTGGTATTTTAATCAATGTCAAACTAGGGCATGTTAAGAATGGGGGCTTTGGAAATGCCATATACCTTCTTCTTTTGGTTGCCTTGGCAACAGCATCATTTAACTTAACAAGATAAATACTTCTCTCTCTCTACTGTATGCTGCACTGTAAATTTAATGCCAATTAAAGGAGTTCATTGCCATTTGAACTTTTTGCATGTGTATCCAAACCAAACAAGAAAGTCCTGTCATCTAAACAAAGAAACTCTGTCTGATATATACAGAAGGACAGTCAGTGTGTTACACAGCATGTGTGTATGTGCGTGTGTGTGTATGTGGACACACATAGATACCTATCTTACAGACCGATGATAATGATTCTTTCATTCCTGTTCAGTTATGATATTTACAAAGAACTAAATGGGGAATTCTATATGAAAGTACTTTTAGTATGTTGTAATGCAGGGGATAATTATGCTATATTAATTATGAAACTTAATAGAGCCACAAAACGTTAGAGCTAGAAAGGACTGCAGCAATCATTTAATCTGAATCCTTCCTTGTCACCATTTTACAGATGAGGAAACTGAGGTGCAGGGAGTTGAAATCACTTACTCAAGTGTTGTCCTTTATTCAGACTTGTTGTTCTAACCACATGGTGGGAATACATATCCTCCAAATTCCAGAACTGATGATATTATGCTCACGAATTCCATTCATGTCTGCATCTATTATGCACAACTGGGCCATTGGCATAGTCTATGAAATTTGCTGGCACCAGATTGGCTGTTTATGTTTACTTGGGATCCAGTCAATATATCAGACAGTCCATCTGTTATCCATTTGTTATCAGAGAGATGGCAAAGTATATTTGCTTAGTATTAAAATTTGACTGCATTTTTTTCTTATGGAGTTCTTGCTTTCTTTCAGGGTCTAAGTCGGATGCCCTGTATTTCATGGAACCTCTTCTGACATGTCCCTGCCCTCTACCCCCTTCCTCCCCATCCACCACTAGATGAAAATACTGTGCTAGGCTTTCTCATTTTGTTCTCCCCTAGGATAACTATTTGTATATTTGTGCTTTATCCCATTAGATGGTTTAAGAGCAGGTCCTTGGTCACAACAGTCTTTTATAGTCTTGGTAATTAACATGGATCGCTATAATCTGTCATCACTTAATACATTTCCATTCGATTTGTTGTCCAGCATGAAATGACAGATTGTTATGAGAAAATTGATAAGTCCTTCCTAGGAGTCCCAATCATCCCTTCATCCTGAAAGGGTGAAAGTGTAAAAAAAAATGGGTGGAAAAAAAGTTGCTCACACAACTTGGATAAAGTTGTGGTCCATACTTTCCTTAAAGACATCTGAAGAAATATAAAACTATGCTTAGACAATGTCATATCTAGTAAGCAAAATGCTAGAAATACTTGAGAAATTCTGTGATTCTTGAAGCAATAGTTTCAGACAGAATTAAGAAAACTTTCAACTACTTTGAGAGGGAATGTATCACATTCAAGAAGATTCTCATTAGGTATTTGGGTTTTTTGTTGTTTGTTTTTCCTTAAGAAGGCACCATTTGATCTATTTCCAGTTTCATCTATTTCTCTTTATGTCCTAGTGGCTTCCATGATATTCTGATAACAATATCCCTTGCATTTTTGCCTCTGTTGATCTTTGCTCCACTGTTCCCTACCAGGGTTTGTGTGTGCATGCATGCATGTCTGTCTGTCTATTTGTTTGTCTCTCCCCCTCTCTGTATAATAATCATTAGCATTTCTATAAAGACTACTATGTGCCAGGCACTGGGCTAAATGCTTTGCAATTACTATCTCATTTGATCACCATAACAATCCTGGGAGGTAGGTGTTATTATTATCTCCATTTTGCAGATGAGGAAACTGAGGAAAGCAGAGGTTAAGTGACTTGCACAGGGTCACACAGCTAGTAAGCATCTGAGGTCAGATTTAAACTTGGGTCTTCCATATGTACAATACACACATGTATACATATATAGATATAAATGTAAATTTAATATTATATCATATATATATGCTGTTGGTTCTTTTTCTTATTAGTTTCTTTTGAGTAAGACATATATTTCTAGAATTATATTTCAACCACAGGTCTCATCAAACCAAAACTCAGAAATTCTTAATGTCAAATTTGCCTTCTTTCATTAGAGTTTCTAGTTCATTTTGACTTTTCGTCTACACAAATTTTTAAAATTTTATTCTATTCTGAACTTAAGAAATAATACAAGCATTTTTATAACAATACAATGGAAAAAAGATTGCACATGAAATTGCAAATCTGTTATGTACAACTTACTATTACTTTTAAATATATGGTAAAATTATCATGTAACTGTCTTTTGCCCCTTTGTTTCTTCCCTCTACCCCATCCCACCCAAGAGATGGCTACCATTAGACACAGACACAGACACAGACACAGACACAGATACAGACACACACACACACACACACACACACACACGCACCCCTATGTAAAACCATTCTATACATACTTCTTTCTATTTATTGGCTCTTTCTTTGGATGCAGAGAGCATCTTTCATATGTCCCTTGTAGATGATTTGGGTATTTATAATAGTCAAAATGACTTAGTCACTCAAAGTTGTTTCCAAAACAACACTGCTGTTTCTGTATACAACATTCTCTTGGTTCTGATCATGTTGCTCTTCATTATTTTGTGCAAGTCCATCCATGTTTTTCTAAGTAATACTCCATCATGATCATATACTACTGCTTATTTAGCCATTCTCCAATGGACAAGCATCCCCACGATTTCCAGTTCTTAGCCACCACCAAGAGAGCTGCTATAAATATTTTAGAACATGTAGGAGAACTTACAGGAGCTTTCCCTTTCCCCTAATCATGTCCTGGTGGTATTGCTAGTAGTGGTATTGCTCGATCAAAGGGTATATGGACAATTTAATAATTCCTTGGGCATAATTCCAAATTGCTTTCCAAAATGAATGGATCTGTTCACAGTTCCACCAGCAGGGAATTAGTGTCCCAATTTTTCCACGTCCCCTTCAACATTTGTTGCTTTCCCCTTCAATCATTTTAGCCAATCTGAAAAGTATAAAATGATGTCTTAAGGTTGTTTTAATTTTCATTTTTCTATCAATAATGATTTGGAACATTTTTCATATGACTATAAATTATTTTGATTTCTTCATTGGAAAACTATTCATATCCTTTGACCATTTATCAATTGAGGAATGACTCATATTATTATAGACTTGACACCTATACTGATAAACATCTGAGACCATAGTTTTGTATTTTTTTTTTCCTAACCATTGATTCTTTTTCCCTCAGACTGTGTCTTATGACTTCCTGGGCGTTCCCCAATGTTGTTTGCCTTCTATGGTGGCTACTTTCCATGGTCTTCATTTAGCAAGCTTATACATAGGTTGATTTTTCTGTCTATCACCCTTTTTATGTTAAAGTCATTTTGATTGCGTCTATAAGAATCTAGATAAATCATTCTTGCCAGCCCTTGTTATGTGCCAATACCATTGGTCATGAAGTTTTCTAGGTCAAATTCCTTTATGAAGGTATTACTTCTAGATGATTTGTGTTTACTATTTATATCATTGTTAAGCTTGATCTTCCCTGCAAGTAGGCAGTTTGCAGATAGAATATACTTATTCCTTGCTTGATATTTTTCTTATTGAAAACTCAATAGAGCCTCAAATCACCCCAATTCTATCCCAATACTCTAGGCAGTACAAAGTCATACCTTATTCTTGAGATGAATGGATTGAGGCTTTATAGGGGAGAAGGGATTTGCTACAGTGACATAGCTTTCTAGTTAAGAGAGTCAAGATTTGAACCTAAGATTTGAAGTCTCTTGACTCCCAAGTTTAGTATTCTTTCCACTCACTCTAGTGTAGCCAAGAGGACTGAGCAGATGTAACGATACTGGGATTTGAAGATCTTCCACGCCCCTTGAGCTTGCTGATGTAGCAGGAAGGGGTGGAGCAAGAGAACGCCGGAACCAAGCTAGTGGCTGTGTGGTGCTGACTGGAAGCGGCGGCAGAGGCAGTGGCTGCGGTTGCGAACTCCTT
>CM053583.1:68929755-68945635 GCA_028627135.1 Pseudochirops cupreus | reverse complement strand
GCATTGTGAATACTGCATTGCTGATACAGCAGAGGATTAGAAAGTTCCATATATTGTGACATGATTAGGAGTGTAGACTCATCCTCAGAAAAGAATGCTGCAAGAAGCTTATGATGAACACAAATTGTAGAAGAACCATAGAGACAGTTGTAAAACTTCTTGATCATCAGGGTAACTTTATTTATAGAATTATAGAGTCTTAGATCTAGAGATGGGAAGGACACCAGAAGCCATTTAGTCCAGATCCCTGGGGAAACTGAGGCCCAATGAAGTCCACTGAATTGTTGAATTTCAAGTAGTAAGTGTCAGGGACAAGATTTGAAGTCAGGTCCTCTGACCCCAGTGATTTTTCCAGTGTTCCACATTGTCTCTTCATCATCTACATAGGAGTTCAATATAGGGAGTATAAAGGAATGTAAGGAAACATATGTTGAAGAATACTAAAGGAATAGGAAGACCTAGTTCATTTACATATGACTATTTTCTAATTGAAGAGAATAAAACTTGAGAAATGATGCATCATATAAACATTTGGAACCAATGCCTGGTTAAAAAAGGATGACCAGATTTGGGGAAGTTGTGTCTTTTTCAGTGAAATGTGAGTCACTGTGTGGCAGCCACTTCATTTAAACCATTGAAATGGCAGGAGCTAGGTCTAGGAACCTAAGAGGAGAACCTGGCATTAGGATCTGAGGAGCAGAATTGAAGACATGGAAGGCAACTGATTCTCTATGAGAGCTGTGGAAGCTAGAAGGAATCAGCAGACAGAAGGCTTCAGGTGAGGAATTCCTGATTGGTGAGAAAGAGAGAGAAGTTACTTTATTGTCTGAAAGCTTCAATGACAAGATTGCCCTAATGCCCACGTAAAAGCCCACCTGAGAGGTGATGGATGCTTCCTGCAGAGAGGCCTCTGCTCTCTCTGGCTTGTGGAGGACAAACAGAGAAAACTTGTTGCATCTGCTTTGTATCCTGTTGCTTTGGCTAGGTTTGTTTGCTTTGCCCAGGGGTGGGGAATCTGTAGCCTCAAGGCCACCTGTGACCCTCTAGGTCCTCAAATATGGCCCTTTGACTGAACCCAAACTTCACAGAACAAATCCTCTTAATAAAAGGATTTGTTCTGTAAAACTTGAACTCAGTCAAAAGGCTGAACCTGAGGACCTAGAAGGCTATGTGTGACCTGGAGGCCATAGGTGTGTGTTGCTGTGACCGCCCTTATTATCGGCCAGCCTGCCATCTGTGGGATAACTGGAAAGGCCAGTTTGTTTGTTTATCCCAGAGACAACCAGTCTGGCAAGCTTTGGTGTTCTCTGACTTATTCCCATTTTAACAAGTATCATTTTCTAAATACTCCTTTAAGATTGATTTTAATTAAAAGAGCTTGGGAATGCAATGTTCAAGTAGAGAAGAGAGAAGAGTCTAATTAGGCTAAAGAGTGGTGAGGACCAGCAGTTAAACAAAGAGCAGTCAATTTCATGCAGCGTAGTTGTTCCTAAATGCACTAACACCATCAAAGCCTGCAGTCCAGGGCATTTTCCTTCCTCATGTGTTTCCACTCCAGGTTCCTATAAGGTGTGCTCACTCTTTACCATAGATATTGAGGATATTAGTGATCTAGTATGAGCCTGGGTTTTAATGGCTTGTGTTGTATCTGATTACTTGTGCATTAGCTTTGGTATATTAGTATTTATGGAGATTCTCCCCTCCCCCTTTTTGTAAAGGAAATGTTTATTATCTATACATGCCGTTATTGGGAATGGTTGGTTGTGTAAATACCATGCACCGGGCTTTCGTGTTACCTCGTGAGTGGCCGGTTGTATATATCAACAAGCTAATGCCTACTAATTGGGTGCTGAAACAACCTGGGAATACACAGAAGGACCAAAAGAGTCTCTGCTGTTGAAGACCTTATAGTCTAATGGAGGAGATGACACTCATACATACATCTATGAACAAGACACAGACAGAATAAATTGCAAATATTGAGAGAAAGGAGGCAGTAGAATTAAAGGGGATCTTTAGAAAAGGCTTTCTTGTGAGAGGGGGGGCATGTAGAGAGGATACACATTGGATAGGGACCAAAAAGCTAGAAGGTAGAGCAGGGGAAGAGTCTTTCCCTTCAACAGAGTTATCTGTAGAATCTAAACTAATCTAGAATCTAAGAGTGAACAGATACTGACATGCTCTGTGGAATGGGATATGTATGTTTGCATGTGCATATTATATATGCATGAATATTCACACATATGTAAGCATATTACACACAGTATCTCTGTATATATATGTGTGTGTATATCTATATCTATATCCATGGCTATGTATTTATCTACCCATATCTCTGTATCACCTCCATCCTGTGGAATTTTGGCATTCAAGTATGAATGCAGCTGTTCTTCCAAATTAAATAAATATTCTAGTAAAACATCATGTAAGATGTCATTGGTGGATACCAGGTGTGGGGAACATGCAGTCTTGAGGCCACACGTAGCCTTTGAGGTCCTTTGGTGAAGCTTTTTGACTGAGTCTAAGTTTTACAGAACAAAGCCTTTTATTAAAGGGGTTTGTTCTGTAAAGTTGTCTATCATAGACAAGCCATACACAGCCCCAAAATATGAATATCATGATATGGTGAATGATGCATGACTTTTAATAGCCATCTACCAGTGCAACACATTACACACACACAGACACAGACACACACACACACACACACACACAGACAGACACACACACACACACAGACACACACACAGGATATCTATTTGATTTGGAAGAAGGAGCAATTGCGTTTATACTTGGAAGACAAAATGCTGTGGAATAAAGGCATGATGCAGAGCTACAAACGAGATGTCAGCCTTCAACACCATATAGAATTAAAAGAAGCCTGTGTGAGTTGGGTGTGTTTGTGCTAAGGAGTCAGGTTGCATGAAAAGGAATTATCTGAATTTATATAACACTAATGAGATTGCCCCTGTAGTACTGTCTTCTGTTATAGGTGTCTTGGTACCCAAGCCATGTGTTTAGGACAGTGGTTCTCAACCTGCGGGTTATGTTCAATTTAAATACATCCTGCATATCAGATATTTACATTATGATTCATAACAGTAGCAAAATTACAGTTATGAAGTAGCAATAAAAATAATTTTATGGTTGGGGGTCACCACAACATGAGGAACTGTATTAAAGGGTCGCGGCATTAGGAAGATTGAGAACCACTGAGGAGGAAGAGAAATTGAAAGATTATTCCAAAGCTGATAGAAATCTCTTTGGAGGAAACATTTAAGAATTCAAAGGATCTAGTTTTATCCATCAGAGAGGGGACATGTGACAGCCAGAAAGCTCTGATGAATAGGGGAGTTGAGTCTATTGTACATAGAGTCTTCTGGTGGGATTTCAGAGGCCCCAGATAATGTGGTGCTATGGAAAGAGTACTGGAAATATAGCTGAAGGACCTGTCATCTAATCCCAAATCTGCCACGTGATGAATACGTGACCTCTGGTTAGGCCTATCTCTTCTCTGGGCCTCTTCAGTTTGCTTATCTGCCAAATGAAGGGTTTGGAGTAGATAGCCCTAAATTTCTTCCCACTCTAGGTCTACTTGTAAACAAATGTGCATATAGTGATAGTTACCATTTCCCTTTATACCTACTGGAATTTCTTTTTTTTCCTTCACTCATTTAAGTTGTATCTACCTTTCAAGTTCCAACTCAAAAATTTATTTTCCATGAAGTCTTCCACAGTTACCAGGCAATCGGAGCAGTCTTCCCCACACTTTCTTTCTCATTTACTCATCTCCAAGTACTCTTTACTTGAGCCAAGCTGAATTGTTCCATCCCTCTTGCTTAATGCCCTGCATTGTCCCTCTTCCAAGCTTTTGTTTATACCTCTGTCTTTAGAATGCCCCCTTCCCCATTTTCTTCTGTTGACTTTTTATTCATGTCATAATGTCCAACTCAAATGCTACCTCTTCCATCAAGTCCCATCCACCATTTCCTCTGTTGGTAAAGACCTTCTCCCTCAGATTTCACCAGGAACTTCATTCTGCACTTCTCTGATGGATGTACTAATTGTATAATTCTAATACATCACATTTATGTGTATTCATAACTTATCTCTCTGATCCGCCATGAGGTCTGGTGGCTCATTCAATCTTTACATCTCTTCTGTCCCAAAACCCAGCACAGTATTGTACTCAAAGTAAATACTTCAAAATACTTGTTAAATGAATGAGTAAAATAATCTCTCCTTCTAAATTCTAATTGAAATGGTTGTTTATATAATTGTCTTATAATTAATTATGCACTGCTATGTTGATTTATTTTCTGTTGTCATCTGGAACTCTTATTAAAGTGATATTGGATAGGAAGCATCATGTAGAAAGTGAAGGATTGGTCTTGGAGTTAGATGTCCTGCTTCTGAAACATATTGGCCCATGTGACCCTGGACAAGGCACTATATCTCTTTGTTTCCCAGGACCATAAACTGTAAAACTGGTCCTGAACTACAATGGTAAAAGGAATTTCCTCATCAAGGACCCTCTATATAAATCAACTCACCTATCTGGTTAAAATGCTGTATCAGCAAGCACCCTAGCATACCCAGGGTGGCTGCTAGCACAGGTTCTTAGATCTGCTTTTCTAAAGGAAAGCAACTCAAAATGGGTTAACAATCTTACTTTAATCAATCAAATATATCATTTACCTAGTTCAGGGGAAAAAGTCAGCATCCTGAATGTCAGAGAATACAAACAGAAGTTACAAGCAGAGAAAGAAACAGATCAGCAGATGGGCTTCTAGTCATCTGACCATTACATCCATACCTAGTTAGTTACCAGAGAGGGAAGCACCAACATCTGGGTTTTCAAAAGCGGGGGGCTCAATGGCTTCCCAGACTCTTGTCTGGCCAAATCACACAACTCTTTCCAAAGTGAGCCCCAAAGCAAAAACTCACATCAGGGTATATATAGCCTTCTCCTGGATCAGAGGATATCACAACCCTCTTGACCCACTGCCCAATTACAAAGTAATAAGGTGTGGGCATTCCTGAAAGAGCCTCCTACCACAGGCTCCATGTGACCACATTCAGCCTATTGGGGGCAGAGTATATTTTCAAATCACGGAAGGTTCTCAGAATCACTTAAGCATCAAAGGGCCTAGGGAGATCTTCAGATTCCCATAACAAATGCACATACCTGTAATATATGTTATATATGTGTGTGCATCTATATGTGTATATTTAATATTTATATACACACATATATATATATATACATGTGAATCATTATTATTCATAAAAATCATGCATTAGGCAGATTAGAGCCATTCCAAGTTAGAGATTACTTAGGGTCATACTGGGACAATGGGAATACAGCCAGGAATCCGATTCCCTTTAACCCCAACTTATCTACTGCAATCCATCCCTTCTCACTAGCTTTGTGACCTTGGGCAAGTCACTTAAACCTGTTTGCCTCAGTTTCCTCATCCATAAAATGAGCTCGAGAGAAGGAAATGGCAAATCATTCCAGTATCTCTCCCAAAAAAAACCCCAAATGGGATTACAAAGAGTGGGACATGACCGAAATGACTGAACAACAATGACAAAACAGGAGTTGGGGTGGAAAGAGGTTGATTTTTTAAAGAAAGAAAGGGGAAGACAATTGGTTGCCAAGTTAGAAACTCCCCAATCTGTGTTGGCTACAATCTGGTGAACTGGGGCTTCTAGTGGTCCTTTGTCCAACCTGTTTCTAGTCCTTACATGACCTTCTCAGCAGTCTATGCTGGGAAGAACGATAGGGTCACTGTTCATTCTGCATTTCCATTTGGATTTAGGAAGTGTACGTGTCTGCTTTGGTGGGCTCACTCTGACCTTGAATGTGATCTTGGCAGGTTTTTGTGGTTGGGGAGGAAGAGACTTTTGATTTTCACTGAGAACGTAGCATCAGCTTTGGACTTTGGAGACTTTAAGCTTCCAGTTCAAAAGCAGAAAGATGACTAATAAGCCTTTGGTAAGTAATGATGGCTTAGCAATATTTACCGCTTTTTTTTTTTTACCTTCTCTGGCTCCATTACTTAGGATATTTTCCTGAATTAAATTTTCCTCAGTTCTGTAGCCAGCAGCTGTCCACATGAAAAAAAATGTCCTGAAACCTCCAGAAAGAATGATTTCACATTTCTCATAGGCTCCTTTTACTATTCAATCAAAAAGGTCTCTGTACCTTCTAGCATGTGTCATTCTAAGAGGGCTTACTACAAACAGGCCAAGGGAACACAAACAAAGCATAAAGCCTGAATCTTCCTTAATGGGTTTTCACAAAGGGCCTAGATTTTCCCAGCCTTCCACATCCTGCTCTTCTCTCCAGGCCCCAGGCCTTTCTGCTCTGAGCCTCAGCCAGGTGTGTGGAGCTAAAAGATGTAACCACAGATAGAATTCTGAAAGAGCAAGAATGAATGAACAAGCCAGAGTTCCATCCTACATCTGGGACTCTTCTGGACAGATGGGAGAGGATATGCACGTCAGGTTGGAGATGGGGAGACAATCACAATTTTAATCATTAAGTTTAGCAGCCTTTCCTCCCACCCCCATCAAATAATAAAGGAGGAATAGATTACAGGGAATACAGAATCATGAGACTTGGCTTCTGATCCTAGATCTACCATCAACCATTAGTGTGACCCTGATCAATTAATTTCCCTTCCTGCATTTCAGTTTCCTTCTCTATAAAATAAAGATGAACTCTAAGGACCTTTCTAGCTTGAACCTTCTGTGTTCTAAAGTCTCTTCTGTCTGTAACATTCAATTCAGTTCAATTCATCCAATTGTAATAGGTCCCTACTAGTTGCAAAACATTGTTTTAGTGGGTAGAGAGACAAAGACTAAACCAAAATATTTTCTCTCCTCAAGGAACTTACATTCCCCAAGAGGATGGGATACAACATGTTCATAAATAACTATAAGATACAGGATAAATTAAATTGGAAAAGAATAACAACTGGAGGAGAGGGACCAGGGAAGCCTCATTGAAGAAGCAGAAAATAAAGCAAGCTTGGTAGGAAGACCAAGATTCTGAGAGTCAGACATGAGAAGAGAATGAATTTCAGGCTATTGTAAGTCTAATGGGAATGGATCAAGATGAGCAAAGGAATATAGAATTGGGGAATATGGTAGTATTGTAGTTCAAGAGGAGCACCAGTAGTAAAGGGGAAAAGTAGGAACTTAGATAAAAAAGGTACGTAGGAGCCAGTTTATAGAGGGCAAGGTGAACAGCTGACATTGTGTTCTTGAGGCAATGGGGAGCCACTGAAAATTCTTGAGCAGGAGATCAACTTATTTGATCTTCATGTGTAGAATTGGAGTGGAGCATTGGGAGAATAAGAAAATCAATGAATGTTTTGTGAAGCTAACTTTCTGATCTGTGTATTTAGTGATACAACAGCTGAATGGTGTTGTATTATGTTAAGATTGGGTACAAAGGCTCATGCCTAGCAAGCATGCCTTCATTTTGTGTGAACTAACCTTGGGTTTCTCACTCTAGACATTGCATGTAGCTATGTTGCCTATATCTCTGCTCCCTACTAAAGTATACTTCATAACAAGTATCTCACTACTGCTCTCTCCTGGGGGAGACATGGGAACAAATGATGTGGCTAAGAACAACCTAGAAAGTATTGAAAGAATAAAAGAAAAAGCATCTATTATTTTCTATGTGCCAAGAATTGCATTAAACTTTGAGAATATAAATGTGTCCTATGTTCTAAACAAGCAAGTAGGATAGCACTTGCCCTAAAGGAGTTTAAATTCTAATTGGGGTATGGTGGTGGTAGTAGAAATAGAATTTAATGGTGGGGAGGAGACTGTGGATGGCCTGGTTTGAAAATTGCCTAGTTGTGTGCAGGCTTGGTTGAAAATTCACCTATCAGAACACAGAGATCCTAAGTAGGAGGATCTGAGTACAGGAAGAATAATTTGGAAATGCCTGAGAAGTTATAAGGACAATGAAATCTGGGGAGGGAAATTACAGAACTTAGTAGTGTAAGTGATTTTTTCATCACCTTTTTTTTTTCAGTGGAGGGCAAGGGCTTTGAGAGAGTGCCAAAGTCTGGGAAATGGAGATGGTCTTTGAGAACAAGGTTTCAATTCTGGGTCATGGCTCAAAATATGGGAATGATGGGCTTTTCATCAGAAATGCAGTGATGCTAGTAAGGATTAATAAGAATACAAGTTTTCTTGAAGTGTCGCAGATTTAATTGACAGGGCTTTAAACTGAAAAGGGAGGGAGAGAGAGAAAAATGACTCTGCTTATCTATTGAACTACATGTCATAGAAGAATATCTACAACATTAGAAAAAAAGAATGGCTATAGAGATACCCAGTAATTCACCAGTAACAAAACCCAAGAGAGAAGCCAACAGTATAATCCAATATCTATATACAGAAGCCCAAATTGGGATATCAAGCAAGTTGAGCTTCATATCTTAATGAAAGAAGGCAAATTTGATCTTATGAGATTCCTGTCAGACCCCATGAGATGATCCCTGTGACTGGAAGATAGCTCTGGAGAGGCATCCCTTATTCAAAGGGCATAAATGAAGAGCAAGAAGTATGTCATGCCAGGAAAATATTACCCATATGAAGAAATCTACCAACCAGATAAGGAACACATTGTAGAGGACATTTGACTAAAAACCAAAGGATGGAGGAACAAAAACAGTGTTAGCAGGAAAGAAAGTATTATTACTATTATTATTATTATTATTATTATTAACTAATTGGACCAGAGGAGGAAGAGTTTGGGAAATAAACTACAAACCTAGCATAGTGGGAAAATATGATAATACTGATAGAAAACTTCAATTATCTGCTGGAGCTCTGTCACTGCCCCTAAGAAAAGAAAATGATAATTTCTTCACTTGCCTAAACCGTAGTTTTAACTTTTAAAAGGTAGAGTCAGAAATAAGAGAACTTTTGTTTGATTCTCACCAATAAATAGTAACTGGTTGCTGTGTCAGGAATGATGAGAACCATGAGGAGAATGGTGTATAGAGAATGACTTCTTGATCTTAGAATTTGTGGTAGAAAAGGAGAGGAAAACCAGACATAGTCTGTCATGCCCCCTAGGCTTTGGGAGAGTAGATTTCAAAGGGTTGAAATAAAGGATAGTAAGATTCCATGGCTTAAGATTCTACAGGAGATGTCAACACAGTAAGGATGAGAATCTCCAAGGAATACTGTTCTGAAGGAATAAAAGAAACTGTTACTATAAGGAGAAAAAAAAGTGAAGAGACCAATATAGATGCTCAAGGAACCCATTAAGTAACAGATTTGAAAAAGGCACAGAAAATGTGAGCAAGACAAGTAAGGGAGAATGAACATAGAGACTTGACACAACCAAGGAAGGCTAAGGATGAGAGAGGGAGAGGGAGAAAGAGAGGGAGAGAGAGAGAGAGAGACAGACAGACAGACACAGACAGAGAGACACAGAGAGAGAGGCAGAGGCAGAGACAGAACTGCATTTATCCATTTTAGCCATAATGAGAAAAAAAGAAGCTCAAAAGGAGGGATAGTACTGCTAGATGGAGTGGATGAGACAATTTTAATAGGTGATGAAGAGAATGAACTTCACAAATATTACTTTGCTTCTTTTTTAACTAATGAAATTTTAATATTTTTATGTTTTCCATTTTGTCATTGCTGTTTAATTCTTACTCTAGTTCAACTCTTCATGACCCCATTTGGGGTTTTCTTGGCAGAGATACTGGAGTAGTTTGCCATTTTCTTTTCCAACTCATTTGACAGATGAGGAAATTGAGGCAAAGAAGGTTAAGTGACTTGCCCAGGGTCACACAGCTAGTAGGTGAATGAGGTCAAACTTGAATTCAGGAAGATAAGTCTTCCTGACTTTAGGGCGTTTGCTTTATCCACTGTACTACCTAGCTGCCCCATCTTTTCTACATGTATATGTGTGTGTGTGTGTGTGTGTGTGTGTATATATATGTATGTATGTATATATGTACATATATATGTATTTATATATATACATGAACTTTGAAATTGCCAGATCAAATGACCTTTTTCTCAACCCTCATCATCCCTGACCTTTCTGCAGCTTTTTCCATTTCTTAGCACCACCTTCTTCATCTTAATACTCTCTCTTCCCATTACTTCTGTGATATTTTCCTATCTTGATATTTTCCTCCTTAGTAACTGTTTCTCATTTTCTTTTGCTAGTGCATTAGCTTTCTTCTAAGTTTGGATGCACCTCAAGGCTCTGACCTTAGTCTTCATCTCTGTTCTTTCTCATTGGGACTTTGATTATCAACTTTCTGTGGTTGATTCCTGGCCCTAATTTCTCCTCTGAGCTCCAGTATCACATTTCCAAATATTTGTTGGGCATTTCTATTTGGAAGCTTGACTGGCACCTCAAATTTAAAAACAAAATAACTCATGATCTTCCTCTCTAAACTTGTATCTCTCTCCAAATTCCCTACCCATGTTGACAGTACCACTATGTTGATAGATTTTTCCAGGGATGCAGGTACTCTCTCTCCAACCCCATTCAATCAAATGCTCAGTCCTGTTGACTACATCACAACAAAATCTCTTGCATTCATCATTTCTGTCATTTCTTCTTCACCTTAATTCTGATTGTCATTGCCTTTTGCTATTGTAATAGTCTCTAATCTTTTATAACGTGGTAAAATTACAAAGGTGTGGCTTTGCCATCCCATTGCTCAAAAATCGTTAATGTTTCACTATTGCCTACAGAACAAACACCTCAGCCTCATATTTAAGGCACTTCACTCTCTTTCATCATTTTGTGTTTGTGGATTTTTCCCCTATTCTTTTTAACACAGTGTGTTTTCCAACCAGTTTTGACTATTGGTTGTTTCATGATTTCTTCCTATACTCTCTCATTTCACCATCTCCATGATTTCATGAATCCCACCCTGTATCTAGAATGCAGGAAGAGGGTTGCTGGTTTAAAGGAATGAAAGGGTTGGTGGCAAGGTTGTTGGCTAGAATGTGGAGAAGATAGATCCGAGAATCACAGGACTCTAAGGGAACTTGGAAGTTCTGTAGTCCTGGCCCTCTCATTTTACAGAGAAGACATAATAGGGCTATATAATACAATGATGAAAAGCTTCTAAATTATCTATTGGACCTCTTTTTTTACTGAGCAGAGAGAAGTGAGGTAACTTACCTAATGTGTCTGAGGAAGGATTTAAACTTAGGTCTTCCTGAGTCCCAGCCCACCACTATCCACTACATCACTTTAAGGTCAGACATTAGAGGTCCCAACAGTCCTTGGGAACCATCCATTAGCTTTCCTCTAGAGCCTCAATGACAAGAGAGTGCTACTCTTTTGTAGAGAGACAGTAGGTAGTGAACTGAATCATGACTGGTGGTTTCCTGAAATAATGACTCCAGAGAGACAGTCAACAATCAGGGCATTTGGGCCCCAGGTATGAAGTTTCTCCCAAGAGGCAAGGTGGTGGTAAAGCTGTAAAGATGACCAGAGAGTAGGGAGGGAAGTGAAACTTTGCTGTGGCTTCCCTGAAGTAGAGATCCAGGAGAGAAGGTCACTTCTTGGAGACTTTAGTGTGTTAGTTAGTCCATGCTACATAGCCCCACTGGCATTTAATTCACATTTTAAATGCTGAAATGCAAGTTAGCAGTTTGTAAAATCTTACCTAAAACTTTTACATGAAAATATAAAATATATGGTTCCTTTTTTAAAAATACTTTTATTTGACTTTACCTTTAAGAATAGATCTCAGGTCTCATATTTCCCCAGTTTTCCTTTTGAAACATAGTTAATAAATCCTCTAATGACTACTTGAGTTTTAACTTAGTAGCTCAGGCTGGCTGAGTGTCAGAAGACCTGGGTTGTCTATGTAGATCTTTCACCAGCTGAATGTGTGACCTTAAGTGAATATGCTCTTTCTGTTGTTGGTTTTCCCATGTTTAAAATGAGTTGCTTTGTTTTGACTTACTCTTTTCTTTATCAGTACATTTGTTTCTATGATTCTATGATTTATGCATTTATTCCTATGATTCCTGACCCTCATAAACTGGGTTCGTTTTGGTTGACATGGTTGTGTTGTGTAGTTTTCTATGCAGAGCCCCAGTGTTTAATTTCACAGCTACCATGATAAAATGACAGTCAGAAACATCTCTCAAAATACTTCTTATTCGAAAGTTAGAAATTATTATTATGATGATGATTGATTTTTGACCTATAACTAGGATGGGATAACTGTACCTTTTCCCAGGACACCAAAATTTAGAGTGTCTTGCCAGCACTTGTATTACTTCCCCAAATAGAAAAAAACAAACAAACTGGATTTAACATGTAGTAATGGAGAATAATTAGTTAATATTGTAAGCTATTAGATGGTAAGTTTCTTATCCCAGTGGTAGTCTTCAAAGATCTCTGTTTCTATTTTGTGCACTGGAGTTCATGTGTCTCTCCTTCCAAAAGCTCTTGTGTCCCTCAGTCTGAGGTCTAATCCTTCTCATCACTGCCTTAGGGCCACCCCCACCCCCTAGCCCATTCCCTGGCCAAAGAATTGATCTTGCTCTCTATTACTTGCCCTGGATTCCAGAAGAAAGAGTTAACAACTTTTGTTGGACCATCACAATTCTTTCACTTGTTGTTATTCTATGACATGTAAAGTACACATTCTATTGTGTGGTGGGTGGGAGAAAACAAACAGGTAACAAAGCCAGTACACAGAGAATGTTGTAGAATTAGCAAGGTCTCTAAATGGTAAAGGCAGGTAGTGAAAAGAAGGGGGGGAGCCAGGTGGCACAGTGGATAGAATACCAGATATAGAGTCAGGAAGGCTTACTATATTAAGTTCAAATGTGGCCTCAGACACTTCCTAGATGTGTGACTCTGGGCAAGTCATGTAATGCTGTTTGCCTCAGTTTCCTCATCTGTAAAACCAGCTGGAGAATGAAATTCAATCCAGTGTAGGATCTGGCATCAGAGGACCTGGGTTCAGATCTCAGCTCTCATGCTCAGTGTCTGCTTAAAGTTAAACAGCTTATTTCTCCTGCTTAGGTCTCAGTTTTCTGATTTGTTAAACAAAGTAGGTGGACTAGTTACTAACCTAGGGCCCTTAAAGGTCTAATAGTCTTAAATTCTTTCTTTCCTTCCTTCCTTCCTTTCTTCCTTCCTTCCTTCCTTGCTTCCCTGTCTCTATTCATTTCTGTCTCTGTCTCTCTCCTATAACCACAGAGTGTTTCCTTTGTTCTAGCCAGTGCCCATCCAAAGGATCAAGTGAGAATAAAATGATGATGTTTACCACAACTGCCTCTCTTTGATTTGAGGGAAAACTCCTGACACATGAATTTCCTGATTTTGGTAGTCCCTCAGCATCCAATAATATGGAAACTGTTGCTCTCCCCAAAGAAGAGGTAGAGTGCTCATATAAAATGTTCTTATTCCCGGGAGCACATTAAGTTGTCCTATGAAACCTTATAGGTGTAATTTTTGAAGGGAGAGAAAATTAACTATTTTTTGGCCAAGGAATGACTCTCATTAATGAATTAATGTTTTCTTCCCATGCCAGACTACAGCAGTCACCATCTGTCTGTTAAAGAGGATTAGAGGCTTTTGTTACCTAGTTGTTCCTAATTAGGAACAATTGTGAGAGGAAAGGCTTTGGGAAGATTTACTCAATGTGCAATTTGCTTGGATGTTTTGGGTTCATGTTTGTTTTTCTTCTTACATATCCTCTAGGGATCATTTATAGAATAACTCTGGGGGTCTGACAGAGATTGTATACCACCCTCTTCACCCTTTCTTACCCTCTTGAAAATTCTCCTCCTGTGGATTAGTGGTCTATCTACAGGGCTTCTTTCCCTGCTTATCTCTTTAGATTTAGTCAGTGCATTCAGAACCATAACTAGGGTAGAGTGGCAGAGACTCTGCCTCAGGGCAGCAGCATATGGAGACATACCTCTTCTCTGAAGAGAGGTGCACTTCCTTCCCACAGTGATCTGCAATCTTTCCTCCCTTTTTTATTCTTCTTTCATCCCATGTCTCTTCAGGGGTTGGGGAAAAAAACAGGTCCTGAGAGAGGATGAGGTGATGATGTTGTGGGTCTATGGACTGTAGCTGGGAGGGATGGGCCACCCCTTCTCCTAGGTTAATTTTGCCCATGGCCCGACTGTTCATGATAGTTGTTCTCTACACCACTGTGTCTAACTCTCCCCTTCAGTTCTCCATGACACTGCTTCCCTCTCCCCAATTATTTTTGTCCAAAGTGAAAACATTCCCATTTATGCCTCTGACTACCTGATCCCAGAATGACCTGAAAAATGCTTGTACTCCCTGGCAAAAAAGCTCTTGTATCCTGTCCTTTTTCCATAGGAGAGAATTCTTTTCCACTGACTCTGTTGATTGACCCCTTAAGGATATAAGGTGGCCAAAGCATACTTTCCCTTAAGGATGGGGAGTGGATGAATGCTGATGACTGTTAAGTGCTCTGAATCATTTGGAGGAGGGGAGCGTGTGGTCAGTAATGCATGTACAAAAATACAGAGTCAATGACAGCGGTCCATTGATGCCTCAACACCTACCAAGCTTATTTGGTCTGGATCTGCTCTTCATTTGATTTCCACCCCCATATGTCTCTGTTAGCAGTGGAAAGACCATACATCAGGATGAAGGAGGCTGGAAGGAACAGCTGTGGCCAGTGGCAGTGTGGTTTCTGTCTGCAGAACACTATGGGCTACCACTGTGTACTTTAGTGGGAGAAGCAATTTGCCATGGACTCTGAAACTTGTCCTTTTGAATACTGCAAACCCTAGTGTGTCCTATATCATGCTCTGGTTAAAAAGCATTTGAACAGATGTCTATAGTACACTTGGTCTACTGTTTCCAATGGTATCTACTCTTTTTTTCCCTGAAAATGAATTGACAACTCCAGAAGTGACAGAGGACATTATCATTGACTCTAAATACACAAGAGTGAAGATATTAATAAACAACATAAACTAGGGTCTCCTTGAAGATGCAGAGGTGAGAGGGATAGGAGTAGAGGGAGCCAGGATGTTAAACCTTGTGTCTCCTCTCATTCTTAACCAGTGCTCTCTGGATGGAGGGTCTGAGAATAAATAATAATGGAATTATAGGATCAGAGAATAATAAAACCAGAAGGGATCTTAGTTAGAAATTACTTGGGGGGCGGAGCCAAGATGGCGGCGTAGCAGCAGCAACACATCGCAGCTCTCACATAGCCACCCCAAAATACCCATAAAATAGGACTCTAAACCAATCCTAGAACTCCAAAACGCACACAAAGATACTTTCCACTAAAGTCAGCTTGGCTACGAGGAACCATATCAGCACTGCAAAACGAAACCAGCCTGGCCTGAAGCCTCGGCTGTGCCCTGGGGGCGACTGGACGGGAGGAGCTGAGAAGCTTCAGGTGAGGGGATTAGCGGCAGTTGTGAATGGGATTTGTGAAAGGGGGAGATAAGCAGTCCAGCCCAAAGGCCTCCAGAGTGGAAAAGCGAAAGGCAGGGGTTTTGCACCCACCTCAGCTTTGCAGCTTTCCGCCTGTGGCCTGCAGGCAGCAGGGGGACTGAGCGATTATTCTCGGCCAGAACTCTCACATTGAGTGGCCTGGATGGATCGCCATCTTGGGCCTCGGTCTTGGAGTCTTTATTATCCAGTCTGCCGGAAGTATACAGGAAGAGTTCCCAGCCTCTCCCTAAGAGCTATAGCAGCCAGGAGGACCCCAGTGATTTGGGACATAGCTTTCCCTTCTGGAAGCAGAGCCCCACAGAGATTTAAAAAAAAATCATGGTCTGAAGAACCATGAGTAAGAATAAGCATAAGAAACAAAGTAAGAACAGCTCCCAAACCCTTGAT
>CM053583.1:68914110-68929255 GCA_028627135.1 Pseudochirops cupreus | reverse complement strand
GGGAAACACTGGGATGGCTGTTTTGGGGTGGTGGGCAGGGGAAAGATGGGGAGAAAATATGTAACTCAAAAAAAATTTAATAAAATAAATTTATTATTAAAAAAAAAAGAAATTACTTAATCCATTCCTCCTCTTTTACTAAGAACTGGCAGACAATGGTAAGGATTAGGAACTAGAACCATAGTAAGTAGGGAAAGGGACTTTTCTAATTTCAGAAGGTAGCAGTTGATAGTCAGGATTCAAACCGAAGACCTCAAACCTTCAGATCAAATATGCTTTCCATTGGATCATGCTGGCCCAAGTCAGACCCCACATTTAGAAGGCATTGTGGCGCAGTGGATTGAGTGGCAGTCCTGGAGTCAGAAGGACCTGAGCTCAAATCTGACCTCAGATACGAGTTATGTGACCCTGGACAAGTCATGTAATCTTGTTTGTCTCAGTTTTCTCATACTTAAAATGAGCTGGAGCAGGAAATGGCAAACCACTTCAATATCTCTGCCAAAAAGATCCCAGATGGGGTCATGAAGAATCAGACACAGTTAATGACTCTTTTCTTGCCCTTCTCCTCAGTGGGCTAAAATAGTCCTGCCTGGAACAGTTCTAGTGCAGCTTTATGACAGGGGTCTTAGGGCTCTGAGTAATCCACTGGAGAATTTCAGAAACACAGACAAGAACTGAGGTAAAATTTTCACAGTCTGAGATCTAGTCCTCACACTGTTAGTCTTTTTAATGCTGACTTTTTTTGTTCTTTTCACGAGAAACTGAATTAAAAAACCAACCAAACAAAAACCAACTAACCAACCACCAAAAGATGGCTATTTCTTGGGTAGATGAACAAGAATAAATGTGACTTTGACTTTGTTCTTGAGTTTTCTGTGTACTTTGTCTGGAATTGATCTTCTGTCCAACGGGTGAAAGAAAATGATTTTTATCTTGGAATGTAGAGCAGGGACAATTCTTTCTTTAGAACAATTGAAAGAGGTAGTGTGGTGCAATGGAAACACCCTCGATTTCAAGAGGTAAGGAGTTCTGAGTTCTTCAGGTACAAAATGAACATAGTATGCTACAGTCACAGTTGTCGAATGGTAAAAGTGCATTGTAAATTCAAAAGCACTTTAAAATTCCTTCAAATTGCTATCTGTTTTTGTCCTTATCTAGAATTCTGTCCTGTAGACCCTTCTTGTCCTATGCAATCTGCTCCTTTTATTCCTCTGTAAAAGGGAGTTTCTGAGACATATGAGCTTATGTCATCCATTGTAAGATGGGGTTCAGCTTTTTGTTGTTGTTCTAGCATAAAAGAGAGACACAATATGGTGTGATGCACTGGAAAGAATACTGGTCCTAGGTCAGATTCCTGGCCGTAGCATTTTTCTAGCTATGTGAACCTAGACAAGTCGTTCAAATGATTAGAGGCCTCCAACATCCATTATTCCCTGGCCAGCTTCCATCTGAGTATGAGCCAGGCCCAATCCTGCTTTAGTGATTATAGGAGATGAGGCATATTCTGAGTGATTTATCCTTCCAACTTTTAAGGAAGTTATCAAATCAAATTAGACTCATTGAGGCAAATGGCATGTCCCTTGGTGAAACAAAAAATAGAGTGATATCTGTTTTTATTAGATATTCTTATTAAATGATTTGTTCAGGCCAGAGATGATAATATTAGATACTGATATATTGTAATCTTGAAGTGAACTAATGAAGCACTTTCAAAAACTTGGAACCATTGATCTATGTGTACCCTTACTTTAACACTTCAGGAATCTATGACTTCATCCAAGCTATGAACAACCATATGAATAAATGCTCTGTCACTAATAATTACAGAAATACAAAGTAAAGCAACTTTGAGGTTCTACCTCATACTCATCAGCTGGAAAACATGACTAAAGAGGAAAATGACATATGTTGGAGGGGCTGTGGGAAAACAGGTATACTAGTAAATTGTTGGTGGAACTGTCAATTGGTCTAGCCATTCAAGAAAGCACATTGAAGTATACCTCCAAAGTTACTAAACTACATATACTTTTTAACTTGGTTATGACAAAACTGTCTATACTTCAAAGAAATCTAAGAAAAAAGAAAATGGTCCATATGTACAAAAAATATCTATTTCTGGCCTTTTCATATTTCATGCCAAAAAATTGAATACTAGTGGAATATGTTCCTATTGGGAAATCACTAAACAAATTATGTTATGTGACTATAATGTATCATTATTGCATCATAAGAAATGATGAAATGTATAGTTTCAGAGGAAATTGGGAAGGCCTTTTTTAGCTGATGCGTAACAAAGCGAGTGGAGCTGAAAGAACAATTTATACAATGATAACAAGCTCAGAGAAAAACAACTTTAAAAGACCTTAGAACTTTAATCAATACAATGATAAGCCATGAGTTCAAAAGAATGAAGACAAAACATGTCATTCATTTCCTTACAAAGAGGTGACAAGCTTAAAATGTGGAAAGAGATGTACATTTTCAGATTAGAAATTTTTTTTTGGCCAGGCTATGCATCCATGTATTGAAGGCTTTATTTTTTGTTTCTTTACTTATTAATTTGCCCATGGGAAGGGAGGAGTAGGGGCAGATTAAGAAAAGAAAAAAGAAAAATCAATAAAAAAGAGAATTTCTATGGAAGTGGGTGTTGGTATGTAGTGATATAATGATGCCCCCCCCCAAGAAATGGATGAAAAAAAATCAGAGAAACATTTAAAAATAACAAAAATGGATTCAGAATAGGATATAGGCATGCAAAAAAGTTTTGTTATGGCTTCATAAATAATTTTTTTATGTTAAGTGTATGTTTAGATTTGTTAAGTTCATAATAAACAAGGAACAATTTAAAAAGAAAGAAATCCATGAGTTGATTAGAGTTGGTATTTGTTCTACTGACCTTATTGTATAGTAACCTCTCTGATTTAGTAGATGACCTTTCCCAACTGCTTTGGAAAAAAAAAATGAACTGCTGGTTGACCCTCTGATTGAGTCTTTTGTATCTGACCAGGCTGGACCTGGCACAACAGAATATAATCCCCAGAAAACTTACTCTCGAAATATTTATAGCTGTGTAGGATATGGCAAAACTTAATTTCGGATGAGTTTGTATTTGATCCTAGTTTTAAGAGAAAGGCACTGAAGTGTATTAAATGGGGAAGTGAAAGTCTTGACCTATCACTTTTGCAGCTGAATGGAGATACGGGGTGGGATGGGAATAAAATATATAAGTATAAGGACTGACCTTGTTAAGGAGAAAGATCATTTTTTAAAATCAGAGAACAGAACAATAGTGAGGATATCAAGGGATTTTTAGGCATAGAGAAGGGGATAAAATGGGGGCTCATAATAAATAGCATTTTCATTTTCACAGTGAAATATGAATCAAAACTTTTGGCCAAGTGGGTAGGTCAAGGGAGAGTTGGTATGGAAATATGAGGAGAGGAGAGAAGTATTGAAATAGCTGTTATGTAGACATGCAAGTCTAAGAATCTGCCCCTTTGCAGCTTCCTCTCTTTGCTTCTAGTTCTTTCCTTTGAGAAATCTAATCCTTCTTTCATGAAATAGTCCTTGAATTACTTTGTTATCTACTACAATCCCAATAAGTCTTCTCTTTTTCAGGTAGATGTCTCCAACTTCTTGAACCTCAAATAGACTGAATATTTGGTTCTTTATGATTCCATGCCTTCTGGATAGGCTTCAAAGTGATTAATTTCTTTCCTAAAATGTCCCTCTTCCACATGACAGGTCTTCAGATACTTGAAAAGAGCTGTCATGTTCTCTCTAAATGGAATTTTCTCTAGGATAAACATCCTTAGTCCTTTTAAAAATATTTCAATTGATATTTTTTGTTTTTCCATACCTTCTCCTGATATCATTCCTTTATTAATTTACATAAAGCCATCTCTTATAAGAAAGGATGCTTTTAAAAAGAAATAGAAGAGAAAAAAATTCCAGCAAAACTGATGTTAAGCATTTTAGTTCTTCAATTGATCCCAGTGTACCAGGCTTCCAATCCCTTTTCTAATCTGGCTACCATCCCTTGTATAGACATTGTGTTGTCAAATTCCATCCTTAGATGTGATACCAAGAATGGAATATATTATTTTTAAGATGGTCTGATGAAATTAGAATACTTTCTGAACAGCATGCTTGTCTTAAAGCACCAATTTAAGATTCCATTAGCTTTCTTGGCTGCCATATCACACACTTGACCATTGAGCTTGTATTAACACCAGTAATTTTTTTTCCTATATAAACTGTTGTCCAATCATGCCTCCCATATCCTGTAATTGTGAACTCGAATTTTGAAACACAATTGAAAATTTTCTACTTACTCCTATTGTGTCATTTTATCATACTTGGTCCATTTTTCTTTCCTGCTAGTTGCTTTTTTAGATCTTGAGCCTATTACCCAATGTGTTGCCTACTCACCCAACTGCTAATTGGCTAATTATGTTATTATTATATTCTCCCAAGTCACTGATAAGAAATTCAGATAGCACACCCCTAAAGATAGATCTTTGGGTGCCAGCTAGGGTCCTTCCTCAAAGTTGACATTAATTCATTATATTATTACTCTTGGGATTTGGTTATTCAGGCAGATATCCTCTAGGTCAGGTGTTGGCATCATTTCTGTAAGTATAACATGAGAGATTTTATAAAATGCCTTGTTAAAAATCTAGGTAAACTGTAGCTACAACAGCCTCTAATTTACCAGAGCAAATTTACCAGGTCCTAGACTGTAGATACTCTCTGAGGATAAATGATCCACTCTTAGAAAGCCCATCTGCTGAATTTCAGGAACTCAAAGTAGACTTCTCATTGAGTGCAGCTTCCATTTTGACCATTCTGCCTTAAATGTGGTCATGGTCTTTCCTGGGGAATCTGTGCAATCCATGTCTCTTGGCCCCTTTGAAACTGAATGGGAGTAAACTCTAGCAGAGCCAGATGGTTCATTGGCTAGGGACTGACTAAATGACCTGGAAGGTCTATTCCATCTCTCATTTCAATGGGTTGATTCTAACCAGATGAACCCAACAGTGGATTAGACATGTATTGATGCTACCTTGAAACTTCTCATCTTGGGTCTGCTCTTTTTTGAGACTGTATATTTTCTTTGGCAGGAACAATTAATTTATGACACATAGCATGCATGTCACAAGAAACCTCTAGTGTCTTATATACTTTCCATCGGGTGAGCTGCATGGAGTTTATGCAGAGGTTGAATTAATCTAATGTCTGCAACAACATTTTATTTTTATTATGTGAACCAGGCTGTACTTTACAGACATATTTATTTTTGTCTTCTTCAGTCAATGAACTTTTAGAGATATTGCAGTTTCTAAAGGTAATGATTTCAAGTCTACATTTTCGAGGAGAAAAAAAACAATCACTGTAATTTGTCACACTGTATAATAGTAATAACAAAAATAGCCATAACAGTAATGATCATTTTCACTAGTTTAAGACATACCAATTCAACTGTCTAATACAGAAGACAAGTTATTATGTCTTTGGGGACCTCTTTCACCAAGGCCCAAAGTAGTCAGTGTATAACATTAACAATTCTGCTTTGGGAATCAGAGTACCTGGCTCTGCATCTCAGATCTCTTATTACCTGGGTGACCTTGGACAAGTCACTTCATTTCTCTGGTCCTTGGTTTCCTTATAGGTAAAAATAAAGATGTTGGACTAGAGGAAATCTAAGGCCTCTTCTGGCCTGAAAGTATGAGTCCATAAGCCTGATATGACTACTACTTCACACTAGATTTGTAGTCAAAAGATAAAGGTTCTAATCCTGACTCTGCCTCATATTCCTTGTATAATAATAGTAATCGTTATTAGTAAATAGCTCCTACTATACCAGGCATTGTGCTAGGTGATTCGTATATTTGATTTATATTTCTATAAATATTTCATCTTCACAACAATCTCGGAGGTAGGTACTATTATTGTCTCCGGAGGAAACTGAAACAAATAGGGGTTAAGTAACTTATTCATGATCAAACAGCTAGTAAGTATCTCAGGCTGAATTTGAACTCAAGTCTCAAATCTGGCCTCAGTCACCTTGGATTTCATCCTTTGGTCCTCGTGTTAAATGAGAGTTAAATACATTTTAAATAAGAAGTTTAGGTTACATCAGGATTCTTAATATTTTTTCTCTGAGACTCCTTAGGCATTTTGGTGAAACTTATAGACCCCTTCTCAGAATCATGTTTTCAAGTGCAAAAAGAAAAAAAACAACACATGAGATTGCAAAGGAAACTAATTACATCAAAATACAATAATGAAAAAATATTATATAGTTTATATGTGTATATATACATATATAATACACACATTATATATACATACATACATATGTATATATAAGGAGGGAGCGAGAGAGAGAGTTCATAGACTTCAGGTTAAAAACTCCTGGGCTAGTGAATCTCTAGGATTTCTTTCCAATTTAAAACCTTACATAGCACTTCACATATTATAAACCACTTTCATTGAACCAGCCCTAAGAGATAGGCAATAAAGTTATTATTATCCCAATTTTATTAAAGAGAAGACTGAGGTAAGTGTCAGAGCCAGTATGTGAACCCAGTTCTTCTGAATCCGATCCCAGCATTCATTTCACATCATTAGACGTCTTAGTTGAACCTTGATATTCACTGTGTTCTAATCTCAGTGCTATTTGGAAATCTGTAAAACACATACAGGCTGGCTGGAGACAGAAGTGTGTTTTTTTTTTCTTTTTTACTTTGCTAATTATATTTCCGGCATTACATACCACACAGAAACATGTACTATCTCTGTAGGTTTTCATCTTCAACTACAGATGCTGTACTATAAAAATAATGGAAGTCAACTGAGTCTAAACCATTTTTAAAAGGTACTGTTATTCGCTGGTAATTAGAGCAGAGGTATTTCTTTGTATGCCGCTATTGGATTGGTCTTGTGGGACCTACAGTATGTCTGCTGTATCTCATTATGAATTCCATTCATGAAGTCAGTATGGAAGACTGATTATTGGGATGAAATCATCTGCTAATACTTAAAGAGACCCTATGCCAACTGGGCACTGCGTTCTTTTTTTTTTTTTTGTAGGAGTGATATAAAATATTTTCCCTTCCTTTTCAACAGTAAAAAGCATCAGATTTGACTAGTTTCTCTTTCTTCTGGTGGTTTGACCTTATTCCCAAAGACAATCTGTAAAGACCTTAGCCATTAGAATAGTTTTACAAAACAAGGAAAGTGATGAATATTCCCCTCACCCCCAATGATTTAACAATTTGAGTCAAAGTTAGTCTAAAATTAGGCTGAACACTTTTCTGTTTAATTATTCATATTTGTATGCTTTTGTGTAACAAAAATTCATTTAAGTACTGACTAGGGGCAATGTCTTATCACTATCATCAGTTAGCTGATGAATTTCATTTCCAGCCTTTTTCAAAGACTGCCTACCATTGCATAGAAGTGTACAGCTCAGTATTATTAAAATGGAGTGCCCACACTGATGAAATCAATAGTCTTTCATATACTGAAGTCTGGGTAAAGCTTGTGCTAGGTAGGGTGGAGAGGAGGCTTGTACAAGGGTGAATAAAATGAGATTCCTGCTCCTAAGATGCCTAAATTGTAATAGAAATTATGAGAAATCTCTAGCTAAATGAGGGATTGTGTCCAGTTTCACCTTATTTTGTAGTCACAGTGGGAGGTCATTTTGCTTTACTGTTTAAGGAAATGCACTTTGTGGTATGTTTGGGTATTTTGTTAGGAAGCCTCTATAGTGGAAAACTATGTATCTAAAATCATATTTAAAAAAAGTAACATATACAAATAAATACATTATTAATTTAAATCGCTAAGTTCATAACAAAAAATGCAAAGTAGTATGAGATAATAAGGAAGAAAAGGACATTTTCAGCCTGGGATGGGTTGGTGGAAGGTGTCATAGAGGAAGACTTTTCTGATGAGTCATATAGCAGGCTAGAAGAAGAAGGGAGACATTGTAGAGAACATTCATGCATTAGACAAGAATTGGGATAGTCAGACCATGTCTAGGGCATTGTGTTTAGATTGTAGCATCATATTTAAGGAAGGACATTGATATAACAACAATAGCAATAATGGTCACTTATATAGCTCTTTAAGATTTGCAAGGGGCTGTGCATGTTATCTCATTTGAGCTTCCCCGCTTACAAGCTTGCAGCTTTTGCTATCACCATTTTTCAGTCTAAGCAGCTGATGATGAGAGAGGTCTAATAGCTTACCCAGAATTACACAGCTAAGGAAGTGCCCAAGGTGGGATTTGAACTACAATTTTCCTGATTCCAGAGTTGGAGTCCTTATTCATTGTAGCTAAGTATATTTGATGGAGCACAACCAAAGTAGGACTACCTGAATAGTAAATTACCATCCCTGGGGAATATAAGGTTCAAAGGAGATGTATTAGATGTCATCTAGTATTTTGAGATGTAAATGGGAAGAAGAGGGACTAGATCTGGTGTGCATTTTCCAACAGGTAGGAGCAGTGGTTGGAAGTAGAGACTTTTACTTCCAGCTACACCAACCATCCTGATCTTGGTGCACCCACTGGTGGGAAGAGGATTGACTTTCCCTTTGATCTCAGGTCTTCCATCTCCTGCTGTGTCTGTCCCCCAAGGGAAGAGGAACATCTGTGAGGAGTGGGTCTTTCATTTATTGTTATTATGTTTCATCCCCTGCATAATCTCCAACCTTTAAAAAGGAAGAGGTGAAGTGAAATAGGGCCTCTCTTTTGACCTTGAGTCTTCCATCTCATGCTGAATTTGTCTCCTGCTAGATTTCCAGTCTCATCTGGGAAGAAGAGTAACACTTTCCACTCAATGATGAACATATTCACATCTCATCATTCCCTTATATAGCCCAGTGATTTGAGCCCCTGTAGGTCATCATCCAAAATCCGTTCTCTATCCCTACCACTTGATTCTTTATTTCCCTCTCCTTCAACCCTCCTACCTCAAAGTTCTAGCTGAATACTCTCATTTCACCATGCCCTGTTCCACAGGCAACAAATTTCCTTCCATTCTAAATCTTTTTCTCTCCTTTCATATTCCAGCAATCACAGAAACCTGGCTCCTCTTATTCCCACCAAGATACAGACTCCTTGGCTTCCCTTCCCAGTACTTGCTGCCTTTTTACTCATTTCCTTTGACTCATTGGTCAAGGCAGGAGTGCTGCCTTGTTTTTCATTGCCACTTCCAGGTTCTTTCCTTACTTCTATCACTCAAAAACCTTTCCTCCTGTGAGGACAGATATTCCTTACCTACCACCCAATTTAAAACCTATTAGCTATTATTTATAAACCTCCCAGTTCCCTCTCTTCCTTAAGGAGTTCAGTACCTAACTCAAAATTTTCTCTTCTCAATTCTTATTTTTCAGGGGAATTCAAAAGATATTGACTCTCCCTCAAACACTCTGACCACTCAGTTTCTCAACCCACTGTCTTCCCATGATCTATTCCATCTTACCTCAGCCACACACAAAGATGGTCATACCCTTGACCTTGCTATCACCCAGAAATATGCCACCTTAATATTTAAAAATTCTAACATCCCCTTATTTGACCATCATCTGTTGTTTTTTTTACTTCTCCCTCTTCCTTCCCCCAAACTCTACTCTTTGCCAAATCCAATTGTTTTTCCTCAATCCTCATTTTCTTGACCCCTCTGTAGCCTTTCACATTGATTACCCTCTTCCCTGTTATATTCTCTTTTCACTAGGTTTTCGGGACACAATTTTTTCCTAATTTCCCTCTGCCTATCAAACCATTTCTTCTCAGTCTCCTTTGTTGGATCCTCCAGGTCATGCTCTCCAGCCATAGAAAGCCCCTTCTCTTCCCCTGACTGCAATCCTCTTCCTCCTCACTACTACCTCCTTGATTTCCTAACTTCCTTTACTCCCTAGCTTAAGTCTCATCTTCTACAGGAAGCTTTTCCAACTGCTCACAATTCTGGTGCCTTCTCCTTATTACTTATTTCTACTTTATCCTGTATATAACTTGTTTGTCCATATTTGTTTGCTTAATGTCTCCTACATTAGATATGGGGGGCAGGGACTGTCTTTGACTCTGTTTCCTAGCACTTAGCACAATGCCTCACACTTAGTAGGTGCTTAATAAATATTGATGGACGAAGTGAAAATGTGCTCAATTTAATGTTAAAAAAAGTCCCAAAACTAACAGAACTATCCAATAATCAAATGGACTGCCTCAGGCAGTAATGAGTTTAAGCAAAGACTTACTGACCACTTGTCAGGGATATTATAGAAGAGATTTTGAGGTTCTTTCTGACTCACTTGACAGTCATCTTTGACATTCTTCCTCATCTCTACCCCAAGTTATGAGAACCAGAAGACCAATCAAGAGTTACTGTGTTATCCCAGCAAAGCAAAGCTCTGTCCCATGTCAGGAGATTAGAACATAGTGACTTGGGAGAATTTCCAGGTTATACACCCACCACCACATACAACTTCACCCGCTCTCACACTTGTAGTATTAGTTTGGCTGGCTATTATATGACCTCTAAGGTCCTTCTCAATTCCAGTATTCTGTGTTTTTAAGGCTTTTTTTTGGCTAGTTAACTACTGTATACTATTGGGTTTTCTTCCAGCATGAGAATTTTCCTATTGATTATATTTCTTTATTCAAATTTTTTTTTACCACTTCTCCACATTGATAATTTTGCTATCAATTTGCCTTGTTCTGTTTTTTATTGATTATAGGCCTTTTATTACAAATGCCAAATCTTTCTTTACTGACACTGTATTTTTAAAAATCAATACCAGATCCTCCTTCATTTCCTTAAATGTATTTGTTATATAATTTGATGTGTCCTGTATAAATTTGTTCTCCTTGGTCTCTTACTGAAGTTAATATTTTCCTTCTGATGATTTCTCTTCAGACCTTTTTATTACAAAATATTTGTTTATTGTGCTTTTTAAAATAATCTTTTTTGCTCTGTGCTTATTATCTTGTTCTTTCTTTTTCCTTATCTTTTGAAGCTCTTTGTCACATTTCCTTCCTTCCTTCCTTCCTTCCTTCCTCCTTCTTCCTTCTTTCCCATTTATCTGTCTTTCTCTTCATATGCTGGGGTTTGTTGGGCCAGTGGATTTAGAAGTTGTGTGTTTTTGTTACTTCTCATTCTTTCATATTTCTAGAACTCAAATTTTTGGTTCTTAGGAGTTATGATGAGAAACAAATAGTTGTTAGGTTTCTCTTGGTCAAAAGCTGACAGATCCCAAAGTGACATTCTGGGAAATATTTAAATTATTTCTTCTTAGTTATTTTAGTAATAATAGTATCCCACTCAGGAAGTTTATATTAAATCCAATCTACACTGGAGTTATAGTGTATTTTTCTCCTTGACTGATGGATGATAAAGAATAAAGTCTTCCTGTACTGAATTGAGCCTTGTTTATAGATCCATAGACTGGCTAATGACTGTACTTCACATAAAGAGACAGTTTCACTTAAAACTGATCTCAATCCAATGTTATCAGATTGGACTACTCAGCTGAAAAAATACAGTGGCAATATTTACAAATATTGACTTGAGTTAAGGCTTCTGGAACTGTAAAATGGCCCATGATTGTCCAGAGATAACTTGGGCAGTGCTACTTCTGTTGGTCAGCACGAGGGCATTCGTATTTATACATAGATGAGCTCCTTTGAAAACTAGTTTGTGGTAAAATGAATAAATATTGTTTATTAAACTAGCATTAGTATTTTTGGAACATAGTTTCAACTTTTAATAGATAATGGTTAGAAAGTTCTGATAGCCTATACACAGTGTCCATGAGAGGTTTTTATTTCTTTTTTAATTAAATTAATTTCTTTAATTAATTTTTTAGTTAAAAATTAGATAAATTTATTTTTGCTTATTTTTAATAATAACCTTTAAATTTGGAGTTCTGAATTTTCTCCCCCCATTCCTCTTCCACCCATTGAGAAGGCAAGAAATGTGATACCAACTATACATGTGAAATCATGCAAAACAAAGTTCCACATTAACCATGTTGCCAAAAAAAAAAAAAAGAAGACAAAGAAAGTAGAAAATTATGTTTCATTCTGCACCCAGACTCCATTACTTCTCTCTCCAGAGATGGATAGCATTTTTGGGCACGAATTCTTTAGAAATATCTTGGATCATTGCATTGATCAGAATAGCCAAATCACTCATAGTTAATCATTGGATAAAATTGCCGCCACTATGTACAATGTTCTTCTGTTTCTGCTTTGTATCAGATCATATAAGTTTTTCCAGGTTTTTCTAAATCCATCTCCTTAAACATTAGCGTAATAGTATTCCATCATAATCAGATACCACCTCTTGTTGAACCAATCTCCAATTGAGGAGCATCTCCTCAATTTTTTTTTCATTTAAAAAAAATTATCTTTATTTAGGTTTCTGATTCAGCAAATGTATCAAAGACTAATCAACACAAAGAAGCAAAAAAGACATTAATTGGAAGTCTTACCTCTCTCTAAATTCTGACCAAGCAAGAATATTAAGATTGCCACTGCATCTCCAAATCTACTCAAGCTGTGAGGCCAAATCATGGTGAGTCACTATATCTCCTCAATTTGTAATTCTTTGTTAACACAAAAAGAGCTGATATAAATATTTTGTATGTATAGGTCCTTTTCCTTTTTCTTGAACTTTTTGGGGGTATAGACCTAGTAGTGGTATTGCTGGGTCAAAGAGTATGCAAAATTTTATAGAACTTTGGGTATTGTTCCAAATTATTCTCCAGCATGATTGGACCAGTTCATAATGCCACCAACAATGCATTAGTGTCCCAAATTTTCCATATCCCCTCCAACATTTAAAATTTTCATTTTCTGTCATATTAGCCAATGTGATAAGTATGAGGGGGTATCTCAGAGTTGTTTTAATTTGTTTTTCTCTAATCAATAGTGATTTATAGCACTTTTAAAAATTAATTTTTAGTTTTCAGCATTCCCTTCCATAAGTTTTAAATTTTTTCAGCCTCTCTTCCCTACTCCCTCCCTAAGACAGTATGCAATATGATATAGACTCTACATATACATTATTATTAAACATATTTTCACATTAGTCATGTCATATAGAAGAATTAGAATGAATGGGAGGAACCATGAGAAAGAAAAGACAAAATAAAAAAGAGAGCATATAGTCTGCTTTGAACTGCATTCAGATTCTGTATTTCTTCCTCTGAATATGGATCAATTTTCCATCATGAGTGTTTTGGAGTTATTTTAGGTCCTTGCATTATTGAGAAGGGCTAAGTCTGTCAAAGTCAGTCGTCACACAATGTGGCTGTTACTGTGTACAATGTTCTCCTGGTTCTGCTCACTTTATTCAGCATCAGTTCATATATGTCTTTCCAGGTTTTTCTGAAGTGTGCCTGTTCATTATTTCTTGTAACATTGCATTCATATACCACAGTTTGTTCAGTCATTCCCCAGTTGATGGGCATCCCCTCAATTTCCAGTTCTTGGCCACCACAGAAAGAGCTGCTATAAATATTTTTGTTCATGTGGGTTCTTTTCCCATTTTTATGGTCTCTTTGGGATACAGCCCTAGAAGTAGTATTGCTAGTGTCAAAGGGTATATACATTTTTATAGCCCTTTGGTCATAGTTCCAAATTGCCCTCCAGAATGATTGGATCAGTTCACAACTCCTCCACCAATGAATTAGTGTTCCAAGTTTCCCCATGTTAGCCAATCTCTTAGGTGTTATGTGGTACCTTAAGAGTTATTTTAATTTGCATTTCTCTAATCAATACTGATTTAGAGCATTTTTTAAATATGATTATAGATTGTTTTAATTTCTTCCTCTGAAAATTGCCTCTTCATATCCTTTGACCATTTATCAGTTGGGGAATGACTTGTATTCTTTTAAATTTGACTCAGTCCTCTATATAATTTAGAAATGAGGCCTTTATCAGAGAAACTTGCTATATTTTTTTGATATTACTTTATTGCCTATGGTATTTTTTTAGGAAAATATAGTTTCTCTGATTATCTCCAATTTTAATTAGGTCTGTTTTTGCCTTTGCTTTGTCATGATTACAACTCCTGACTTTTTTTTAAACTGCAGTTGAAGCATAATAGATTCTGTTCTCGCTCCTAATTTTTATTCTCTGTGTGTCTATTTCAGGTGTGTCTCTTGTAAGCAATATTGTTGGATTCTGGTTTCTAATCCATTCTACTATTGAATTCTCTTTTGCAGGTGAATACATCCCATTCACATTCACAGTAATGATAACTATGTATTTCCCTCCATTCTGTTTTTCTTCTGTTTATCCTTCTTGTTTTACCCTGTTCTTTCTCAAAAGTCTGTTTATTTCTAACCACTGCCTTGCTTAATCCATCCTCCCTTTTATTACTTCCCCCCCTCCCCCGCCCCTTTTGTTATCCCTTTCCCCTCCTACTTCCCTGTTAGGTAAGTTAGATTTCTATACCCAACTGAGTGTGTATATATATTCTTTGCTCTTTGAGTCAATTTAGATAAGAGTGAGGTTAAAGCTTTGCCCCACCTCCATTTTCCTCTCCATTTTAAAACCTTTTCCTTTTATGCCTTTCTTACTTGAGATAATTTTTTCCATTTTTCCTCTCCCTTGCCCCTTATCCCAGTGCATCCCTCTTTCTCATCTCTTCATTTTTTTTTCTGAGCTCATCCCAACGCAATTGACTTATACACATGCCCTCTATATGGACTCCTTCTAACTGTCCAACGCCCACAGTCTATGCTGCTGCCACTAGTGTTCTCGGCTGGTCCTCATCCCAGCGTCATAGACTTCACCTGCCAACCTCCTAAGTTGTCTTAGGCTGAAAAAATGTCTCACCTTGACCTTTGTTGACTCTGCTGCTCAAGAATTTGATTCGAGGAGTTATTTTGGTTCTGAGGTTATAGATGAAGAAACCAAGACTTAGAGAGCCATAATGATTTGTCCAAGATCAGGTAATGTAAGTGCCTTAGCACCCAAACCTTAGATTTTCCCCACTGGATAGTTTGGCGGTATAATAAGTTCACATCATCTCCTTATCCGGACAGTCATGTATCTAGACATTGTACAATAAAGAGTGTCCTCAGAGAACTTCACAACGTCGTGTCTCACAGTCAGGGAGTGAGA
>CM053583.1:68897398-68913610 GCA_028627135.1 Pseudochirops cupreus | reverse complement strand
CTGCCCTACCGAAAAGTGACATAGGAGAGAATAGACTGGGGAAGGGGGGACACACTGGGATGGCTGTTTTGGGGTGGTAGGCGGGGGAAAGACAGGGAGAAAATATGTAACTCAAAAAAATTTAATAAATTAAATTAAAAAAAAGAAAAAAAACAGAAAAAAAGTACTGTAGCAGGAAACTTACTTTAAAAAAATGTACCCATATTCCTCATATATGTTCAGTGTGTGTAAATGTATGTGTGTAAATTGGGCGGAATGTATGTGTGCAAAATGAAAGCAGTGGAATGTAATGGAAAGAGATATTGCTTTTATCATCAGAGGATCTGAGTTTGTGTCCTAGCATTGACACATACTAGCTGTGGGACCCTGGTCAAATCATCTAACTTCTCTGGGATTCTGTTTTCTCAATTATAAAATGGAAATAAATAATGCTGGCCTTACCTCCTTTACAAGATTGAGGCAAGGAAAATATTTTGCAAATCTTGAAAAATTACATAAATTTGCCATTATTGGCATTAGCATTGGTGGTGGTAGTGATGTGTGTGTGTGTGTGTGTGTGTATGTGTGCGTGTATATTTGATTTTGTGTGTATCTGTGTTTTTCAAAGGCTTAATAAAACTTTTAGGACCATGGCCCAGAACCCAGATTTATATAGTTTGCATGCAATTTGGGGGGCCATACTCAATAATTGTACTTTTTGGCAAGAGTCTTTCGCCAACCTTAAAACAATAAATGTTAGCTAATGTTATTATCCATCCCCTTCCAAATTTCCTACTGTAAAATTACCATTTAGTGTCATAGAGTACTTTGATGTTATCAAGTAGCTCTGAGGTCTGGAAGAATTTGAAGATGCATAGGGCCTCATTGTCTGGAGGCAAGACCGTGTAGTTAGATGGCCCTTCTTGGGAACCATGTGCTTCTGCGTTTTCACACTTTCAACACATGTATACCCCATTTGCAGTCATGTGTGTTCTCCATGATGCATTATGCTACTTCTTCCTACATACACGTCCTTCCTGGAATTTCTTACTTCTGATGATATTTCTATAGAATCAGTGATGTGCCCTTAAAAAAATGTGACATTCCCTAGACTAGGTTGATCCCTTGATAAGGTACGAATTCCTTTGTGTTCTGTAGTGCTCAAATGAGACTATCTCCTATGTCCCTTATGCCTTTCTAGCAGTCATGCCTTTGTTCTTGTTTTTGATGTCTGAAACTCTCTTACCTTCCGTATCCTCTAAAGCCACACATATGTATCACCTCTTCTAGGCAAACTTCCCTGACCTTTTCCTCCTCTTCAACTTGATAATGGTCTTTTCCTGCCACCCTCTTTCCCCCATCTAGTTCAACAGGGTCATTTTACAGAAACAAAGTCAGAGAGGGCAAGTGACTTGTCCTGGGTAACTTAAGTAGTAAGTGAAAGAGACTGAATTTGAACCCAGGTCCTTCAATTCCAAAGCCAGTGTTCTTTCCAGTTTAGTACACTATCTCCCTCTCCATTAACAATTTCTGACTTGCACTGCATTGGAGCTTGAAAAGATCTGCTAAGGGTGCTTAAAATTCTCTTTGATGATACCTGGATGGATGAACGTTCTCACCTTCCCTGTTAGGGAAGACATACTTACTTCCCCACTCCTTTACATTGGAGATCCATTTAAAAGAATAATAAGTAAACAAATAGTTGTTTAGGCATTTCAGTCGTGTCAGACTCCTCATGATCCCATTTGAGGTTTTCTTGTTAAAGATATTGGAGTGATTTGCCATTTCCTTCTCCAACTCATTTTACAGATAAGGAAACTGAAGCAAACAGGGTTAAGTGACTTGCCCAGGATCACACAGCTAGTAAGTATCTGAGGCCATATTTGAATTCAGGAAGATGAGTATTCCTGACTTCAGACCTGGCACTCTGTCCTCTGAACCACTTAGCTGCCCTCCGACAAATAATGAGGTTGTTAAAAATGAAGAAAACAATTAAAATGAGAAAAATGCATGTAAATGAGAAGTAGGTCAAATAATTGATAAGATTCTAGTATTGTAAGAGTCAGTAAGTATTGTAAGTATTTAAGTATTGTAAGTACCTCAGCTCCCAGGTGTCCTTGTTAGTGAGGATATTAAGCTAGATTTTGTTTGGAAGGAGCGAACTTTCTTGTGTTACGGTATTTGCAGTTGGCAGAAGTCTTTCCCTCACTGGAGGCAAAGTAAGAGAGTAAGAAAGTTGCCCAAGGTCACATAGGTATTAAACTACAGACCCATAATCTGAGGGACCCAGGTTCACTCACTCCAGAATCATTAAAGTTTATACCACACCATCCTGCCCCTCCCCAGGGGCTGAGCTACATGAAGCCATTAGTGTCTGCCTCCGGGCCTAGGCCAGGATTTATGATCTGTAGTTGAAATAGGGTGAGAAGAATCTTGGGGAGGGGTACAGGGGAAATGGGAAGACAAGCTATAAGGCAATGGCATGAACATCTGACCTTATTGCACTTTAGCCCTGCTGTGAAACCAACTGCAGTACATATGCTGATCTTGAACCAAAATGTAATAATAAAATTAATAATAATTCACATCTCTTTAGTGCTTTGAGGACGATAAAGCACTTTCCCCACAAGAACCCTGTGAATTAGGAAGTGCAAGGTGAGGAAACTCTGACCCAGGGGTGTTCCAGGGTCCAGCAGCTTGTAAATGTCACGACTTGGATTTGAATCAAACTCTTCTAGCTTTCAGTGGAATGTTCCTCTCATTTAAGGATCCATTCAGACTCCGCACTTCTGCCATTTGCACCATGAGCCTAATGTATAGATAGCACTGTGGCTCAGTGATCTTAAGTGCAGCAGGAGGGAAGACCCTTTATCATTCTTGTCAATTTGTTCGGTTTTTTAAACAAGATTCAATGATGGACACCTTGGTGGGGGTTAGGGTAGGGGTCAGTGGTGGGGGAGAGACTACAAAGTTAGACTTCTGGAATGTACTTTTAGGGCACAGTGTTAAGAATCTGCTTAAAGTGAATCATTCCCCTAAGTGTTTATAGACCCAAGGTTGTACTGTTTCCCCACCTCATCTCCCAAATCACATTGGAGTGCGGGCTCACAATTCTATAATGGTCAAGTCCCCTGGGTTTATTAGTATACGTATTCCTTCTAAGCCCAGCCTTTATTTATACAAAGTAAATGCTCATCACAACTACTTTTTCCAATCCAATATTCTTCTATTTTTTACCTATTGATGTCAAGTCTTAAATACTTTTTCTCCTAGCTAAAATGCAAAGACTCTTAAATAACTCCTTTTCTGTTCCTTGTTAGTGTTATTATGATGTCAGGGCTTTTAAATTATCATTCTTCTGGTGGTCAAAGGGTGATTCTCCATCTTTTGGAAGGCTGAAACTGCTTTCTTTTGTGTTCTCTATTGTGTTTCCAGCAGTGAAATGAAACTACATTGGACCTAATTCTGCATTTTCCTGAAGGGGTCCTGAGGTCAGGTACAGTTTGTTATTTGGAATGTATAAACTTGACCATCAATGTTCCAGGAATGAATACAACTTAGACCCATGAAAGTACTTGCTATTGTGCTTTGGAAAACTTTTGGGGAGAACTACTGAACAGTCAAAATGTTGAGAAGCAACTTTGGCAGCGTTTATAGATTCATTTGGAAATCGGTCTATTCAGTCATACCTACTGGTATGATGCCAAATGCAGCTCATCTAAATGCTTATAATAGATTGGAGGAGTATATCATTATTAAAATATTTTGGGGGGAATTATCTGCATAAATTATCCTGTTCAACTGTCTGGAAATAGTACTGACCATGTCAAAGGGGATTGTTCCTGTGAATAGGAAGACAGAATTGGTGTTTCCATGTAGAAGTACAGGAAGTGCTGATCTGCATTGATAAGAGAGATTTCCTCATCTGGGAGCTCCCTATATTAAAGTCATCACAGGCCTAACCCCTATCCCCGTCTGAAGGCAGAGTTAATGGCAAATGGTAGCATGTGACTTAAGGGATCCTGAAAGACTTAAAGTACTCAAAACTGTTATCCTTCCACTAGAACATGGATTCTCAATCTTTTTTAGTGTCACAGACTTTGTCAATGTTTTGAAATCTGTAGACCTTTTCTCAGAAAAAAAATGCAGAAAATAAAATATATAAGTATAATGAGGCTTTTTTTTTTGATGTGTGGCTCAAAGGGAAATAGAAGGATTTCCAGCATCTATTTATCAATTGCCCTTCCCTCCTGTCCTCTCCTCTACCCTCCACTCACCTCTGCCCCTCCCCTCCCCTCAGTTCCCCCCTCTACCTTTCCTTCCCCCTTCCCTTCCCTTTCTTTCCTTTCTTTTCCTAGATGACTTTGGACAAATCATGTAACTTTTCAGAGCCCCAGTTTACTCATCCAAAAATGGGGCTAATAGTAGCAATTACCTTGCAGAGTTGTTGTGAGAATGAAATAATCTATGTAAAGCACTTTGGAAACACAGAAAGTGCTATACGACTGTTATTATCATTAATTAACTGGTCTACTTTATGATTTTGTTTATCAATAACCCATACAGCTCTACATTTCATCATCCTCAGTGTTTGTCTACAGCAGTCCAACCTGTTCATCTTGCAGGTGAGGAGAATGACTTAGCCACCTTACTTGTAGCTGAGCAGGGCCCTCTTATTCCAGCATTTTGCTTTCCATGGAAAAATACTTAATGTCCCAGATTGCTTGCTGGTTGATGAGGCTGCCAAAAAAACAAAAAAAGAAGGTGCTGCTGTACTAAAGACCTGGATTCGAAATGAACCGGAAACTCCTTTGGCTGGTGTTCTGCCCAAAAGGAGCCTTTCAAGTGGGGAAGGATGAGTTTAGTCCTGAGCAACCAAGGCCTCCAAATGGCTGTGGTTTAATGCTGTCCAAACCTGTGTGTAAACACGACTACAACTTAAGTAAAATAGGAAAGCTTGGGAGTCTGAATAACCCTGTTTCGGATCCTCTTGGTGTCCAAGATCTGCTCTTGAAGGAAATTGTATTAGCAACAAGTCAGGCTCCAGGGTTTGAAATCTGAGTTCAGTTTCAAGAGAGTTGCCAAAATTACAGATGCCTATTTGACTGGCCCCAGTTTCTTGAGCCTGTAACATCTGGCCAGAGATCTCAGTGGAGACAGGTTTCCACATTGGCATTTTTATGCTTGCTGCTCCAGCTCAGACTTGAAATATTGTGAGGTTCCCTCATGGTACATGAGCCCCACTGCTGTTTTCCATCCACAATTGGCAAGGGCAGAGAGGACCAGCACTGAGAAAGGAATGAATGTATACTGAATGCTCCTGAGCCTTTGGAAAAGCTTGGGTTTGTGTGCACCTTTCAGGACTGGCCACTGTTTTGGAATATTCTTGGGTTGTTTTTTACTCCCATAGCTCTCTGCAGGGTTGGCCGGAATCAGACGTAAAATGACCACGGAAAAAGACATGAGGCAGAAGATGAGGAAAATGGTGCCTGTCCTAACTGAGAAGCAAGCAGGATGTGGGGTGGGGGGAGGTGGAAAGGGGAATTATAGGGTTTAGCAATGGAAGTGATCTTAAAATTCATTTTGAAGATGCAGAAAGGGAGGCCCAGAGAGGGAAAGCAACTCACAGCTAGTAAATTGCCATTCCTGGAATATTCTCACACCTAATGGCCCCCTCTTGGAGTCCCTATTTTCTTCTAGAACCACCTTCTGCAGAAGACCTTCCCAGCATGCTTTAGCTCCTGGTGTCTTCTTCAAGGTATTTCATTTATATAGGTCTTCTTTATAGCTAGACAAGACATATACTGCTTAGAATGGTGATTGTTAGCCTGTACACATTTATTAAGTACCTACTATGTGCCAGGAATCGTTTAAATACTGAGGATGTAAAGAAAGAAAAAGGATGGTCCCAGAAACTCTAGTACTGTTATGTATGGCCCAGGAATAGAGCTAGGAGCAGTTGTTGAATCAGTAGAGAAGCAGATTGAGGCTTCATGGAAGGAGTAACTTTCTCTCAATTTGAGCTCTTCAAAAATGGAATGGCCTCCTGGTAATGAGTGTCTTCGTGGGTTGGGTGACTACTCATTCGGGATGTTGCAGGGGGTATTCTTGGTCAGCTCTGAGTTTGAGTAGAAGGCCTCTGGGGTCTCTTTCAGCTCTAACATTTATCGTTTGGTTGTTTTCAGTGAAGTTTGACTCTTGGTGACCCCACTTGGAGTTTTCTTGGCTGAATTTCTGGAGTGGTTGGCCATTTCTTTCTCCAGCTCACTTTTCAGATAAGGAAACTGAAGCAAGCAAGATTAAGTGGCTTGCCCGGGGTCACATAGTTAGTAAGTGTTTGAGGCTAGATTTGAACTCAGGAAAATGAGTCTTATGGACTACTGGCCTGGTACCCTATCCACTGTACCACCTAGATGCCCAGCTTTAATAAATTATTGACATTAACTGTCAACTAGTGCATGATAAGCTTTGTAGGATGACAGTGATGTGAGACAGAATCCCCAAATATTATTTTTAACAAAATGTATATGAAATACAGGAAAAGCCCTGAGGGTAAGAAAATGGCAAACCTAGACTTCAGAAGTGAGTTAGCATCTAATCTCTTGCTCTTTTTTTCAGATAGACTCTTATCATAATGTATAACCCCTTTTTACATTGAATCACTCTGAACCTGTTGATCAGGCTTTGGAGCATATTATGGGCCAAAGGTAGAAATCTGAATATTCACAAATAAACTAATAAATAGCACCTGTGAAGGGCTTGTTATATACAAGGCACCATAATATGTACTGGGGGATACAAAGACAAAGGTGGGATAGTCCCCACGCTCTCTGCAATGGAGGCTAGAGTCAGTAGTATTATGAGAACCACCATAACCTTCAGTGGTACTCCTAAAAGCAGAAAGAGGGAATATATTTTTGTTTTAGACTAGAAGTATCGGTCTCATGGCCTATATACCACAAGTGCCTGAAAAACTCCCAAGTGCTACTAGAAACAGATTAAAATATGATTGAGAAATATTTGACAAAATAAATAAAAGTACAACACAACATAGATAATGCTAATTTGTGATTTTCTAAGTCAATATAAGGCCTACAAGGATGGTCTCTTATTTGCATTTGACACCACTGCTCAGGAGGACCAAATCTGTCAGTTGGAGTTAGGATAAGGGTCCCCAGAATACCTATAAAAAGGAATAATATTTTATTCTCATCTAGGTGGTGCAGGGGATAGAATACTGGACCTGGATTCAGAAATATCTGTGTGGAAATGTGGCCTCAGAATTTTCCTAGCTGTCAGACCTTAGCCAAGTCACTTAATCTTTATTTATTTCCTGAAGTATAAAATGGGAGAAATAATAAGACTGACCTCCCAGGGCTGATTTGAAGATCAAATGAGATAATATTTTTAAAGTGTTTAGGGGAGAAAAGGGAATGGAAACAGGAAGCCTGACACATAGTGGGAACTTAAATGCTTATTCCCTTTTCTCTTTTTCCTAGCAGTAGTAGGAAGCTGCTGATGGTTCTTCAGGACAGCAGTGACTTAGTCTGATCCATGCTTTAGAAAGATAGTTTTGTCTGCTAACCAGGAGGTACATATATGGACTTCAATTATTAAGCCTGAATCTACATGAACCTTGTTTACCTGACTCCAAGATGAAAACATTTGTCACTGCCCCACACTGCCTCTTGACCAGTTTTTGTTAAGTCTTCAGACTTTAAGGTTGCCTTTGAGATCATATACATATACATAAAGACACACATACATGTGTATATGTGTATATATATATATATATATATACACACACACACATACACACACACGTGTGTGTGCATGTATATATGTGTGTGTGTGTATGTATATATATATGTGTGTATATATATATATATATATGTGTATATATATATGAAAGAGAGGAAAGGATTGGGTCTCCTTTAGTTTTCTGAAATTCATCCACATGAATGAAATACATGGTCTTGCTCCACATACAGCACTTAGGTCACCTCAGACAAATGAGGTCGCCATTTTCTCTTCCTTTGTCCATACAGGCCAGAAAGAGTGAGGCTGTATAAAATGAGTGCTCAAATATTTAATTTGTGCAATGCAGTGGAACCGTTTAAACAGGTACAGTTCCCTCAAGTACCCAAACTGTTAGAAACATGCCCATAATTCAAAATGAAGTTCTCAGCCATTATCAGGGGGCAGGAAGCCACACAGGAATCTCTAATAAAGTTTGCAGGCTCCAATGAGTTTGATATAATTGGGCTTTTTTTTTTGTCAAACATAAAAATAAATATTATTGATTGTATGAATAAATACATTTTCTGAAATGATTTAAAAAGCTCTGTTTATTCATATACAGACAGTGTTTAGAATATGTAGTAGCCAGTATGTCTGCGGATATATTTATGTTGGACTGTTTAGATTGGCTTCACCTCTGTAATAACTTATAACAGTTTCAATGTAAACCTACCATTGAACAGGTCATAAAGGTCTTGCATTTTAACCATCATCATTTCAGATAAACCCACAAAACCATTTCTTTCAGGAAAGCTCCAGTTAATCCTGGAATATCATGGGCATGGAATTTTCTTGTACTTAGCTACTTTTAAAGGCTGCATTTTAGCTCTGTGATATTCCAGGGCTAGAAACACATTTTTTTATGAGTTATTTTAATTCTTTTTTTAAAGGAGTATTCAATGACAAATAATGCTTTCTTATTTAAAGTGGATTTAATAAGATCAAGTGGCTGTGTACACACTGAAATTATGTCTAGATGATGCCAGATGCCTGTATGAAAACTGGAAAATTGAGGCTGAGATTCTGGTTTGTTCTATGGGATTCTAGATAGCTAGTTATTGTAAAACATTGTAGAAGAAAAATAAATATTGTCCTCTATGTTTAGGCACCAGTCTGCCAGAAACGATTTCATTTAAGATGTAAGTAATTTCTTTTCATGAGAGGGAAATGACCAAAATGTCATTGTTTTTCTCTGGCATGGGGATGGCATGTCTCTAAGATGATTTTAATCAACATTTATGGGAATCTTAAACAAGGAAAAGATCATAATGTGTTAAAATACAGTCTGGGTTTAACATTCTAGAATTGTCTCTCTGTCATGGACCACTCCCTCTGAAGAACTGGAAAAGATTTCCTCCCTGAGAATTCAAAAATTTCAGATTTCAAATTCAAAAAAGGGCACATAGCTATCTTTGAAAACATTATCACATTTTTATCCTCACAACAACCCTGCAAGGTGAGTGTATTTTATAGATGAGGAAACTGAGTCACAGAGAGGTGGAGTGATTTGCCCAGGATCACATAGCCAGTAAGTACCTGAGGCAGGATTTGAACTCAGATCTTCTTGACTTGAGGTCCAGTGCATGCCATTCACTGGACTACTTAGCTATCCTAAGTGGGCTAGGCCCAACCCCTCTCAGGTTTGTGGAAAGGCAAAAATCTTATCTAGAGCTACTCTCAGAACAATTTCTAGTCACTCTCTTTAATCCATTTACCTAATGAAAGGTCTCCACACTCCTCCCCCTTTTGTTTTTGAATAGATGGTACAGTGGATGTGGCCTGAGGAAGATGCTCCTAAAGGTCAAATCTGGCCTAGCACTGTGACCCTAAGCAAGTCACTTAACCCTGATTGCCTCAGTTTCCTCATCTGTAAAATGAGCTGGAGCAGGAAATGGCAAAGCAGTCCAGTACCTTTGCCAAGAAAACCACATTGTTGTGTCTCTGCAACATTAAACATTTTAAATAAAAACTGGAAAAAATCCTAAATTTGAATGTTCCCTAATAGCTAGAATTTCATAGAATAAACCAAAATCTCAGTCTTAATTGCCCAAGTATGTGGCATCATCTAACACGTACTCAATTTTTTCATCTTATTAAATTCATTTAAAATGAGATAAATTAAAAATCCGTTAAATCCATTTAAAATGGAAGTAGCTAAGTGACTTAATGGATAGAGCACTTGGCTTGGAGTCAGGAAGACCTGAGTTCAAATTTGGCCTCAGACACTTACTAGCCGTGTGGCCTTGGGTAAATCACTTAACTTCTGTTTGTCTTAAACCACTGGAGAAGGAAATGGCAAACCTCTCTAGTATCTTTGCCAAGAAATTCCATGGCCAGCATTGGTGTACTATGGTCCGTAGGATCATGAAGAGTGGGACACAACTGAATGACTGAACAATGTAACAATAACAACAAAATGAGACAGAACCATTTCTAGGTGATCCCAGACCTCATCATGCCTTATATATCATATCTTTCCAAGCCATCTTGCTATCTGCTTCATTGTCTGCCCTGCATATTTTCATTCAAAGGCTAGAAACTGCCTCAGCAAACAGTTGATCTTTGCCTTTGACGCCTGGGAGTTGAGGGTGATGGAGTGGTGGGCAGTAATTGATCTTCTGTTATCAGTTTTCCTGGAGAGAAAAGATCCAGGGATCAGTAGATTCTGAAACTGCTTCACTGGCCTTATCAAGCAGAGGAGGCTGCTACAGACCTGGTACTCTCAATCTCAATGCCAGCAATAAGTCCCTAGTTTTCATTTCATCCCTCCCACTGCTTTATCAACTTATACCTTTACTTAATGCTGCCATGGAGAAACTGTACAGCCCTCATTCCCTTCCTCACTTCTGGCTGGATGTGAGATTTCTACCCTTCTGGGTAAAAGAAAGATAACCAGTCTCTTTAAGATTTACTCACAGCCCCTCTCCCTTCCTTAGGCCACAGCAAGTCAAAGAAATCAGTTCTGGCCAGCAGAACCTCATCCCTCGGCCTATATTTCTCCTTGGCAGAGAGAGTTACCAAGGCTTACACATGCATTTGAAAAAGGAGAAAATTTCAGAGATGAAGACAACTGAGAAAAAAAAAAAGGAAAAAGTTGTCAGCAACATAATTCCTATGCCATCAATTAATCATATTTAAAATACTTGAGTGTTTTGCAGCTTACTATGAACATTTCACTTCTAAAAGAAAGTCAGTTTGGTATTTGAATTGAATCGAATTCTCTAATCCTTCATTAATCTGTGACAAAGAATTGGAGGTCATAGTGAAGTCAATAAAGTAGACCTGGATATTCCATTAGTATATTAATTTCTCTAACTGAAACAGATGTTTTAAGAGTTTTTACATCTAAGCAGGAAAAATCTAGGTTACTTAGCTATGCTCCATTGAAGGCCAAAGTAATTTATATCTGGAGAGACATCAGAGAAAGACATTGTGAAGACTGGGTTAGGATTTTAACACCTTAGAATCATAGTTTAGAGTAGAAAGGAATCTCAGAGGTCATGTAGTCCAATGTCTACCAAAATCGTGAATTTCATATACAACATCTGGTTGATTGGTCATACAATTTCTCTTGAAAAAGCTCTAGGGAGAAGAATTCACTAGCACTTGAGGCAGTCTAGCCCATTTTTGAAGAGTTCTAATTGTTAGGAATTTTTTTCTTGTGTTGAATGAAAAATCAGCCCCCACTAATTTCAACTCACTAATCCCTGTTCTGACCTTTAGGACCAAGCAAAAAAGTCTAATTCTTCATCAACAACCTTTCAGAAATTTTAGGATTAGCAATCATGTTGCCTCCAAGTTTTCTTTGTTCTAGGATAATTAGTACCAGTCCAGCTTTTGAACTGATTCCCGTAACATAGTTTCATTGTCTTACTCTAGGTATACCCCTGTTTGTCATTGTCTCTTTGAAAATGAGTTACCCAGAATTCTCCCTATTTGGTTTGATTAGGGCAATACAGTTTAGGACTATCACTTTCCTTGCAAGGATGAATTTCCTTATCTTTAAAATATGGGAGATGGAGAGGTGAAGGAACTTCTTGTCAAGATGGCTGCCTGAACCATCCAGCTCCCATATATTTTCTCCAGAAAAATCCTGAAGTTTGTGCCAGACCAAATAATGATTACAGAATTTAATGAGAAAATTCAATAAGTGACTTCTTCCACTCTGGAACTGCGTGAAAAGTCAACCAGAAGCCTATGGGCAACAAGAAAAGGTGGGTGTGTCCTCTAATCATTGGATCAACATTAAATACCTATTATGTGTCAGGATGGTTATAAAGCCCCAGCCAGGATGGGGACCTTAGAAATTCCAAGGAGTGGTACAATGAGGGTCTTGGATTTTTAGATGTCTTCTAGGGTTTCAGCTTTTATGTTATGATTTAAGGCTTCTATCAATATAACCTACTAAGATTGTGTTTACTCTTCTGGCTCTCATGTCCTACTACTGATTCATATCAAGCACAAGTTTACTGTGGTACTCTAGAATTTTTTCCACATTAACTGCTTTCTAGACGTATCCTCCAGTATCGCTGATTTTTTTGAACCCACGTTACATTCATTTTTATTATATTTTATCATACATGTTTTAGTCTTTTCTTTCAGCCTGGTGGAAACTTTTTTGGTCCTTGATTCTGTCATCCTTTGTATTAGCTATTCCTCCTAATTTAAGGTATTTATAAATTTCATTAGCACATTATATATGCTTTTAACTATTTAATTGATTCTATTAAAGAGAAAGAGGACTTAGTGATGGAATCCTCTGGCATTCTACTATAGATGTCCCTTCAGTTGGATGATCTATTAAATCTTGTGTGCAACCATTTCTGAATCTGCCATTTTGCCCACAAAAGTATCATGAAATTATCTGCTAAATGCCTGGATGAGATTTAAATACATGATATCCATGGAATTCCTTGGTACAAAAGTAAATGAAGTTAGTAAATCTGGGATGATTTGTGTTGGTGAATCCATGTTGGCTTCATAATCCATTCTAGCATTTTACCAGGGACTGCCATGAAGTGCTCTGCTGATAGTCTGAATTACTTATCTTCCTTCCTCCTCCCTTTTGCAAATTGGAACTTTGCCCATCTCCAGTACACATCTTGTTCTCTAATTTCCTCAGTGTGTCAATTTTAGCTTTGTAACAGCTCTCGTATCTATTCCATTTTTTTCTTCTGCATCTATAACTACCCTGATACAGGAATCTCTCCCACTCCAGTCCATCTTCCTAAAGTAGAAGTCTGAAGTGTCAACCTCTCCCCCCATTCAGTCATCCCCAGTGTTCCCCTCCATTGCCTCCAGGATCAGATGTAAAATCCTATGTGAGCTCCCTGAGAGCTGAGATTATTTTCTTTTTCTTTTCTTTTTATCCCTGTCACTTAGCACAGTGTGTGACAGCAAGTAGGCACTTAATAAATAGACTGACTGTGATATATTTTATTGTATCTGAAGGAAATTCAAGCTTCTTTTTGATGCTACTATTGATACTATTTCAGTGTTTTTACCTTTCCTTTCCCTGTGTATTTTTTAAAATGATGTTGGAACAAGACTTCATTCTTCTTTGGTTGCTTGTTCCTTTTAGTGATTTTTAAATTTTCCTTGGAGAATTTCTGGTGGTGTTATTTTTCCTTGACAGTTTTATTGCCATTTTTGAAAGAAATATTGAGGAAGTAGTCTCCTCTCTGTCACTCTACCATCTTCCCAAAAGCCTCCAACTCTTTTGTTCTAAAAGATTCCCTAAAGATCACTTTCAGCAGTTCAGTAACTAAAACAACCAGTTCTTTCCTTCCCTTGGGAGGTTTACTTAGGCATAGTAATATGAACTCATTGAAGTCAGCCTGGTGCTTTTCTATTTTTTCTTGATTACGTAGGATCATGGAATTTTAAGATTTTTAGACTTGGAAGGTTCCAACAAGACCCTCTTGGAAGGGAGCTTTGAGGTCATCTCTAAGGCGCCTAGTTGGCATAGTGGATGGAGCATTAGACCTGTAGTCAGGAAGACCTGAGTTTAAATCCCACCACACACTCCATGACTCTCAAGGCGTCACTTAACCTCTTTTCTGCTCAGTTTCCTCATCTTTAAAAAGGGAATGATAGTAGCATCCACTCCTGAGGATTAGGAAGGTGAAACGAAATATGTGTGAAGTGTTTTGTAGGCCTTAAAACACGACATAAGTGCTTGCTATTATAGTTCTTATCTGATCTTTTCATTGCTTTACTCCACTAATGAATCATATCCGACCAAGACTTGTTGGTGTCCATCATTCCTGAAGGAGCTAATTCAGAGAGAGAACCACACTCACACAACAGTATTTCTTCATTTCTTTCAAACACTATAGTATAGGAGAATTTTCTGGCTGATACAGTTTTATAAAAGTGAGGCAGATATGAAATTACAAATAACTCCTGATCTTTAGTAAACCTCAGAAAGGCTAAGAAAGGAGGCAGGAGGTCTTACATTGATACTTAGAGGCTCAGATTAATTGTCTCTAGCAAGAATATTAATATTTATATATGTCATATAGATATATAGATATAGATATAGTTCGATATTTATTTTGAGTTGTTGAATTTGATCAAATTTCTGAAGAATCTTCAGAAAAAAAATACATCACTTTGTGGTATTTCAACAAATTTTATAGGGCAGTTAGGTGGCACAGTAGATAAAGCATTGGGCATTTTAAGTCAGGAGGAACTGAGTTCAAATCCGACCTCAGATGCTTACTAGCAGTGTGATCCTGGGCAAGTCATTCAATCCTTTTTGCTTCAGATCCTCACCTATAAAATGGCCTCTAAAAGGAAGTGACAAACCACTCCGTTATCTTTGCCAAGAAAATCCCAAATAGGGGCAGCTAGGTGGCTCAGTGAATAGAGCACCGGCCCTAGAGTCAGGAGGACCTGAGTTTAAATGCGGCCTCGGACACTTAATACTCACTAGCTGTGTGACCTTGGGGAAGTCACTTAACCCCAACTGCCCTGCCTTCCCCCCTCCAAAAAAAAAAAGCAAAAAAAAAAAACGTAAAAAAAAGAAAATCCCAAATGGAGACATGAAGATTAGACACTACTAAAAAATGTTGAAACAACAACATGTATGTTTGTATGTATTAAGGAGACTTCACATGTCTAAAAAATAAATTCAACAAGCATCTATTAAGCATCTATAATGTACTAGGAACTATTTTAGAAAGCAACAATACAATGACAAAAACTAGATAGTCTGACTTCTAGGATTTTACTTTCTATAGCCTCAGATAAGAACACATCTAGGAGTTATTGAAAATAGAAGAGGGAGTGAGGATTAATAGAATGCCCTAGATGCTAATAGAGAGACTGCAAATCTAGCTCATATAGAAATGCAGCTGTCAAGCCTTACGGTTTTAGAGACAGAAAGGCCCTTTCAAACACTCAGGAAGAAGCATATCACACATGCTTTTTAAAATCAAATTTACTATCTTTTAACTTCACGCTAATAATTCCCAAATTTTTCCATTTCTGAGTTCCATATTTCCCATTTGATTATTTTAGGGAATACACTGATTTGTTAAACTTTGAGATTTTTTTCCTTATTGCTCTAATTTTATTCCTTTCTTCATTTGCTCAGTTGGCTTTTCTATCATTTTGGCATTCTCTGTGTATTCTACCCCGTTTTATGAATTTCTGCTTATAATTGTCATAAAATAATTTTTCTTTTAGAGAGTTCTCCAGACATTTTTTTTTTAATCCTGCAATGTCGTCTCATGTTATTAGCTTCTCTTTCACTTATACATCTCTCCAGTACTACTGGTTTTGCTATGGGAATTTTTCTTCTGAGAATTTCCTTTCTTTCTATCTTTTTTTCTCTTTTACTTTACTTGATACATTCTTAGCTGTTTTTAGATGACAAAGGGGAGCTGGTCTTGGACATAATTTTCCACCCATCCATCTTTCCAGCACCCTCTCCCTTTACTAAAACTCCCTTTTGCTCTCTGGGTCTAAGAAGAAGTCTAATCTCTCTCCTATGAGGCCACCATGCAAATTCTTGAAGACATTTATTCATGTATCATCTAAATCTTCTCTTTTCCAGGCTAAATATGTCTAGTTGTTTCTATTCTTTTTCTGGTATGGCTCACTTCATTGATTTGACCATGACAGAGGACAATGGGGCACAGTTTTTGAATACCAGAGTCATCAACATAGATTTTCATCTAGTTCTTTCCACCCACCCCCCCAATTACCAAGCTTATTAACTCATATTAAATAGCAGACTAATTACAGGCTCAGTACAGTTGTAGAAGTGCTAGTCATAGCCTGTTCTAACCAATGTATCATTAACATAGCCAGCATTTTTTTTTTTAGTCTCCACTAATTTATAACCCAGGTCTATGTATCTCGGTGTCTCTTGTTGAAATGATCCATACTCCCTACTTATCTGATCAAGACATTTTGAGGATTAGG
>CM053583.1:68867772-68896898 GCA_028627135.1 Pseudochirops cupreus | reverse complement strand
AATAGCAGACTAATTACAGGCTCAGTACAGTTGTAGAAGTGCTAGTCATAGCCTGTTCTAACCAATGTATCATTAACATAGCCAGCATTTTTTTTTTTAGTCTCCACTAATTTATAACCCAGGTCTATGTATCTCGGTGTCTCTTGTTGAAATGATCCATACTCCCTACTTATCTGATCAAGACATTTTGAGGATTAGGGTAAGTAAATTTGTCAAATTGCTGACAGAGCACTCCCGGAGGGTAACCAGTCATTTTTCCAGTTGGCCTGTGGTGTAGGTGGATGGGTGGGGAGGAGATAGGATATCAGTGGTTGGCCACTCATTGAAATTCTGCCTGGAGGCCTGGCATCAGGGGAATTTGCACTGTTTTTTAGAGACCATCTAATTCAGACCACTTTTAGCTACTTAGAAAAAGTCTAGGAAAACAAATAGTAAAATAATGGTTATTATTCCTTTGAAAAAAATAAGAATAACCTAAGTGTATTTACAAGTCTATGTGACATTATTTGACCCCAAAATTTTCTTTTCTTTTCAAATAGTGATCGAGTACTTGGAAACCTAGAAAGCAGGATGGGACATGTATAGGAGGAGGCAGAAGTTAGTTACTATTCAGGGCAAGTTTTGTTAGCTCCAGAAGACCTTCAGTACCTTCTTCTATCTCCTCTTGTGATGAAAGTGAGGGATCAAAACTTGCCTGAAGAAGTGAGGAGGTATTACTTCTCCCAGTTGTGTCATGGAAATGCTTTTTTTTCCCCCTTCAATTGAGCATAAAATAAATTTAAAAAAAAGAAAGATTGGTTTTATAGTTCTTGTTGTACCAACTCAAAGAACAGAAGATATGTAGAAATATTTGTCTACTAATTCTCAAGACTTTGTAAGTAATGATACTGTGACATTCTCCATGTATCTGGAATGATAGCAATTGTTAATTTGGCAACTTTTTGGCTTGAACCCATGATGTCATTTTGCAGGTAGGGAACTCCCAATATGGAAACTCTCTCTATTGACACAGATATAAAACTTTTCTGCAACTTGCTGTCTTAGAGAGTTGCTTGGAAGTACTCAGAGGTTTAATGAATTGTCCATGGTCACAGAGCTAGTAGGTATCAGAAGCACTGGAATCCAGATCTCCCTGATTCCAAGGCAGACCTTTTATCTATCCATTATGCCATACTGAAGCTCAATTGACCATTACATAACAGTTGAAAGTTAGCAAAGCATTTTAGTGAATTATTTCATTGAAGCCTCACAAACTTTTATTTTTATATTATTTTATTATTCTTAAGCCACCTGTGAGGTAGCTATGACAGATACTATTCTCATCTCCATCTTAGATAAGCTAACTGACAGATCAGATGACTTGCTCATCCAGTTTCCAAATGTTAAAGGGGAGATTGAATGTCGGTTTTCCTGACTCTACATCTAGCTCTCACTCTAACAGGCTGATACGGGGCATATATATGTGCCAGGGCAGAAGTGAAATCTCAGGAGAAGAAACCATGCTCCCTTTGTGCTGGTGGTATTTTGTAGATCTGCCCACCTCACACTGAGGATCATAAGATCATAGATTTAGGGTGGAAAGGGACTTTAGAAGTCATCTGGTCTAATTCTGTCATTTTGTAGGTGAGGCCACAAGAGTTGCCCAGTCTGTACTAAGTGTCTGAGGCAGGATATGAGCCCTGGTCTTCCTGATTCCAAATCCAACACAGTATTTGAAAAATAAATCATGTGCTATATGTAGTTATCGGCTAAAATTATATCCTTAAGATTAAATTCCTTTTCGGGGTGCTTGTTGATTACTCAAGTGAACTAGATTGTAATGGGTGCTAGGCAGGAGCTTTGCTGTGGAGACAAGTCTATACAAAATGAACTGATCGTAGTACTTTCCCTTGAAAGTGGTGAAAAAATCCTCATTTTTCTAAACTGCTACTCAGAAATGCATGACTGTGACAGAAGTCTAAGGCAGAAACATTGCTGCAGGATAGAACATATTCAGAATGTGGCATTCTTTTCTGTCTGGTCATTTCAGGCCCAAGTGTAGTCAGATCCACTGCTGAACACCGCAGAGACTAGAATCCCAGATGACTGACTGAATCTGTGATTAATTAGTGTTATTTCAGAGGTTGTAAGCTACACGATGACAGGAACTAAATGTCCCTAGAGCTTAATCACAGGGTTCTGTACACAGTTGGTGCTTGATAAATGTTTAATATTAGTGCTTGATAAATGTGATAACCAGAGATACATTAATTAGAGGATGATGTGCCTGTATTGCCATCATTATTAAGGTTTATTACATGAAGGCAAGATATCTGTCTTATCCCTTCCTAGAGTCTAATCACAGTGTTCTGTACACAGCAGGTAATTGATAAGTGTTCAATGGGTGAGATAACCAGAAATAAAGGCATTAGGTGGATACATCTAAGTAAAGGACACACCTTTGTCACCTGATTTACTAAGATTTATTAAGTACTTGGGGTTAGTAGGTGGTGCAGTGGATAGAGTGCCTGAGATGGGGTCAGGAAGACCTGAGTTCAAATGTGACCTTAGACACCTACTAGCTGTGTGACCTTTGGCAAGTCACTTCATCCTGTTTGCTTCAGTTTTCACATCTAAAATGAGCCAGAGAAGGAAATGGCACACCACTCCAGTATTTTTGCCAAGAAAACCCCGAATGGGGTCATGAAGAGTTGGCCATGACTGAAAATGACTAAACACTACCACCAACAAGGTACTTGCTCTATGCTATGCTCCCTTTGTGCTGGTGGTATCTGCTCACCTCACACTGAGGATCATAAGATCATAGATTTAGGGTGGAAAGGGACGTTTGACGTCATCTGGTCTAATTCTGTCATTTTGTAGGTGAGGTCACGAGAGCTGCACAGTCTGTACTAAGTGTCTGAGGCAGGATATGAGCCCTGGTCTTCCTGATTCCAAATCCAACACAGTATTTGAAAAATAAATCATGAAAAATAAATATGCTTCCAAGAATGCAGACAGATGTGAGACATCATCCCTGCCCTCTGGAAGCTTATAGAGTGGTAGTGCTCTATAGCAGACAGAAGAGTGTTCACCCTGAAGTTAGAATGACCTTCATTCAGATCTCACTTCAGACAATTATTATCTGAGTGACCGTGAACCCTAACCCCTAAACCTCACTTTCATCTCCTATAAAATGAGTTAATAGTAACACCACCTTCACAGAATTGTGAGGATCAAAATGATGCAATGCAAATAAAGTGATTCGCAAAACTTATTGTGCTATAAAAATACGTCATTCCATCATATCTGTCCTCTCTGACTCTCTGTGACTCCATTTTGGGGTTTTCTTGGCAAAGGTGCTGGAGTGTTTTCTGATTTCCTTCTCCGGCTCATTTTACAGATGAGGAAACTGAGGCAAATGGGGTTAAATGACTTGTCCAGAGTCACAAAGCTAGTAAGTATCTGAAGCTAGATTTGAACTCAGGTCTTCCTGACCCCAGGCTGGGCACTCCATCCACTGTACCACCTAGTAGGCATCTTTTATTTTAATTGGGGAGACAAGGAATATGAACAAAGGCCAATTATAATATACTCCCTTTGTGCTGGTGGTATCTGTATCTTATGATCCTCAGTGTGAGGTGAGCAGATACCACCAGCACAAAGGGAGCATATTTATCTGTATAAATATACATTTTAAGTGTCAAATTATACAGACAGTAAGTGTTCTGATAGCTTATTGAAGAAAAAGCTCATGGTGGACTAGGGTGGGTGTAAAACAAAACAAAACAAAACAGAAAACATCAGAGTGGAGGTGGGTCATTAAGGGTACATTAGATAAAGAGGAGGCAGGGCATAGGTAATTAGTATGAGTGAAAATGGGGAGGCAGAAAGCACCAGACCCTGGAATTGGAAGGAACCTTTGAGGTTATCTAGCCTAACCCCATGGCCGAGAGTGATTCTCTTTTGTCAGGGTACTTTATCAAGACGCTTGAAGGTAATGAGACTTTTAACAATATATGATGTATTTGTTTTGCAGCCTTACCATTTATTCTAACTCTGCCGAGAGGAATGATGTTAATGGACACTTATGGTATTTCTAACAACTTGAAGCTGTTAAGTATTGAGAACTTGAATTTGAACTTTTCAGATTGTATCTTTACACAATAGGCACATTTGGGATATTTAATTTTTCACCATGAAAAAAATCACTGTGGTTTTTAATAGCCACATTTAATAAATGATTAGTTACATTCTGTCTATCTTTGTCTTAATAGTCACGTTAAAAGAGAAATCCTCAAATTTGTTTCCTCCAAAATATTCCTAAAAAAACCCTTATTTGAATTTCTTAAGAAACACAAGAACCTAGAAAACTAAATATGTGTGATATTCCTTGACAATTCTCAGACATATAGATAAATGAAACTTACAGAAACTTATTCTTAAGATGAAAGTTGGCATTAAAAATAAAAAAATGTAAAAGAAAATCTATGTTGTAAACAAATATTGTGAACCTTTGGGAAAAATGTCCAGGAACTTTCCCTGATCATCTTCAAGCTGATTGCCAATGGCATATCTTATCTTCTTTCCCTTTAGGTTTTTTTTTTTTTAATCTTATTGGCAAAAGTAGGTCTTAGGGCAGGGGTGGGGAACCTGTGACCTTGAGGCCACATGTGGCCCTTTAGGTCCTCAAATGTGGCCCTTTGACTGCATTGAGGTTCCCCATCCCTTTCCTAGGAGAATAGGAGAATTCAAGGGAAGTCCATGGGTGAGTCCCTAGAGTGCTTGAAATTAGAAATTATAATGGGTGTTCTCACATATATATATATATATATATATATATATATGTATATATCAATATCATTATATCTATCTCAGACACACCCTCTTCAATTATGTGCCTGTAATCTTCCATTCCTTCCACTAATATCTTTTTAAGGATAAGTTTATTGATATTTTCTATTTATGTCTCCATGGTATCCCATATCTCTCTCCCTTTTCCCCTTCCCTGAGAGCCATCCCATATGACAAATAGTAATTTTTGGAGAGGAAAAAGAAAAAAAAATCAGCTCAACTGGTCAATATTAAGCCTCAAACCATATATATTACAGTATACAACACTTGTCCTCCTACTAGTATTTAATATTCCACTAATAATGTCCTACTCAGTTAGAAGGGATTCTAATCTAGTCTATCACCTGAGTACCAGCTTGATTAAGCTTGGAAGACATCATTATCATCTGAAAATTGGCCGCATCACTGGATGATGAATTTTTTTTTAATTCCAGTAACCCATTCATACTGTCCACTGAGACAAAGAAAGGTTATGATCTGTAGTGGTGAAATGTAAATCCAGACCATAGATTTAGAGCAGCAATGGACTTTAGAAGTCCAACTCCTCCCTTCCCCCATTTTTCATCTGAAAGATGAGGAACTGAGGCTTGGGTTAAATGACTTATCCAAGGTTACACAACTAGTGTCTGAGACTTAGATTTGAACCCAGGTCTTCCTGACTTCAGGTCAGATGCTTTATCCACTGAGCTAGATGGGAATTTAGAGACCATTTAATTCAACCATTTTACAGATCAGAAAACTGAGTCTCAGAGAGGTTGACTCACCTAGGGTCAAACAACTAGTGACAGTGTCTAAGGTAGCAACATTTGAGCTCAGTTTCCTGACTCTAGGTCCAGCCCTCTACTGAGCCATCTACCTGCTTTTGCCCAAAGCCACAGAGCAAATGGGTGGCAACATTGGTACTGGAACCCAAGACTTCCCAACCTTCGTCTTGCTAAGGGTGCTCTGACTTTCCCTCACAGCCTTGCTGTTACAGATCTGCCCAGGACCACTAGACTGTGGACAGGTAGATGTAGAGAGGATCGTAGCAATGAAGGATGGGCTAATTGAGCTACATTTAAGACTTGTGGAACATCTTAAAATATTTTTCTAACATTTTGGGTTTGGCAAAGCAAATTTTGTCAAAGCTCAATTCCTTTCATTTTAAAACCCACATGTATTTTCAGGGAAATTAGGCTCATATGTTTCTGATTCATTTACTGTAGAACTCATCAAAATATTGTTTTATAACTGCTCCTGTCTGTCTAAGAAGCCTTTTAAAAGAAATATTGGCCCATTTTTCTTTGATACCAGGAAGTCATGTTTACCAAGAGCAAAGACAAGTTAACCCCACAGGGTTTCCAAACAGGTTTTAAAATAAAACTCAGGACTTAAGTGGGTTCTTTGTAAATAGCTGAATTCAGTTCAATTCAAGAAACATTTATTAAGTGCCTACTACATGCCAGGCCCTGTGCTAAGCACTAAGGATACAAAAAGACATAAAAAGACATTCCGTGTCCTCACGGAGCTTACAATCTAATGGCAGAGACCACATGCAAGCCAACGTATTACAAAGCAAGCTATATACAGAGTAACTAGAAAATAATTTTTTTAAAAAGGCATTAAACAAAAGAAAATGAATGTCAGGAAGTTTTCTAATACTCAATTGTTTGTGGTTCTTAATGGTTTACATTTTAAACCTCAGTGAACCACCACTTTAAAGCATCCCCCCCAAGCTTGGAAAGGCATATCATCAATCTACCTCAGCATGCCACAGTAGCAAATGCATAATTGCTGGTAGTCTCCCATTAGCTGATAGCTAAATGATGTTACCAGTCATTCAATTATTCATTTTCAAGGGCAACAGAGATTTTCTTGCTCTATCAAATGGGATAGTAATCCCTGTCACTCCTATTAATTATGGGGTGGGTCAGAGATAATTAATTGAACTGGGGAAAAGAAACATTAAAGGGCTGACATTCGAAATCTAAGAATAATAACCCCTTTCATTTGTGTGCTTCTTCAAAATTAATAGAATGCTTTTGTATCCATTCTCTCATTTGATCCTCACAATAACCCTGTGAAGTAATCAGGGTGAGTATAATTTTCCCCACTTTATAGATGAGAAAATCAAGGCCCAGAGAGGTTGAAAGATTTACTTAGGGTCTTATAGGAAATGGCAGAGACAGGACCTTAACCCAGGGCTGGTAACTCTAGGTTCAGAGTTTTTTCTGCTCTGACACCAGTCTGAAGACTAACCTTCTGCTATTAGCCAGAATACATGTGAATTCCTAAAGAAAACTCCTCACTCTGTGATGGGTGCTGTGACATAACTACAGAATGCCACCACTGTATGTGGTGCATTTATAACGTGCTTTCATATCCATTACACTATTTGAGCCTCACAAACAAAAATAAGACAAAGCAATAATGACCTTGTGAAATAAATTAGGGCAAATATTATTATTTCCAATTTTATGGCTAAGAAAACTGAGTCATAGAGAGCTGGAATGATTTGCCAGCATCATGAAGCTAGTGAATGACTAGAACCCACGCCTCTAAGACTTTTAGCCCAGGAATCTCTCAGCTGTGTCAGGATAAACTACTTAATATAGTGCCTCAATTACTGAGCCAGTTAGATTGTCCAGTTGGACTTTGAAGGAGGAAGACAACAGCTCAAATCTTGCCTCAGGCATGTCCTAGCTGTGTGACCCTGGGCAAATTATTTAGCCTCTCTGCCTCAGTTTCCCCATCTTAAAATGGGGATGAAAATATAACTTACTTTACAGAGTGGTTGTGAGAAGCAAATGAGATGTTTGTAAAGTGCTTAGTACATTGCCTGGCACATACTGAGCATTATATAAATGCTAGCTACCCTGGTACCACAATAGTGCTCCATGTTACAATCTTCCTAGAGATTCTGGTTAGACTCTGTAAATATGCAGAAAGTTAGACTCTCCTTACAATCCAGAAGCACCTGTGTGAGGTTTGATAAATCACTTACACTCTCTGGGCTTCAGTATTCTTTTTACAGAGCTCTCTCCCAAAGTCAGGAATTATCCCCAGGGCAGGGAATTTGAAGGGCTGCGGATAACTCTGAGGAAGGTGGCCCAAGGGAGCTCAGTTGTGGGTTGGGCTGAACAGAAGAGTGAGAGTAGGTGCAGAGACAGCTGGGTTATCTTGGGGGAGAGGGCTGAAGACATGGTTGATAGAACCTCAGTTCTAGCTTGACCTGGACCTGGGGAATAGGTTGGGAAGGGAGATCTGGCTTCCCTGACTTAATGAGCTAGTTTGCTGAGGGCAAGGTGGTGCCTTCCTTAACACCTGGGGAGAAGGGGCAGCATTCTTGCTAGGCAGACTGGGTATAAGCATCCAGAGAAGTAGCACCTGAAGCTGTTCATGTTTTTTTTTGGGGGGGGGAAGTGGGGGTAGGGCTGAGGCAGGGCATCCTGGGATCTTTTCTTTTCCTGGCAGCTTTGCCTTCTCAGGGTTCTTAAAGTTTTCAGTTGGGAGGACTTTGTTGAAAGTATGTAGGTCCATCCTATGAGACAAGAAGGGAGCCCTACAGGGATCAATGGATTACTAATCGTTTTTAAAGAAAATACTCAGGGCCAGACACTGTGCTAGGTACTTGCTGGGAATGCAAAGATAGAAATGAAGCAATTCTTCAGCTCAAGAAGCTTGTGTTCTATTGGACAAGGCAACATGTATGTGTCTGTATGTATATACATATACACATACACATATATGCATGTGCATATATATAAAGATGGAGAGACAGAGAATATAGACTAAAGAAATTATAATTAGTTTTGGAAAGGAGGACACTAGTAACTTGGAACAGGGGCTGGGCAATCTTGGAATTGGGGATGTGCTTTCCCAGGACTAAGAGTATTTAGTCCTGGATGCCTCTATGTACTGTGTGCCCAAGGTAAGAGATAGGGGATAGAGGGTAGTTGAGTATATCTCAGTGAGGAAAGGCAGGAGAGGAAGACAGCCCCTTGCCGCCTGCTAGAGGGTCAAATGTTGGGCAGGTTGGGGAGAGCATGGAGACTTCTGCCTTCTCTAATCTCAGAGACCTTTAATTTCCCAAAATGATTTGCTCTCTTGAGTTTATCAGACCTTCCTGAAGACTGAAGAACTGGGGTTAATCACTGGGGAAGTGTATGGGAGGGACCAAGAACCTTCTTGCTCAGCTACTTGTTCTGAGTCCTCAGATTAGGGATTTCTGATCTGGATGCCCTCATGTCTCCATGTCCCTGAAAGAGGTCACATTTCAACCACTTGTCTCTGGCTGGATGCTGAACTAGGAGGCAGGAGACTTTGGCCTCAGTCTGTGCTCTGACATTAACTCTGGGCTCCTCAATCAGATGAGGAAGTCTGACAAGGTGGTCTCAAAGGTCGCTCCCAATCATAGCAGTCTATAAGATTTAGACTCCATTTGACTCCACCTCAGCTTAATCTCATTTTAGTAAAAATAGAATAAATCTTTCTCCATTGATGTTGGATAGACCATTCCTCCCTCTTCCCCTCTCTTCATACCCTCTCTAACCATCAATTTCTTTCTCTGTAAAATGAAATTGAAAGAGAAGATCTCTATGGTCTCACCCAGCTCTAAAAAAAAAATACATGTTTTTTTGAAGGAATGGGCATGGGGGTGGGGTGGTGGTTTCAAGTCTTCTTTCAGTCTGATGTAAGAGTGCTCCACACCTCCCCCCAAATCAGGTTCCTTTGATACCGTGTGTAAAGGAAGTGTTGACTTTAATCTAGTAATTCAGAGTAATTAGTTAAAGTGGCAGTTACTAAATGACCTGCTTATTCATTGGTACTGGGAATGGAGCCTTCTTCAGCACTGGCCTCCAATCTGTTTCCCCAAAAGATGGTGCCATTCTCCCCTCTTCCCCCTTCTGCCCCGACTAAGGATGCTTTTCTTGACGCTTGGGGTGTTTGACTCAGAGTCAAAAATTCCTGATTGGGACTATTCTTCTGTAAATGAATGGATTCAGACTAGAAACTTTCTAAATTTCCTTCTTGCTTGAAATCCTAAATCAGAACAAGATCAGAACAAGATACAGTGTCTAACTAAGGCAATATTTTATGAAGAAATGAGTGGATTAATTAATAATGGACCCAGATCCTTTGCCAAGGTTAGGTCTTTTTCTGTTTATTTTCTGAATGTTCAGCCTACCCTAAAAACTGTCTGTAAAATTCTGGGCACGAGCAGGGAAGTAAATAAGTTATGTTTTATAAATTTGTATAATGAAGTCATTTGAGAGATGGCTGAAGGCTAAGAGGCTGAATGGGAGAGGAAATATTATTTTATCTGAGTCAGTTAGCCAGTGCTCCATGTTTCTGGATAACACTGGGCTGTGTTTGTCTGAATAGAGGATCTCATGCCCAATTTCCACCATTTGCTCTAGGGGGGAGAATAGTTCCCTATGTCATAGCTATGGGTGATTATCGAGGCACAGGGGAGGACAGTCAGGATGGAGTTCTGGGCTTTTCTTTGGAGTTTCTTGGCCTGGATGAGGTTGCCAAACCCATAATGTTGTTTTAGCATATTTGAGTGTGGATTTTTAACAAAGTCCAACTTCTCCAAGATAATTGACCAACCCTAAAACGTTCAATAGCAGAGTTAGACTTTTGTAGTCATGAAACAGGAAATGGTTCTGTGCAAATATTTAGAAATGCTGGAGGAACTCTGAATTTCACATAGATGCTTCTCACCCCCCCCTCCCCCCTAGTGCCTGTGGGCTGTAAAATGAATCATACTTTTCCCTAACAGAATTATTTAATTCCCAAATATTTGTCATAATAAGTGAAAACATAGTGCACAGCCGAGTAAGCAATTTCTTCTATTCCATTTAAAGAAGTGCTCTAATTGACTTCTGACCCCTGTAGGCCTATAAACAGCAACAGAAATTCCCTTCCCACTTAAGCTGGGTCTGCTGTGTAATGTTGCAATAAGGCGAGGATTCAGGAAAATGTTTCCTCTTGTTACAAGTGTCGATAAAGTTGTCATTGTTTAAGTCAGTGGCTGGAAGAGTGTTTCTTGCCTTAGCTATGAGCTTTCTTCAATTAAAGGAGTGTCTCCCCTTGTAGAAATGGTCTGATTAGTCACTAGTTGTTCATGCCCATTTAAAATTCATGTTCAGTTTTTCTTTTTTAAGGTGTCCCAAAAGTCTTATTTCTCTTTTAAGCAATTAAAGTTTAAAGGTATTAAAGCTTATCATTAGTTTATTATTTATTATTTGAATTGATATGTTATTAATTCATATATGATATTAATTTATATATTCAACTTAATTATATTTTTAACTCATATATATAAAATATAATTAATGTAACTATATCTATTTGTTATTTATTATAAAGGTTATTAGATTAAGTTATTAAAGTTTAAAACATCACTAAGACTTTTGGGTAATGGTAACTGACAGATCTCAAACCCATAAGTGAATTAGGAGGAGTTTGTAAAGACTTTCCCTTAGCAGAATGAGTAGATGAGAACAATTTGTTCCAAAGGCCACGTAGGCAGCTGAACTAGGTACTTCAGAAAGCTTAGATCTGGGTCAGATATTAAAGATCTCAAGGTCATCCACTGCAACCCAAGCCATTGCCAGTCATCTTGACTTTTATCTTGCCACTGGACTTTGATGACTCTGGAAGAGATAGTGAGGCTGATTACTTTGTGCAACTCTTCCTCACTTAAGTCCAGTTCACTGACTAGTTAAGACATCACCCCATGATGCCTTGGTCCTTTGAAAAGGAAAGAATAAGAACCACCACAACAAGACTTTTGGGTCACTCTAGATCAGTGGTTCTCAACCTGTGGATTATGTTCAATTTGTAACAAGGAAAATACATCCTGCATATCAGATATTTACATTACGATTCGTAATAGTAGCAAAATTACAGTTATGAAGTAGCAACGAAAATAATTTTATGGTTGGGGGTCACAACAACATCAGAACTGTATTAAAGGGTCGTGGCATTAGGAAGGTTGAGAACCACTGCTCTATGTGTATTTGCCATCCAGTGAAAGGATCCATGCTAAATGGAATGGACAGGGGAGGTGTGTTTTCCAAAATACTAGTAATGTAAACATTGGTAAACCCAGATAAGATATGGTATGAGTCAGGGTGGTGATAAGTCATACATTCTATCTGTCATTGCAATTAATCAGATCACAAAATGTAAATTTCCTTAAAATGTTCTTGTATGTTTACAACTCTTTCATTTTAAAACTAATCTACATGTAGAATCACAGACTTTTAGAACTAGAAAGAATTTTTGGAATCATAGTTATTTTGCAAGTAAGGAACTGAGATCCAGATAAGAGAGCAACTAGTCACATAGAACAGTAGTAATCTTAAATCTCTCTATACAGTCTACTTCCATTACAATATGCCATTCTGATGCAATGTAGGGCTTAGACCCAAGCAATTAAGAGTATCAAAGACTGCTAAGTGAATTTTCTTGGTCCTGACCTCCATTTTTTATGGGAGATTTTAGTGTGGACATTCCCTCCACCAATGTAGAGGTTGGTAAAAGGTCTGCAATTATAGTCTTAGAAAGTTGCTTGGACACTAAGGGTGTTAGGACTTACCAGCCCCGCAACGTTAGTAGTTGCCAGAGGCAGGCTTTAAAGTGAGTTAAACAGCTGACATTATAGCATCTTACATAAAGTAGCTGCTCAATAAGCATTGATTATTGTTGAGAGAAGACTGAGTTATTTGTGTTACTGATTCATTAAGGTATGTTTGGACCAGGTCCTATTGGCTCACAAGAGCTGATTGTTAAATTTTCATTGTGAAGAGTTATATTGTGGAAATCAGTAAATGCTACAGAGTAGGACTTGACTTATTATGTTGTTGATTGTTTAGACTTAAGAATATTATGGAGAAAATGTTAATAATATAGATTAAATTTGAAAGTGTGTTGTGAATTTTTTTTCAGTCAGTTAAACCTTTATCGGTGCATTGCTCTTCTGAATCTAAAATAATTTGTTGCTTTTTTTATTCAATTGTTTTTTTGATTGTGTCCAACTCTCAATGACCTCATTTGGAGTTTTCTTGGCAAAGATACTGAAGTGGTCTGTCATTTCCTTCTCCAGCTCATTTTATAGATGAGGAAACTGAGGCAAACAGGGTTAAGCCACTTGCCTGGGATCATACAGCTATAGTAAATATCTGAGGCTGCATTTGAACTCAGGTCTTCCTGACCACAGGTCTGACCCTTTGTTCACTGCACAATCTAGACGCCCTGTATTTGCTGTTACCTGAGCTCAATTAATACCAGCCATTCAAGTTCAGTGTCCCAGGTCAGGTACTGACTAGGGACATTCCTTCAGACTTTTTAATTGTACCTCCAGCAAACTTTATCATCCTCAACTTTTATACTCACACCTCATCAGTAACCTCTGTACTTCTTACTGGAAGACAGAGAGATGAGCTCCCTTTAAAACCTCTGTCTAAGGAGAGGACCCAGATCAGCCATCTCTTCATTTCTCACTCTTCCTACCCAGCTGCACTCCTTTGGATTTTACCTCCATCTCTCTCTCTCTTCCAATTTTGTCCCCTTCCCCCCCATTCACAAACTCCTCAAAGTCAGAGTCTATCTTTCTCTTTTTGTATTTGTCTCCCCAGCACTTAAGACACTTCCTGGGACATAGCAGCTACTTAATAGATGTTTGTTGATTGACCAAAAAAAGGAACTACTCTATGGATCTGTGGTTAGCTTGGTAGAAGGCGTACATCCCCATCTCTGAAAACAATACATGAGATCCTTTGAATGCCTCTGTGGTATACCATAGTCACATTGTGGAATACATTGCCATAATCAGGAACACAGGGAAATAGATCTATGGGGCAGGAAAGTCTTACACCTTTTAGTAATACCAGTAAGGGCACTATCTTTCTCTCCTTCTAAGGCTGTTGGGAGTCGATTTATAAAAGTCAACTTGCTTAGGTTTCTAGGGCGGAAGAGTCAGGTGAGACATCTGGGATGAAGAACAGTATAGCTCTGGGGAATCGTTTTACCTGGGTGACTTTCCTCATGTTACTGTTTCTGTTCCACTGTGTATATGGTGCCTTAGGGACAAGTTTTAGCATATAGTTTGTGCTGTAATCCAGTGGAAGTCTTAAGGTATAATAAACACTAAGGGGCCGGGCAGGGGTGATGTGTCATATGGTCATCAACAACTGTGTCCTCGAAAATATTTGGAGCTTTTCATCATTCTCTTGAGTGTACCTTGGCCAGAGATAATGGGGCTCTTAGAGACTATGTGTGAATGCAATGGTATGATTTTCCTCTTAGAAAGGAAAACTTTGTCAAAGTCTCAATAATTGAAGAGAGATGAATGTCTGTTTCATCTAGTTGTGAGAGGCAGCTGGATTGGGCCTAGGTACACTGGTAAATATTTAGCAGCTGTCTGTCTGGGAAAAAATGTACATGTAGGAATCACTTTTAAGTTAAATTTGCTTTCTCTATTACATTTCTCTACCACTTTTCCAAGTCTAAACAATCAATAACAAAACTATAAATTAAGTCCTGATGTATAGTGTTTGCCAATTTCCAACGTGTAAAAGCTCACACTGAAAAATTGGTGATTGGCTTTTGGGAGCTGCCCCACCCCTGGGTACAGGGTTCATTCCAAGGCTCATTTTGGTGAATGCCCTCTCTTGTCCCTTCCTTTCAAATGATTTTATCATTTTTTTTCTGGAAAGATAATAGTCACGCTAGTTTGTAACAAATTTGCAATCATACAATCATTTAATTATTTTCCCATAGGTGTTGACATTAACCAAACCACCCCTGTCTTTGGTCAGAATTAAATTTCTACATCTAATTCTGTGTCTGATTTGACATTTGTATGTAATGTATGAAAATGTAATACTTGTAAACTTATGAGTAATTTTTAAGGGAATTTATGTATTCTGACCTGATTAGCTATAGTGAGAGATCTGGTATTTAATTCACATTCCACCCCTCATCCTTTGATTAATACCCCTTCATCTCTGTGTATTCTAATGGACATGTTATTAGTTTTTTGGAACATACCCCTGTCCTTGCTCCCTCCACTTGGCATGGTCCCTTTGGCAGATAGATGCTTTACATATACAGTATGTCTCAAAAGTCTTAGTGTTCTCTCCTGATTCCCCAACTTCCGTGGCCGCTTCTTTTCTGTCTCCTCTACTAGACCTTCATCACAGGGTTATGAGGATCAAATTAGAAAAAAAATAATATTACTTTTCAAACTAAAAGTGTTAAACTATAAATGTTAACAATCATCATCATCATCACAGTGGGAAGTAATGTAATCCTCTTCTAAGCTTTTAAAAACCTTCACTGGCTCCCCATTATTACATTTTATGGCATTCAATGAAGGGTAATGATACTCACATTTCTAATCTCTTTTCCAACTAGCCTATTCTCAATTATAAACTCCTTAAGGCCATTTTATTTCATATCTCTTCATATCCCCCTTCTTTGCTTTGCAGGTAGTAGATAGAAGATACATTCTTTGATTTTTTGTTTTCTTCTTGGTGCAAAGAGGCTTACCAGATACCAGCTTTCTCTAGACCAGCGTAGTGCCAGTGCAATATTCATGGTGCCAACAGTCATGATAAATATACCTGCATAGTGCTCGATCACAAAATATAGCAGACTCTCCATATAGAAGGCAGAAACAAAATATTTACTTAGATACCAGAAAACTGAATCCCAAAACCAGTAAGCCAATTCAACCACAGTAGCAAAGAAGTTAACAAGCCATAACAGCACAGAGAGCCACAGCATCCTTTAGCCTTTCCACACACTGACACAAGACCAATATTTACTCACAAGCCTATCTGTCTCCCTCAGAAGTGTCCTGTCCTCCCAGCCATCTAGCTTGCTCTGACTTCCAGCTTCCAGTGGACTCTGCTCCACCCTTCAGCAAAATCCTCCCACCACAAGCTCCATGTGATTACATTCAGTCTGTTAGGGGGCAGAGTTTATTTTCAAAGCAGACTCTCCATATAGAAGGCAGAAACAAAATATTAGGAGGTATTTAAATTCCCTTAGGCTTATTAAGGGGCAGGAAAGATCTTCAAATTCTCATTCCCGTTACAACCATCTTTGACATCAATAATAATATTAAGGGATATAGATATGCTTGGAGAAATAGATTATTACCAACCTTTTTTTTTTAACATCTCACAGAGACTAAACTCCAGTGATTGTTGTTGGTGTTATTCTAGCAAGGGCCCTCTATCTGTCAGGCTGTTTGGATTGGATTGGAAAAGTGCTGCTGAAAATCCAGTTTGTGTTACTAATAAGATAATAGAAGACAAGATTTAGCCAAGTTCAGGGACACACATATGTGCCTCCTGTCTATACCCCAATAACAACTAGTAGATTTTGAGGTTTGGGCCAGAGTTTGCTTTTTTGGTTTCCAGCATGTTTGTGTTAAGAAAACTACGTCCTCTTGAATTCAATAGAAAAGATTTAAAGACAAATTCTGCCTATCAGGGATAATTAGAAACCAAAGCTCCATAGATTCTGCAATGATCACGAAGGCAATGAATTTCTGTACCTATGGGCCTAAAGGTGAACAAAAGAAGAATAGAAAAATTTTTGTTGGGCGAGGAGGTTCTGAAAAAGAGAAACCAATTTGGAAAAATGCAAAGCAACTCTCTAAGCTGTTTGGGCACATCCATATCTGCTTGGAGAAATGGAAACATGAAATCTGAGACTTTATATCATTTCCTCTGTCTGCTTCATTAGTGCAGGCATCACCCCATTCCCCTGGTCCTTCACTCAATTTCAAAGGAGGAATTTAGAGCTCAGAAACCTAATTTGGGGTAGAGGCTCAGACCATGAAGAGGCAGAGGTGGTGCTAGGGCTGGGGGGTGAGGGAAGAGAAGGGAAGAACTCTGGCCTGGAAACACCAAGGAATGGTTTTCAGGTTCATCTGTGTAGCTAGATGACTGAGGTGGCCTGTCTGAGCCATGGTTTTCTGACTTCATCTATTTCCAGTGCTTTTAGAAGCCCTGTGGCTTTCCTTTAGCATTTTGACTAAGATCAAGTGTATGATCAAATTAAAGAATAAAATCAACATTAGATGTGGAAGAGACTTCAGATAATAAAGCACAGAAGGTGCTCAAAGGGACCTTTAATACAGAAGACCAAGCACAGAATGTTAGAGGTGGAATAACAGACTCACATTCAGGATGGAAAGGGACCTAAGAGGATCTCTGCTAGCTCAATCCTTGTTGAAACAAGGGTTCCCTCTACCACATAGCTAACAAGTGGTTGTCTCTGCTCAGGGAACTCCAGGGAGGGGGAATCTACTACTGTCTGAAGTAGGCTTCTAAGATGGGATTCTTTGACATCATCTGGTTCCATCCTTTCATTCTAATAGCTGAGATAACTGAAATTGAGAGAAGTGAATTACCCAGGACATGGAGGAAGAGAGGAACCAAGATTTTGATGTGATAATGTAAACGTGAAAAGAGAAACACAACACTTAAGATACAATAGTGGAGTGGAGAGAGAGTTGATCCCAGATTTGTGAAGACCTAGGAATACATCCTGCCTCTGATACATACTGACCATGACCCTGAGAAAGTGATTTAGCTTGCAAATTTAAGTCAATAAATACTAGTCTTAACTGGTCCCTAGAAAACTTAAAAAAAAAGAAAAAAAGGTAATTTCTTTATCTGAACGGTCTCCATCTAGGCTTGGGTTCTTAGATGTTTTTTTTTTTGTTTCATGATTGCCTTTATCAGTTCAGTGAAACTCCTCAGAATAATATTTTTAAATGTATAAAATAATAAGATTACAACGTAAGCTAATTACATTGAAATATAGTCATATACACACGTTTGTATATGTACACATGTATACATATGTGTATAATACATGTATAATATTATGGGTATATGTATATGTGTGTGCATATGTATATATACACATATGTATATACACACATATATGTATTTTGGACTCCATCTTAAGAACCTTTGCCCTATACCTAAAGAAATCACAAATTAAGTTCGTAAATCACAAATTAAGTTCGTATCTCTAAGGATGGCTTTAGATTATATGTTCCTTGAAGTCAGGGTGGTTTTTTTTTCTTTTTTCTTCTGGGGATTTAAAATTCAGTTTACAACATTCAGTTCCTCAAGCTTTTGAGCTCCAAATTTTCTCCCCCTCCCTCCTCTTCACCCTCCTACAGACAGTGTGCAATGTGATATAGGCTTTAAATACACATTTATATTAAACATTAGTGTTCCAACTTTCCCACATCTTCTCTAGCATTTATAATTTTCCTGTTTTGTCATGTTAGCCAATCAGTCAGGGGCTTTCTTTTACCTTCCTTTGTATCCTCAGCACCTAACACAGTGCCTGGGACATAGCAAATGCTTAATAATAAATAATCATTATATATGAATAAAATGTATAATAAATATATTAAAACAAAAGTAATTAGTAAATTGATAAGCATTAATATGTGCTTATTGATTGAATTGCATTATTGTATTAAGAAAGAGGCAGCTAATGAGTAGTTTTGTCATCTGTAGTATAAAGGGTTTGGACTACATGACCTCTAAGTTTTTATATTCTAAGAGCACCACACACGTCATGAAGTGCCCATCCCAGAAACCCCCCCCCCGCCTGTCATATCATAGCCCTTCCTTGACATCTATCTCTTCAGCATCAGAAGAATACCACTTCTGTGACTGTGGTCTGAAGGGCACCAGACAGAGTCTTCTTGTGCCCAAAGCATCTCCCTAGGAGTTCTGGTAGCTGCTTGAAATTCTAACTTCTGGCTCCTTTAAAATGATATTTAGCTGAGAGAATACAATGATCATTGGGTACTCTCCAGAGACAGCAAATATCAGGTACCAAGAGAGGAAGGGGGTGCTAAGATAGGAACTGAGGGATGGTAAAGATAGAGTTGGCCTTTCCCTCTTTGTCACTGAGGGCTGGCTATGCACATGGTCAAAATTGGCATTACAAATGGGGCAGCTAGGTGGCACAGTGAATAGAGCACCCGTCCTGGAGTCAGGAGGACCTGAGTTAAAATCCTGCCTCAGAAACTTAGCACAAAACTAGCTATGTGACCTTGGGCAAGTCACTTAACCCCAATTGCCCTGCCCTCCCCCCTCCAAAAGGCAAAAAGAAAAATGCATTACATTGTCCTGGCAGACATTATTTCAAAATAATAATAATATCCAGCATTTACATAGTATTTGAAGGTCTGCAAAATTCCTTACATGTGTTACCTCCTAATCTTACAGCAACACTATTTAGACAATAACATTAAAAATTGTAATAAAATGGTCACTATAACTCCTATCTGTGTAGTGCTATAAGTTTATGGAGTGCTTTCCTCACAACAAGCACTCTTCACAGGTGCACTGTAAGTTGCTGCAGTGAGAGATAGAGACTTATCCAATGTCATGTAGCTATTACAAGGTGCAAATATGATTTGAACTCAAGTCTTCTGACCCTAAGGCCGTGGTTCTCTCCTCTACTCCATGCCACCTCTTAGCATAAAATTCACAATCAGAGTCAACAGTGGCCTCATAATCTGTCTAGTTCAAATAGCATCTCAACAAACATTCCTCCTGCAATCTATCCAACAAGTCACTTTAGTTGGAGACCTGGGAGGGAGAACCCACTGTCTCCAAAAGGTACTTATTCTACCCTTGGAGAATTCTAATTTTTAGGACCTTTTTCCTTCTATCAAATCTAAATTTGCTCCCTTTGTAACTTCCATTTATTGTTTCTAAGACTCTTTTATTCAGGTAGGGCAGAACTAGTTTAGTTGTTATTCTGATGAACAGATCTTCTAGTTCTTGAGGACAGCTATCACATCCTTCCTAACTCTTGTCTTCTCTAACCTAAATGTCTTGTATATTCAGCCTTTCTTTATATGGCACGATCTTGAGGGACTTCACAATCCTGGTTGCTCTCCTCTGGATGCTCTGTGGATTATCCGTGTCCTTGTTAGGATGTGGATCCCAGAAGCAACCAAAATACTGAATAAATGATCTAGCCAAAGCAGAAGAAAATGAGATTATGATTTCCTGTGTTCTAGATGCCACTCTTTTAAATGCAGCCTAACGTTAAGTTAGCTTTTCTGACTGTTTTATCACACCGTTGACTTTTATTTAACACAATGCACCAAAATCCCCAGCTCTTTTTCATTTGAAATACTGTATAGTTTTGTCTACCCCCTCTTGGGCTTATTAAGTATTGTTTTTCTTTTTATGTATCTATGTGTAAAGTTTAATGTTTATACCTACTAAATCTCACTTATTTGATTTGAATCAATGTTGTAGGATGTCAAATTTTTGAGCATTATAACTACCATTCATTGTGTTAGCTATCCCTCATTCCTTTCTGCCATCTGCAGGTTTAAAATCAGGCCATTTATATCCTTGTCACCGAAAAAAAAAATTAAACATCATAGGGCTAAGCAAAAATCCCTGTGGTGCTTCCCTAGAGACCTCCTTTCTAACTGACATTGAACCATTAATGATAATTCTTTGGATCTAACTATTTATCAATCAATCAACAAGCATATATTAAGTGAATACTATGAGTCAGGCATTAAGTTAAGAAACTAAGGATACAAAGAAAATGAAAAAAAAATTCTTCCCCTCAAGAGGCTTATATTCCAGTTGGGTGGTAGGGGAGAAATGTATATACAAAATACGAACGGTAGCCACAGGAGGCAAGACACTAGCATTTAGGGGCACTAGAAAAGGCCTCTAACTGGAAGGTGGCATTTGAACTGAGGAATGAAGAAAGCCAGGAATTTTAAGAGGTAGAGTAGAACATTCCAGGCTTAAAGACTGGAAGTGGAGGTATTTGTATTCAGAATCGTATAAAAGCCAATACGGTTGGATTGTAAGGTATGAGAAAGGGAACTGATATGTAACAAATCCAGAAAGATAGGAAAAGGCTCAGACTGTGAAGAACTTTGAATACCAGACTGAGGAGTTTGTTTGATTCTTGACCTAATAAGCAATTACTGGAGCTTATTGAATAGAGAGGCGACATGGTAAGATCTACACTTTAGGAAAATCACTTTGATGGCTGTATGGAGGAGGTTTTGAAATGAGAAGCATAGGGACCAATTAAAAAGCTACAAATAGTTCAAGAATTAATTAAAAAGCAATTAATAGTTCAAGTGAGAAGTGGTGAAAACCTGAACTAGAGTGGTATTTGTATGAGTGGAGAGATGGAAATTTACATGAGAAATGTAGAGGTAGAAATGACAAGAATTGGCAACTTACTGCATCTCTGGCATGAAGGCAAGTGAAATATTGAGAATTTCAGAGAGATGGCAGACTGGGGTGACTGGAAAGATGGTGATGCCCTCAATGATAATAAGAAAATTGGAGAAAGGATGCATTTTGGGGAAAAGACGAGTTCTATTCTGGACACATTGAGTTTGAGATGCCTACAGTAATCTATTTTGTATGAAAAGAAATTGGTAATGTAAGAGTTCAGGAAAGATTCTCTTTCTCATACTTAATGTGAGTATGACATACACACATATACATATTTATATGTATCTATATCTATCTATGGAGAGAGAATATAGATATGGCAATTATTTATGTAGACATGATAATGAAATCATGGAAGCTGATGAGGTTATCAAGTCAGGAAATATACAATTCAGAGAAAATAAAAAGGAATGGACAGAGCCTCGGGGAAAATCAGTGGTTAATGGGTATCACATGGATGGTGATCCAATAAAGGAAATTTAGAGTCAGATGAATAGAAGGCTTTACATTTATTCTTATGAATTTCATCTTATTAGATTTAGCCCAGTGCTCTGGTCTATCAAGATTCTTTTGAATCTCAACTCTATCATTCAGTTTGTTAGCTGTCTCTTTAATTTTGTGTTGCCTTGGGAATGTGATGCAAAGACCATTTATGCAGTTATTGATATTAAACAATGCGGAATCAAAAATAGATCCTGAGACACACCACTGGAGACTTCTTGCCCTGTTGACGTTGAACAATGACCATTACTCTTGGACATCAGTCATCTAACCAATTCTGAATTTATCTGATTGTGTTATTATCTAATCTATATTTCTCCATCTTCTATACAAGAATAATATGAGATACTTTATCTAAGGCTTTGATATTATTTAGCTAAACTATAGCCACACAATTCTTCTCATCCACTAGTTAAGTAATTTTGTAAAAACAACAACAACAAAAAACAAAACAGAAATGTAGTTAGTATAGCATGATTTATTCTTGATAAAGCCATGCTGGTTCATTGTAATCAACCTTTCCCTTCTAGATGTTCATCAACTCTCTTTAGTGATTTGTTCTAGAATTAAATGAGTGCCAATAAGTCACAGTTAAGCTCACTACTTTGTAGACTATTTTTTTCTTTGTTGAAAATTAGACATTTCCTCTTCTCCAGTCTTGTGATATCTCTCCCATTTTCCATGAATTTTCAAATATTTCTCTCAGTGCCTCAGCAATCACATGTTAGGGAACCCAAGAATATTATTTATTTGGGCCAAGTGACTTGAATTCATTAAGAACATCTACCCCTTCACTTATCTTGAATATTCACTGACTTTTAGTAATTTTTCTTCTTTTACTTTTGAGTATAAAGCTCCTTTCTCCTTTACAGAGAAAGCAAAACCAAACTGAAAATTGAATAGCTCTGACTTCTCTTTTTCAGTCACCCAGGAAAAACTCCTATTCCTTCTTTCATCCTCTTCCCCCTAACCCTCACCAATTTGGCTAACTTACCTTCTCAACCAAAGAAACAAAACAAAGCAAAAATAAGAACCAAAAAACATAACGTCTTTTTGTTTGTTCTTAACATTTTTGCCAGGCTCAGCTCTTTTTGAGATGTTAGCATACCTGACGATATATTTTTTACAGGGCTATGCTACACTCATATTTATTTTCTTATTCCCGTTGCCTTACTTTGCTTTTCTGTACATTAAAAAAAATCTGTGTATTAAATAATATAGGACAAAGCAAAAACACTTCTTACAAATTGATATTAAATCATCAATGGCTATTCCTTGGATCTTGTCATTCAATCCATCAATCCACATTGGTATGGTCAGAGATATGTCTTATGTTCTAAGGTCCCTTCAAATTCTGTTATCCTATGCCTTCTGTTCTACGATTGATTTCTGTTCTGACATTGTGTATTCAATAAAGCAATATGAAAGTGGAGGGAATATCTTGGATCCCCAAAACATAACCTATTCTCACCCATAGGACCCGTTGATCTCTGTGACCCAGGAAAAAAACACCAAAAGCATGTTCTTGGGATTCTCACAAATTTAAAGTAAAACCTATGGAAATTTGTGCTTCCCCTCTGTCCACACAGTTTCATATTTTCCCCCCATAGAAAGCTCTTTGCCAGTGAATAGGAAGAAATATGGCATTTTTCTATGAAAGAAGGAAAAAAGGAATATATTTCACAGATTGCTGAAGTACATACTTTACCCAGGAAACCTGAGAGTTTAACTTTTTGAAGAAACAAGCACAGAAATGTCTCTAAATTGAAGTAAAATTACCCATAACTTTTATGTTATGAGTGCATGGAGCCATTTCCAAAAATAAGCTCTCTTTTATGTGATGGGTGACACAAGTCTCCAAACTGTTGTTTGCCCTCATATATCTGGAAATATCCTGTTGGCGCCCTATATCAGGTGAGTCATTACTTTTGGCTTTTCCTTTTGCTTTTAAAAAGAAAATGTCAAAGTCCACACTTTCTGAGAAGTGCCGGAACTTAATATTTAGAGAGAATCATAAACAAGTCGTATGTTAATAGCTCCTAAATTTTGCTTAGAGAATAACAGACTAACATTGGCAAAGGAGCAGTATGTATGTGTGTGTATGTATGTATGTATGTATGTATGTATGTGTGTATGTGTTTGTGTGTTTGAAAGAATTCTGACTTGGAAGCCCATGGACCTGAGTTCTAGTCTTGACTCCACCATTGACTGGCTGTGTGACTTTGGGCAAGTCACTTGACTTGGGCAAGTGCCAGGCACTGTCCTAAGCACTTTGCAGATGTTATCTCCTTTGAGCCTTATAAGGACTCTGGGAGATGGGTGTTATCATTATGCCCATTTTACAGTTAAGGAAACTAAGGCAGACAAAGATAAAGTAACTTGCCCAGGGTCACACACAAAAGCTGCCTGTGGTTGAACTAGATGATCTTCAAGGTCTCTTCTAGGTCTAACAGAAGTGGGACAGGACTTTAGCTCAGCATCTATAAGGTTGTTAAATGATCTCTATAGCTATGTTAAAGGAATGACTCTGGATAGAGCACTGGACCTGGAGTTAGGAAGACCTGAGTTCAAATCTAGTCTCAGGTATTTACTAGCTGTCTGCCCCTGGGCAAGTTATTTAAGCTTTTGTCTTAATCCACTGGAGGAAAAAACAAACAAACAAACCACAAATAAATCCAGTATCTTTGCCAAGAAAACCCCATAGATAATATGTTCCATGGGGTCATGAAGAGTTGGGTACAACTGATGGACTGAACAGTAACAATGGCAAAGATGTTAAAGATTACTATAGAGAAGTTGAATGATTTGCCAAAGGTCTGAGACAAGATTCAAAGCCTGATCTTTTTGACTCAATCCCCTTTAACTTCTATGAACTTTATCTATAAGATGTAGGTGTTGGACTTGAGGTCCAAGATCCTTTGAATCTCTAAATTCATAATCTTCTAATAATTTCTAGTAGATAAAGGGAATTCCTTCCAAAAGGTTATGGTAGAAATGGTCACAATTGCAACATTACACTGACTCTTTTATACTGAACTTGCTCAAATGTTTCTGCAAGTAGAAGTTTCTTTAGTCATCTCATATTTTCACTTTATTGCTGAGACATTTTAAAAAGGGAAGAATTGTGTCTTCTAGGCATCACCAGGAGGTGCCAAAATACACTGTCACTTGCTATTAAAATTATTTATGATTTTCACTAATATTATTCCTGCTGTCTAGATTTCCTTGGTTACGTCAGTTGGGATGTTTTTTGTTTGTTCCACCATTTGAGTAACGAGTATCTCCTCATTCTCCACTGATTGACAACCATGCTCAAGAAGAAGCTTTAAAGGTGACCTTGGGAGGCTGTGAAATGGAAGCTGACCAGGCATTTATAAGAATCTGTAGAAAATGTAGGCACTCTTTTCTTCATCTCTAGCTCTTGGACACCCTGGTTCCTTTCCAGGTTCAGCTTAAGTGTTACCTCCTATAAGAACACATGCCTGATGCCCTTAGTTGTTAATAAACTTACCTTTCACCCATGAATTACTTTGTAAATATTTTTAAAATAAATGTTTATTGATAGCTTTTGATTTTATATTACCCGAAATTCTACTTGCCCTTTCCTTTTCCTGAAAACCATCTCATACAATAAAGAATTTTAAGTGACTAAAAATAAGAAAAAGAAGAAAAAATCAGCAGAACAGATTAAGAAGTTGAAAAAGTGTGAAAATATATGCCATATGTCACATTCATAGACCACCTTTCCCCACCCTCAGCCTTTGCAAAGTAGTGGGGAGAGGAATCTTCTCATGCCTCTTTTTTTGGGGCCATGCTTCTTGGTAAACCTCCAACTTTCACTTTCAATTGTTTTTTTTTTGTGGTGGTTGTTCTTTTCATTTCCATTATTATAGTCATTTTGTATATTGTTTTCTTGGCTCTACTTTACTCTGTATTTATTGGTTCAAATCTTTCCATATTTCTCTCTATTCATCATATTCATAATTTCTTCCAACACAGTTGTATTTTAGTGCATTGATATGCCACAATTTGTTTAGTCATTACCCAATAGTTAATAAATATTTGGTAAAGAACCTACTATGTGCTAGGTGCCATGTTAATGCTATGGATACATAGAAAGACAAGAGATTGTCCCTGTTTTCAAATCATTTACAGTATAACAGGGGAGACAACCTGCAAGCAACTATGTCCAAACGAGAAATACACAGGATAAATGGGAAATATCAATATAGGGAAGGCATATGCATCATAAGGAATTGGGAAATGCTTCGTAAAGAAGGAGGCATTTTAGCTGTGATTGGAAGGAAGACAGGGAAGCTAAGAGGTGGAGATAAAGAAGGAGAAAATTCTAAGCATCAAGACAGCCAGCAAAAATGTGCAGAGCTTGGGGATGGAGTGACGTTGGCAAGAAATGAGAGAGTCCAATGTCGCTGGATCTGAGAGGACATAGTATGAGGGGGCCAGGTTATTAAGGGCTTTAAATTCCAGGCTGTCAATTTGGTATTTGCTCCTGGAAATGAAAGGGAACCACTGGACTTTATTAAATGGAGGGAGGTGACATAGTCATACTTGTACTTTAAGAAGATCAACTGTTTCTGATACCTTGCTCCCATAAAAAGGTACTGATATGAATGAATATTTTGGTGTATATGGGACTTTTCTTTCTGTCTTTGACCTCCTGGAGGTATATGCTTAGCAGTGTGGTCTCTAGTCTCTTAGCTGTGCTCATAAGAAACAGAAAGGCACAAGGAAGCCAAAGACTCAAAATCTGTTAATTACCCGGTCAATTTACCTAGGAGGAATCTGCAAGAAATGAGGCAAGTTAATATTACCTGAATGATATAATACAAATTCTCCTAGACTAAGGTACATTATGCCCCTACACCCACAGAATGACCACAGTGAATTATTTTATTCCTCTGATCCCCATTTTTTTCATCTGTAAAATGGGGATAGTATTGGGCTACCTCTTCACAGGGATGAAGTGATAAAAGCACTTTACAAAGCTTAAGGTGCTAAAGAAATGAGTAGCTTTAAGATATTAAAAAAAAAATAGGATTTCTGGGGGTGGAGCCAAGATGGCAGAGTTGAGAAAGTTAGCTTTTCAAAAATCTCCTTCCAGAAAACTTTAATAACGCTTCAAATCAAATTCTGGAGTGACAGGACCAACAAAAAGTCAGGGTGAGATTTTTTTTCCTAGCCCAAGATAACTTAGGAGGCAAGAAAGACAGATCTGTGATACGGGGGGAGGAGACTGGCCAGGCATACGATTGGTAGGACTAGGTGGTGGTGACAGAAACAACAGATGCTTCAGAATCTCTCAAGCCAGAGACAATAAAGGGATCTGGCAGTTGATCAGAAAGAGATTAGGGAACCCCTGTGCTAATGCTAGACACAGGACCAGATGCTGTTTGACAACTCCATTGTTGATACTCACTTTTGGGGCATACTTCTAGGGCAGAGAGGAGCACTTTTGTTTAAGAGGGAGTAGAATATCACTTTTTGCCCCAAAGGATTTGGGACCTTGAAGAACAGTATTGTTTCCAGTCTCAAGGGAGAAGAGGCCCTGAGGAGAAGAATCAATTGCAATTCCAAAGGACTGGGGACTTTTTCTTGGTAAAGAACATGTTTCAGGGTGAGAGAGCAGTGACCACACCTCTCCCCAGATCACACCACCTTGGGAGCTCCAAAAATTTTCAAACCCCCAGAACCTGTTTGCACAGCAGGGCTGAAAAAAAAACAAAAACAAAAACAAAAATGAAAAAAAAACAAACCTGAAGGTTGAGATGGAGCCCCTCCCAAACCCCCATGCTGGGGATGGAGTCCAAGATTAACATAAAGTTCCAAATCAAGAAATAGACTGGAAAAATGAGCAAACAACAAAAGGACTGATCATAAAAAAGTTACTATGGTGACAGGGAAGACCAAGATACAAACTCAGAAGTCAAACCATGAAGTCAAATTAGCCAAAAGCAAAACCTTAAGGGAAGGAAAATGTGAAATTGGACATACGCCCAATAAGAATTCCTGAAACAGCTAAAAAATGATTTTTAAAAATCAAATGAGAGTGGTAAAGTAAAAATTAGATAAATAAAAGCAAAAGAAAAAAATTATGAAAAGACAATTAGCACCTTGGTAAAAGAGGCAGCTAGGTGGTTCAGCAGACAGAGCACTGGGCTTGGAGTCAGGAAGATCTGAGTTCAAATGCAGCCTCAGACACTTAATAGCTGTGTTACCCTCAGCAAGTCCCTTAACCCTTATTTGCCTCAGTTCCTTATTTATAAAATGGGGACAAACTGAGAAGGAAATGACAGACCCCTCTAGTATCTTTGCCAAGAAAACCCCATGGATGAAAGTCAGTGAGGTCACAGAGAATTGAATATGACTGAACAACTGAAGAAGAACAAAAAAGAGACACAAAAATGCTGTAGAAAATAACACTTTAGAAACAGAATTGTCAAATGGGAAAAGAAATATAAAAGTTTACTGAACAAAATAATTCCTTAAAAAAATTAGGATTGGACTAGTAGAAGCTAATGACTCTATGATACATCAAGAAACAATGAAATGAAGTCAAAAGAATGAAAAAATAGAATGAAATGTGAAATATCTCATCAGAAAAACAACTGACCTAGAAAATAGATTGAGAAGAGATAATTTTAGAATGTTTGGATTACCTGAAAGCCAGAATTAAAGGAAAAGCCTGGACATCATATTTTCAAAAAATTATCAAGGAAAACTTCCTCAAAATCCTAGAATCAGAAGGTAAAATAGAAATGGGAAGAATCCATTGATCACCATCTGGAAGAGGTCTGCAAATGAAAACTCCAAGGAATACTACAGCAAAATTCCAGATTTCCCAGGTCAAAGAGAAAATACTTCAAGCACCCAGAAAGCAACCATTCAAATACTGTGAAGCCACAGTCAAGATCACACAAGATCTGGCAGCTGATACATTAAAGGAGTAGAGGGCTTAGAATATGATGTTCTGGAAGGTAAAAGAGCTCGAATTGCGATAAAGAATAAAGTACCCAGAAAAACTGAGCATAAACCTTTCCAAGGGAAAATGGATATTTAATGAAGTAGTGGACTTTTAAGCATTTCTGATGAAAATAGCAGGGCTAAATAGAAAATTTGACTTTGAAATATAAGACTCAGGAAAAATATAAAAAAGTAAACATGAAAGAGAAATCATAAAGGACTAAATAAGGTTAATCTGCTTACCTTTCTACATATATCTTCTATGAACATTATCATTATTAAGGAAGTTACGAGGTTTCTACATAGAAAGAAGGTGCAAGAGTGAATTGATTATGTTGGAATGATGTAAAAATATGGATTGGTGAGGAAGAGGAATGTCCTGAAAGAAGGCAGGAATGAGAGAAAAAATGGGGAACATTATCTCACCTGAAAGAAAAAGAAGTCAAAGCAAGGAAGAGTTTTTATAGTGGATGTGGGAAAGGTGGTGTGTGTGTGTGTGTGTGTGTGTGTGTGTGTGTGTGTGTGTGTGTGTGTGTGTGT
>CM053583.1:68846552-68867272 GCA_028627135.1 Pseudochirops cupreus | reverse complement strand
AGCCTGGCGCCACAGGCTCCACGTGACCACATTCAGCCTATTAGGGAACAGAGTATACTTTCAAATATCCAAGGGTCCTCAGAGTCACGTAGCCACTTTAGCCAAGGGCCTAGGGGCAGGGAAGATCTTCAGATTCCCATAACACAGGATCACATAGTCAATAAGTATCTCATGCCAGATTTGGATTCAGAATCCCCTGACTCCAGACCCAGCCCTCTATCCACTGTTCCATCTAATATGGTTAAGGTGATAGGTATTTTGCTGTTCTCATGGTAGCTGGAGAGTACTTAGTCTCAACAATTTTTTTCCTGCCACTACCTCCTAGGTTTGTCTCTTTAGGTTTACTTGCCTGCCATCTCAGCTTTTCTGTAGTTAGTTATAGAGGTTAGGATTACTCTGGACAAAGATAGGGTTATGAGAGCTTCCTTAGTTATGGCCACCATACTCTGCCAACAACATGGAGGCAGAGTAGCTCCAGGCTAAGAATAGATCCTTTCTTTTCAATCCCCACCACTTGGTAGAGTTTAGAGTCTGATCCCATGACTAGAATGGGATCAGAGACAGCCCTTAAACCCAGAGTCTTTCCAATTCTGAAGCCAGCCTTTAGAGCACCCTTCTACCTTGCTTTCTGAAATAAAGTACAATGGAAAATAATATTTCCATGGCATAGTCCTTTATCTTTACTTGCTTTCAATTTTCCATTCCTCCCTCAGGCACAAAACTAAGGTATTTTTAGAAAAAAAATTAAATATGGAAACAATTTTGGTCACTTTCTCTAATTGTTCATCTGATGTCCAGTTGGATAGAATTTCACTGTGAGGTGTCATACCAAGTAGAATTCATTTTTTGACCTCTAGGGTTTCTGCTCTATAAAGGGGCCCACATTTCACTCACATATCTAAAGATGCTTTACTGAAACCTTTTTTAAGCTCAAGTTGACACCTCATTCAGGTCCTGGTGCTGTGGTCTCTGTTCTTTCTCGAAGTCAAAGGAGTTCAGAGGCAATTCCCTTAATGTATCCTGGCATTTTGCAGGGGCTTAGTATCCATGGAGTGTGACAGACCTCAGACTTAGAGAGATATTATACTGGACAGGGTTGTGTCAACAGGCCACTAAAACAAGGAGTTAATGTAGTCTAATTTATTTGGGGGTAGGAGGGAGAAATTTATCAAATTGCCTGTTGGCAGGAATGTTGACACAAAAAACATTATTGGATTTCCCCACACACACACTTTTCAAATGTCTGTATTAGTATATCACCGTACTGTCTACACCTGCTGCTCTTAACCCATCCTTCATGGGTGGTTCCCGTGCCATCTTATCTATGGAGAATTTACTGATTCCTTTACCTGGAAATAATCTCCTGGTTAACTGATCTCATAGCACTTTGCACTCCTCATGTGAATAAATCTTTGAATTATATTCACCCATGTCCACTTTATCAGCAATTAAGTTGAGTCTTTTTAGGTCCACAGGACTAGATTTTATTTATCATTGTATTTCCTCAGCTACCCCACTTAACAGTAATTAATCAACATCCTCCCATCCAATTAGTTGCCAAGTCTCATTAGTTCTATCTCTACAATATACTTATTCTTCCCTCCACTAACACAGCCATTAAACCTATCCAGGGCCTCATCCTTTTTTTGCGGGGGGGGGGGGTGAGGGGGGGGAAAGAGGCGCGGTGTATGCTTCCTAATTGTAATCCTGACTTCCAGTCTCTTCCTCTCTCTAAGCCACCCTACATACATCTTTCCAAAGCAAGGGGAGGAAAAGTAACAAGCATACTTTTATTATTTATTATATATTAAGTGCCTACTGTGTGCCAGGCACTGTTCTAAGCACTTTAGAAATATTGTCTTATTTGATCCTCACAACGGCAGAGAATGAGTATTATTATTTTCCCCATTTTACAGGTAAGCACCAGTTTTACCATTCACTCCTGGCTAAAGAAACATCAGTGGGTGCCATCTAGAATAAACTATAAACTCCTCTGTTTGGCATATAAAAAACTTTCACATTAAGGTGTCGTACTATGCAGAATTTTTTTTTTTACCTTTGAGGTTTTCCCTCTTTATAGAGGCCCACATTTCACTCACATGTCTAAAAACTCTTTTTGTTTTACATTCCTTTTTAAACTCAGGTTTACACCTCATTCAGCTCCTGGTGTTGTGGTCTCTCTTCTGAGTCAGAGGAAATTCCCTTAGTGGGACGTCACCACCTGACTCCAGCCACCCTTCCCAGACTTATTCACGCTATGTTCCAGTGACACAAATGTACTCATTACCCCCTGTATTTGGTACTCAATTTCCTTCCTGTATACATTTGCATAGGACATCCTTCATACCTGGAGTGTACCTCTTCTTTAATAGCACCCTGTATCATTCTTAGTCTCCTTCAAATCATGGCTGATGTCTCATCTCCCATTGGAAATATTTCCTGTACTCCTTACTTATTAGGGTTCTTTCTTTTTTCCTCAAATTATCATGTATAGGGTTCTCTGCTTACAGGCTGTATTTGATACCTTGCTAATAGATTAGAAGCTCCAAGAGGGCAAGTTTCTTTAACACCTAGCACAGTACAGAATACAAAGTAACTACTGCACAAATTCTTGCTTAACTGGATTGGAATGAATGAATATTAGGATAAGTTTTAAAGTATCTTTTTAGAAAAGAGCATGTTATTGTAGGTAGAAACAAAATGATCAATATGCTTCTTTTGTCTGTGAAACCAGTCACGATCAACTGGTTTAGGCATTTTGGATTCATCATATAGGAAAGTCTTCAAGGGCTACAGTGTGTGTTTTTATGGGTATAATTCAATTTATTGCAATAAGGTGAGTTTAAGTGTCTTGCCTTTTCCATTCCAATTAGGATTTCCACTTAATACCTGGGCGTTGCACATTCTGGACCCCACTTGATAAATGGTTCCATACTCACGCTTCCATCTGCAGAACGGATGCTACGCCGGAAGTAAATGAGTTCTTTGTGGGAGATTTTAGAGAGTAAAAGCCCTTCTTTGCTATCTTTTCATCATCTCTTGTCAGTCAAGCACCAGCAGCTATCAGTTCAAATTCAGGTAAAGTACTTTGGAAGGAGACCTTCTTTTGCTCACTTTCTTACCATGAAATTTGAATTTCACACATTTGTAACATTGCCTTTTAAGGAGGGCTGAAGGTTCCAGCATTTAGGTCTGGTTCAACCATACCTAATGCTAAATCCTGTCATGTTAAATATTCAAGTCACCATGTCTTCCTCTCCACAACCCATCATGCCTTGTCCCTGGTCATTAAAATAGATTAGAAGGTTCCTTCTGAACATTCCTAACCCAAGACCTCTTGGGTCTGTCTCTGCTCATCTCCAGAGGCATCCCTTGTACATTTTTATTTTGTATTATATTACCTGTTTATTTATTTACAAAAGTGTATCATATGCTCCACTGGGCAGTAGGCCGTTCTGGGCACTTTCCAGAAAATTAAAAACATAAATTAAGCAGAAATGGCCAAGGACATGGAACAACGGAGGTCTTTTAGCCTCCACAGAGTAGGCTGCTATTACAGCTAGTACCTCTGGAGAAGAGGGAATTACCTGTAATTCTTGTCCTCTTGAAGGTGGGTATTTTATAATACGTCCCTATTCACCACCACACCTCCCCCGAGGAGTTCTTAGCTGTTAGATTTCTTTGGCTGCTGAGGGACTGGCAGACAGGGGTTAGCACATTCCTATGACCCAGGTTGTTTTGTGAGGCTGCTAAGAGTTCTTACATTCTCTAACTCCTATACTTAAGCTTCTGAATTTCAACCTTCCCCCAGGGCTGAATGTTAAAGGCAGTTCTTGAAGAAACCAACTTTATACTTCCAGGGAAAGTCTCCCCCAGTGATAGCTCCTTTTCATTCACAAAATGTCTGACCTCCAAATAAAAGCAGCAGAAATGGCCCCCATTTGACAATGGGCTAAACTGTCCACACCTGAGACCTCCACATTCCGTCAGACCGTCACGCTCCTTGACCTTGAATCTAAACTCTAAAAATTCCAGCTGAAAAATGTCAGCTCTCACCTGACATAGTTTGCCCTCTTCCTTCCAGACTAAACTCTGTAACTAAGTAGCTAATTGACTTTAAGCAAGCTGGTTAGCCTAGAATTTGATGATGATGATGATGATGATGATGATGAAAGTGACAACAATAATAATAACTAGCATTTATGTAGTGCTTTAAGATTCACAAAAAAAAAACCCTGTGAAGTAGGTCCTAATTGTTATCTCAATTTTACAGATGAAGAAAGTAAAAGCACAGAGAAATTAGATGATTTGCCCAGGATCCCACAGCTAGTAAGTGTCTAAGGTAGGATTTTAATTCAGGTCTTCATAACTGCAAGTCCTATACTCTATCCACTGTACCACCTAATGACCAAACAAGAATCATCAGATATGAGTATGGGAGAGAGTATTGTGGGCTAGTCACAATTCAAGCCATTGCCCCCCAGTAGCTTAAGCCTGAAACTGGAATAAAATGAATGAGGCACTTGCAGGTCATTAGATAGTCAAAGCGGAAGTCATAGCAGAAGAAAGGTATTCAGTGAGGCTATTCAGTGAAGACACCACATTGATTCAGCTGTGCTTAGCTAGACCAATGTTGGTCATGTTATTTGTCCAAGATCTCCTTTAGAGCAATGACAAAGCTGGATCAACAACCTTAGTCAGTCCCCTGAAACAATACAGTCTCAAAGAAAGTTTTGAAACCACTTAAAGAAGATATCTACCCTAACATAGATAAAGTATAGCCTGAGCAAAAGCTGGACCCAGCCTACATGGCAGGACCTAGAAAATACTGCTCCTATTGCAAAGAGGCCTCAGAATTCATGTAGTTCACCACTTACCAAAATATGAATTTCCTGACAATTTCTTGATCTCGCATTAGCTAGAATATTTTCATTGATAGAGAATTCACTAAACCCCAAGGCCATTCAAGCCATTTGGGGGCAAGTTGAATTTTTTTTACATTTTGCCTTACATCAAACTCACATTTGTTTCCTTTCATCAGTGTGGTGAACTCTTTGTAAGGAATTTCCTTCACTGATGTACCTTCTCAATGACTTAGTCTTAAGGAGTTTCCTAAAGCATCAAAAAGTTAACTGACCTGCCCAAGATAACCCAGCCAAAACATAACAGAGGTGAGACTTAAATACAGTATCTCCAGACTCTAGGGTTAGTTCTGTCCCGACTCTGCTACTTTGCCTGCCTAATTTGAACTCAGGTCCTCTGCCTCCAAATCTTAGCTTCTATAACTCTACCATATCGTTTTTCTGGGAATAGACCACATGATCATAAATCAAGAGCCCAAGGGGGCCTCAGAGGCCCTCTAGTCCAACTCTCTCATTTGACAGACCAATTTAATTAAGTGATTTCCACAAAGTCACACAGGCAGTAAGCATTGGAGATGAGATTTGAACCTGGGCCCTATATTCTTTTCAATATATCACAATGCCTCCAACAGCATTGCAGATAGCATAAGTCTTGTGAAGTTATTTGATCCCTTTGCAAGCAACTGCCCTGCCAAGACTATCTTCTGCCTGGTTACTGGACTCACTTCTAAGATGCCCTTTCCATTGCATCCCCTAGTGCTACCCTTGTATGAGTCCTGGGGCCAGCCCCAAGTTCCTAAGTCAAAGTCTGCACCTGAACAAGCACCTCAAGAAAATAATTTCTCAGTGAACCTAGTGTGAAGTGTTTTGTGGGGGAAAAATAACAAACCCATCATGCCACTACCACTGTACCTGTTCAAGAAACAGCAGGATACTCCTCATGAATCAACACCACCACATTCCATGTTGTTTTCAACAACCTTCCAGAAACATGTTTAGGCTGGAGATGATGTAAAAGTGTGGGGGAGGGAGGTAAAAGAAGGGGAAAGGAGAGTACCTGTCTACAACATAGTGATGGTGATGGCCTTGCCAGGACAATTTCTATTGCTCCTTTTTTCCAATCCCAGATTTGGGGGCTGGAGGGAGCAGAAAAGAGAGAATTATATTGCTTAACCCTCACCTCACCAAACTGGGATTTTAATTCAATAGAGAAGCCGATTTTCTCACTAGTCCTGGTCTCCACTAAAATCTGACTCTAATGTCTTTCACCATGACACAGAGGTGAACCTGGATCCTTGAATCAGTGAGTTAGTTGACAAGCATTTATTAAGAACCTACTTTATGCCATATATTATACTGGGGATTCAAAGAAAGGCAAAAGATGGTCCCTACTCTCGAGGAGCTCATGGTCTAAGGGGGAGACAATAGACCGATAAGAGTCAGGATAAAATCAAGGTAATTAGCAGAAGAAAGGCATTATTGGCATTGAAGAGAATCAGGAAAGGCTTTGAGAAGGTGGGATTTTAGCTGGAATTTCAGGCTAAGTCAATGGAGTACAAACTAGAGGGACTTGAAGTATCAGTTGCTGAATAACTATGGCTGCTGAGGACTAGCTGTGGTCCATTCAGATGCTCATCACCAGAGGCTAGACCACTACACAATAATTATTTTGAGCCATAGAAACCAGTGGAGACCATCTAGGAAGGTACAGAAGATGTTATGATCTTCGTGGTGGAGAGAGGTATTACAGGAGGGCCCACATGGAAAAAATGATGAGTCAACTATTTAGTTAATTCAATCAATCATTTGATAAGCATGAAGCTTGCTTTATTAACTTTTTTACAATATTCAATTCTTTTTCATTGTATCATTGCTCATTAATCATTTCTGGTTAAGAACCCACCTTGTTCCAATGTGCCAGGCACTGTGCTCAATATGCTGGGGAAACAAAAGATTCAAAGAAAATCATCGATTTGGATCAGGAAGAAACCATAGAAGGAATTTAGCCCAATTTCCATATTTTCTAAATGAGGAAACTGAGGCCTAGAGAGACTTAATGACTAGACTATAATATGCTCCCTATGTGCCCAAGGTCACCTGGGAAGTAAAGAGAAAGACTGAGATTCAAACCCAGGTCTTTTGTCTCTATATTGTCACTACATTGTGGGTTTCTGTGAGGCCATAAAGTGCAGTGAAAAGAATATCAGGCCTGGTTTGGGAATTCAATTCCTCTACTTAGTAACTTGGAAACCTTGGACAATGTCAGTTCACCTGCCTAAGTTTCAGTTTTGCTGTCTGTACAAAAAGGAGGATAGAATTTGCAAGGTTCACATGAGATAATGCACAAAAGTACCTAGCAAATGTTAAAGCACTATTTGCTAGGAGGTGGTATATAAAAATATAGAGTGTTCTTTTAATTGTACATCAATGCATCATTTTATGGCAGCTTATAAGTTAGCAATGAAGAAACTACAAACATATACCTGCATATACCCATTAGGAATGTGTTGGAGTATTGGCTGCTGCCAAGAGATGTGTCATTTTCTAAAATGTTTTGAAGCTTGCAGAGGACCAATATCCTATTGGTCATTTTTGCAGTTTCTCCATAGGTTATAGCCCAGAAAACTTGACCTTTAGTGTCTCCAAAAATCAGCTCTCTCAATCAAGAACTAAAGCTCACCTGGACTAGAAACTTCTTGGGGGCACCAACCAAATACCAGTGACCCCATTTGAGATGGATTAAGTCCACAGTTCCTCTATCAGTGAAGTTTTTCTAGACAGGCATAAAGAAACAATCTGTTCCTGGTTGGACTGACTTCCCTAATCCTTGTTGTCTATTTTCCCTGCCATAAGTAGAAATAGCAAGCCTGAAGACTCTACCTCATCTCATCTCTCTTAATTACCCCTTTACCCTTTGATGAGTTCCTCCTCAAATCTTCATTTTGAGGAAGCTCCCTAGGCCAGCCAATCCTCTCCTGGATATGAATCTGTGAGCTCTTCACCATCTTGCCTCCACTGCATTCTCATCCTGAAATTTCTCTCTACTGTGCAGCCCCCTTCTTCTACTGGTGAATTTCTGCTGGAACCTCCATTTTGAGGAGGGACCACAGGCCAACCCCATTTCATTCTTCTTCCAACTCTGCTTTGTCACTATCCTTCCCACCATCACAAGGTTACCTTCTCTCTGCCATTTTCAGCACCTCTTTATGTGCTGTGTTCCCTCATTAGAATAATATCTCCTTTAAAAGAAGAGCTGTTGTTATTTTTGCTTATCTTTGTATCCATAGCATTTAACACAGTGCTTGGCATAAACTAAATGCTTAATAAAAACTGCTTGACTAGTTGACTTTTCCCCAGTCTCACTCCAAACTGGTTCACCCACTGCCAAACCCATTCCACAGAGGCCCTCCTCTATCATCCACAGCTTCTCCTGAAGCCTCAAACTTCTCAACCAATATTCCTTTTGCATCCTTGCCTTAACAAAAATCTCATTCTTCTCTAAGGTTACCAAATCCACTGCAACTTTTCCTACTTCTATTCTCACTGCTATGACTCAGGGGTGAAAAAAAAAATCTTATTTCCCCAAACATTTGCTTCTAAACTCTTAGTCTACCACTATCTCTGAATGACCTGTTCTCCGCTGAGGTCTATGCAGTCTATGGGTACCTGACTTTGTCACTCACTACTGATATCATTTCCATACTTCCAAGTCATTCTCCAAACTATGCGGCTGACTACAGCTCACCCTTTGCCTCTTCTGATTCAGAGACATTATACTATCCTGGCTTTATAACTAAACCCTTAGATTCTCCTTCTCCATGTCCTTCACTGTTTCCTCCTCTTCTTCATGACACTGTCTGGGTGTCTTTCCCAAGAATTAGATCTGTGCTCTCTTCTTTCTCCATAATCTCTCCCTTGGCAACTTTATTCAACCCTACAGTTACTTTCTCTACTCATATGACTCCCAGATCTACTTCTCTAATTCCAATCTGTCTTCAAATTTCCAGCAATACATCTCTAATTGCCTATAGGACAGCTTAGCCTGGATGTCCCACCAAATTCCCACCAAAACAAAACACATTTACTTTCCCCTTATCCAGTTCCTTCATGTTCATATTATTTCTAGCTTGTAGCACTTCCCCTCACCCAGGTTCCCATTTTCCTACCCACTTTACCTCTTCTCCTTAGAATCCTCAGCATTCCTCTAGAATGTAAACTCATTGAGGGTAGGGACTGCTCATCCTTAGTCTTTGTATCCTTAGTAACTAGTAGGATACCTTTCAACATGTTTAGGAAATGTTTGTTGAACTGAATTGAATTTGGCTTATCTCTGAGTCTTCTCTTTCCCTCACCTCTAGAATCCAATCAGTTGCCAGATCCTGTTGATTGTACCTTTACAACTTCTCTCCCTAGTTTGTCACCTCCTCTGTATTCCCATAGCCACCATTCTACTACAAGACCCCATTGTCACCCCTTGAGCTATTGCCATAGCCTCCTTGCATATCCTCCCACATCTATTTCGTCTCACATCTAAATCATATTGCTAACAGAATTGTCTTTATTATCCAAAGACTTCATCACATCATTCCTCTATTCCAAAATCTTCAAAGATTCCCTGTTCCCTACATAGTAAGATTCAAACTCTTGTGCATTGCCCTTATGACTTTCTACAGGCTAGCACCATGCTACCTCTCCAGCTTTATCTCATTTTGCTGACTTCTATATTCTCTTTGAGTCAATCAAACTAGATCACAAAGTCTAGGGTCCATTCCCAATTTTGTCACTTACTATCTGTCTGACCATGGGCAGATACACTGTTTCCCCTCTCTTTGCCCCAGTTCCCCCTTCCATGGAATGGGGATAGTATCCCTTGCCCTAAGAACCCCACAGGGCAATTGGGAGGACAAGATCCAATGCCCACGAACACATTTTGACATTTTATGAAAGCACTACATAAACATAAGCTGCTATCACTTAAGGGTCTGAACAAATTATTAGACAGACAAGGGAGGAAACACAAGCCACAAAATGCATACTGCAATCCATACATTTTTCTTCCCTTGTGACTAAATTGAAGATATTACAGACGCTTTCCTGATGTGCAAATATTTGCTTCAATTATTCTATTTACAAGCCCAAAAATATTTCTTCTGTTGAAGTCTGGGTAAAGGACACTGCTCCAAAACCATTTTTAAGGGCGTTTTTACATAAATGAAACTTTATGCTGGAATGGCCAGTGAAGTGCTTGATTAATAAAGACTTCCACTGTTTTCAAACACAGATTCCGTGCAGGCTTATTTGAAGGCAACCACAAGTGGAGAACGCTTCGCAGCTCCCACTCACAAGGGGGTTGTGTATTTCATTCCTGCTACACAGTTAGCTTACTTTGGAGCTGGGGTAGGAAAGAAACATGACCAGCAGAAATAATGCTACATTCAGTGACCCTACCCCTCGAATCAATTGGCCTGATGGGAGAACTTTTTCCCCCCTTTTGCTACTGTTTTCTTAGTTTTTAACCTTTTCATACTTAATATTTCTTGAAACACCATCTTGATGGGAAAAAAAAAAACACGAACAACTCAGGACTTCAACCTCACCTCTGCCTGGTAAAATCTCCGCATCCATAGCTTCCTTCAAAGTGAATCTCAGTGCCCCCTCCTATATGAAGGTTGCCCTGATCAGCCCCTGGCTCCAATTATTATCACTGTCACTTTTGAACCATTTGGTATATTTTCTGGTGAACATAATCGTATCCCTCAGATTTAATGGAAGCTCCTCATAGGCGTTACAGTTGCCTTACCAGAGTCATACACATAGTAGGCAGTTCATAAACATATGCTGAATTGAATTCATTATACTGTGAAGTGAGGGGGCTTGTGGGTATTCATAATAAAAGGATCCTGGGCTCCAGCTCTGGCATTCTGAATCCAGACTTATTTGAGTGTCCTCTCATTCAACATTTTGGAGTATAGTCATATAATCATAGAAGATTAGACCTGAACGTATGTTAGAGATCCTTTCCTTATAGAATCCTAGACCTTTGGAATGGGGAAGGATGTCAGAGATGGAGATCTCCTCTAACTACAGTGGAAGATGATAGATTTGGAGTCAGAGGACCTGGATTCTGATACCAATTCTACCACTTATTCCTGATGTGAACTTGGCTATGACAACTAATGTCTCTGGGTCTCAGTTTCTTCATTCTGTAAAATGAAAGACAATATAACATTGGAGTCAGAAAGACCTGTGTTTAAGTTCTGTCTTTGATACATACTTGATATAGATCACTAGAATCAGAAGGACACTCAGGAATCATATGTTTCAACATTTTCATTTTACATATGAGGAAACTTTAAAAGGAAAGGGACTTGGCAAAGAGAAGAGAACTCCAGAAAATGGATGTGATTGACTCCAGGTCACAAATTATAGATAAAATTGAAATTAGATCCATGATCTCCTGGCTCCCAGTCTAGCACCCATTATGTGTACACACCAAATACTCTGTGCTTTACTTGCAGTATAAGGTAGTGGAAAGATCCCCGAGGAAAGAGTTTGGATAGCTGGCTTTAATTACTAGCCATTTGAGTGCAGACAGGTCACATAATATCTCTGTGCCTCAATTTCCTAATCTATAAAATTGAAGTGATACACTAACAAAGTGCTAAAGTCCTTTCTGGCTCTGACAATCAATATGGGGAAGGCATTAAGTGTGTGGAAAAAATCTGAAGGGTTTAGTGAACTGCCAACTCAAAATGAGTCAACAGTGGGATGTAGCAGCCAAAAAAGTTAATGCAATCCTGGGCAACATTAAGAGAGGAATAGCTTCTGGGAATGAGAAGGGTATAGTTCGCTCTACAGAACTGGAGATATTTGGAATATTGCATTCAGTTTGGGCACCACAGCTGAATGATGGCATTGAAAAACTAGAAGACTTTTAAAGGAAGTCATTCAGGATGGTGAAGAACCTCAAGTTCATACTATATGATGACCAGCTAAATAACAATGGATTTTTAGCCTGGAGAAGTAAAGGTTAAAGGGCAACAGGGTCATTATCTTGAAGCATTTGAAGGATTGCCATGTAGAAGACTGGTTAAACTCATTCTGTTTGGTGCTAAGAAGCAGAACTAGGAGTGATGGCAGAAATTACAAACAGATACAGACCTAAAGTCAAGAAAAAACTTATCTGAAAGTGAAGTAGACTGCCCCTGATGGGAATTTTCTCAAGTAAATGCTAGATGATCACTTGTTGCACACACATGATATAGCAGGCATTCTTTTTCAGGAATGAAACCAAAGAGGTATGGACCAAAAAGGGGTGGGGAACCTGTGGCCTCAAGGCCACACATGGCCTTCTAGAATAAAGAGATAGCATTAGGGGGAAAAAAAGAAAAGAAAGGCCAAAAGAGAAAGAAAGAAAGAAAAAGAAATGTAGGAGGTTTGGAAATAAGAAATATTACAAGTTATCTCTACATTCGTTCTTGGTTGAATACTATATGAATTCCTGCTTATTTCCTCACCTTCCCAACAACCTCTTCCCACTGATCCTTAACCCAATTTAGAATTTGACCAAGTTCTCTTCCTTTGCCTGCCACATCTGGGCAACTCTGCCAACCAGGTCTCATTCATTCCTTTGTCCATTTGACAAGCCTGGATTGATCACCAAATGAGTTGAGTACTGGAGACAAAGAAGTATGTGATGCATCCTCTGCCCTCAAGGATGTGAAAATAGAGTAAAGAAGGGAATACACACACAAATGACCAGAGGACAAGTTAGCAGGTTATCAATGCCATAGCACAGTGACAAAGTGAGGTAAGAGTTCAGAGAATGGGGAGATGGTCTCAGGCTAAGAAATGCTTGATGGTTAAACAAAGAATTTTCAACATGTTGACCTAAATAAAGCCCTAAAATCGTACATCTCTTTCATATTAAAACCCTCTCACTGCAAAGAAATGCAAAATATTTAAAGACTCTTCTAGGATTAAGGACTGGATTAATATAGTCCAAGTCCTGGATTAGCACTGAAGTATAATAACAGCTGCTTAACTGGTATGATTAAACTACACTAAAACTTGTTTGAAACATTATTCACCATAGAACAGGATTCTCTATGAGGTAAGCCCTTCTTGGGTAATACCCAAGGGAACTTAGTTACTGAAGGACAAAAAATTATCCCATTAAATGATGTCTCACTGGTACTAGAGTCTCCTAGCATATTCAGTGTTAGAAATAGGCTCCTATGCACTTATTAGGGTGGTAGAAGAGTTAGCAATCTCCATTACTAAAGTCAGCTAGGACAGCTAGGTGGTTCCATGGATAGAACACCAGGCCTGGAGTCAGGAAGACTCATCTTCCTAACCCTAACAATCCACTGAAGTCATTACTATAAGAATTATACCTATTATTCAAAAGATCATATATTTTATTAGTACAGATCCACTTGTACAAATAGCAGCCTGTTCCTTAATTTAGATACTTTTGAATTACTGTAGAAAAAAAGAAATAACAACCCGTTTGGGTTCTGATAATGAACTCCTAACTTAAGTAGTCTGGTTCTCAGATAGGGGTATACCTCAAACTTTTTCAGCTTATAGGACAAAGGCACATAGAATTTAGAGCTGGAAATGTTAGAGATAATCCAATCCAATCCCCTCATTTTACAGATGAAGGTCGTCAGGTAATTTGAGTCATTTGCCCCTGATTCCACTGGTAATATGAGGGAGGGCTGGGATTTGAACCCAGGTCTTTTCACTCCCAAGCTAATGGTTTTTGTATTCCAACATACTGGCTTTTCGAGAATTATCCCTCTTTTGAGCAAACAGGATATAGTATGTAACTATGCAATTTGCATGAATTATGATGTAATGAAGATCATGGTATGCCATTTGAGAACTCAGTCTCACTACTATACTAGGTTGAGGCTTTAGTGGTTGATTGTAAATATTGTTTTACAAATAAAGACACTAAGAGCCAGAGAGGGTAGATGGTTTGTATAGCCAGCTGTTAAGTGGCAAAGCTGAGACTAAAACTCAGATCTTCTTACTACAAGACCAATGCCATTTCTACTCATTCCCACTGCCTCATACTTGCTAAGATGTATAGACTTCAGTGATTTTTGTTGTTGAATTGTTTTCAGTCACATCCACCTCTTCATGACCCTATTTGGGCTTTTCTTGGCAAAGATACTGGAGTGAGTTGCCATTTCCTTGGAATGCACAGCATTCTGAAAAATGTCAAGTCTTAGAGAAATGTAGATTGTTATTAATGAAATTACTTGTTCAATTTTTGGACCTTCAGTTAGGGTCTAATTCCTGCTCCTCTTACTCCTCCCAAATGCCTTCCAGATATTCTATGGTTCCATAACATTTCCACGCAACAGGGAGGTGGGAAAGATAAAGGTCTTTGGGGAAAGAATTGCTGTAGAGCAGTGGTTCTCGACCTTCCTCATGCTGTGACCCTTTAATACAGTTCCTCATGTTGTGGTGACTCCCAACCATAAAATTATTTTTGTTGCTACTCCATAACTGTAATTTTGCTACTGTAATGTAATGTAAATGTAATATATAATGTAAATATCTGATATGCAGGATGTATTTTAATTGTTACAAATTGAACATAACCCACAGATTGAGAACTGCTGCTGCAGAGGATGTGAATGTGTGCCCATTTACACATGGATGTGAGTCCATCTGAGTGTGTAAGAAAGTAAGAATTTAAAACCCTTCATAAATGAGATTAAGATATTGTCTGAAGATTGCAGGACTCTTTCAGTTTTCCTAATCCCAGGCCTGGAACTATCTCTTTCTCTGAGATGATTCTTCTGAAAATACTTTTAGTACTCTCAGATATACAGAGATATCATGCCTGACATATTCACACTCATAGAAAAAGAAAAGAAAGGGAATACTGATATTTTGTACTTCATGTTCTAAGGAAAGGTCTAGATCAAGTACAATATAGAGAAATTCTATCACATATCAACTGCTATTGCTAATATGAATTTACATATTAGGCAGTATTATGATGTACCTCACTGTTAGGCATCATTGTAGGGAGATTGGTGATGTTTCAAAGATGTGCTTTTGCAATGGCAAAAATCTGGGGATCATTGAAAACACTATATGAATTTCCAAATGTCACCCATTCCATTTTTTCCTTCTTTTCAGTTTGCTCCCAGCTCCTCTAGGTAGTTTGGCATGGCAAACTGTAGGTCACTGGATTTGAAGTCATGAAGGATCTGTGCTAGATTTCCAGGTAAAACATTTTTGATCAAAGTATGACCAAGGGCAAGTTGCTTAACCCCTCTGAAAATCAGCTTTTATAACTTAAAAGTATACTGAGAATTTTGGAACATCCTCTATATAAATACAAACCACACACACACACACACACACACACACACACACACACACACACGATTATATTTCATAATCTTCACAATATGCATTCTTCATCCATTGAAGATGGCTAGACTGAGCCAAATACATGTGGCTTTCGTTGGACAGCCTTTGTAATATTTGGGAACTCAATGCAGTAAGCATAATGCTATTTGAGAAGAGGAACATTTGGAGAACCTTGCCATCAATGAGAAGTCTACCATCTTTTAGGACTTTGCCCAGAACATTCTCTATGATAATGGTGAACTTATTTTTTAGGCTTCACATGATCATACCAAGCAGATTCTTGGATACAACTATGTCCATCATCACGTCATTAGAGAATCTAATATAATTTTTAATTTATGCATAGGATGCACTGAGTTTTTTGAGAGTCTTTAAAGCTATATTTTATTCAAATTATTATTATTATTACTACTATTGTTTATTAATAGTAGTATATCAGAGAGCAACAGGTAACAGGGCACAGTGCTTTGACATGGGTGGCAGGGTGGCCTCAGCACTCACAGATATTCATCTTTTCCACCAGAGTTTTGTATATTTTCTCGAAGCTTGTCTTGGGTTCAAGGTAATTTACACATTCTGGCCCCAGGCACCAGGAGCTATGGTGGGAAACATAAAGTTTGGGCAATTTGAGCATTTTTCTTAGCACCAAAAGTACTAAGTAAGAGACATCCAACTCAATCACAGAGACTGGAAAAGGTGAGTGGAAGAGCAATAGATATCTAAGAACTAGGAGTATTAGCAACCTCTATAGTAAAGGGAGAGTTGGAGTGGAGGTCTTCACAGGTGCTTGATCATGCCTTTTGGAGGGGGAGGTGTCTGTCTGTCCATCTGTCTGTCAAGTAGCACTTTGTGACTTTAGTGAAAAAAAGGAAGGAGATTTAAAATAACTCAAAGGTTTAAATACTTTTACACCATCTGAAAGAATTAGAAAAATGTCAGATATCCCAGACGCTCACTTGCTTGGATTCTCTCATTGTAAGACAAATGTAAACCCAACTGGAAAGCACATCAATGATGGAGGCAGTGGCAACACATTGGAATGATAAAGCCTCCTTGAGAACAAAAGATCAAGGTAATATGAGGCAAGACACACTCAAAGAGAGAAAGAAAGATCCCATGTGGAATAAAGGGAATTGGGCTGGAGAGGTAGAGAGAGCACCAGAGGCAAGGAAAAATACTGTTAGAGCAGAAAATCACATAACTGCAGACCAAAGGAGAGGCCTGCATCAGAGAGTAATGAAGCACAGAGATGGGGAAGAAGGAGGAACTTCAGACTTTGCTCTCCATGGGTACTGTGAGTCCTGAGACCTTCATATATCAAAGGGAGTATTGAACGTCAAGTGAATCTGAGTTATTTACCCTTTGAGGAGAGGAAGAGTTGAACCCAGGATAGCATTATAAATTGGAGCATCAATATTGATCCCTGGGAAGAATAGGGCCTGGAGGAGAGGGTCATTTGATATTCATTACAAAGGGGATGAGAAATTTCTATACTGCCTTTTTCTTTTCATTTCAGCTTGGATGTGAGCACTTCCTGCATTTTTTGTACTGTTAAAGAAGCCCTCTTCTGTATTTAATGCCTTATTGCTTGAATGCTTGCAGTGGAGGTGAAGGCTCATTTGAGGAAAAGTAAAATGAACCAAATACTGAAATTCTCAGGGTTGCCTTGGTGGAATATGAAACAAAGAGATTTTGTAAGCAGCCTCCCAAAGTTGTTCCTGGGCTTGTGATATTGTGGACCAGAGTTTTAAAAGACACATGAATTACAAAGAGAAACAAAAGGATCTTTTATTCACTTCATCTTCCATCAGTCTGTAACCATGAAAATGTGGTCTGTCCTAGAATATTGTCTGTGAAAGCTGGCCTTTTCCCTTTTCATCTTTTCATCAGGAATACTCTTAATGCAAGCAAAGATCATTCCTATGAAATTTTTAGAGATGGGAAAATAAACCTACAGCTTAATTGCTGAAGATATCTTCCTGATTTTTTTAAAGTATTGTCTCTGATATTTCTTACTGTTTTGTCATACCTTTGACTTGCCATACCTTTAGTCTCATTTCCTATGATGTTCAGTAGTCAATGACCTGTGCCTCCCTCCTTTAAAAAAATCCAACATTAACTGACATGAGGAGCCTAAGTAGTCTACAATCTCTGTCCTTCTAAATCTCAAGCCACAGTGTCCAATCTAGTTTCTGGACTGAAGTCACTGTGTATATTCAATTAGTTTGAAAGACCATATGAAAGTTTTTCTTAGAATTTCTCTATTTTTTTTCACTTTGCATTAGTGTTGGCCAATAGACTATAACCCCATTTATCCTCATCATGAGCAATACAAAAGAAAACGACCAAATTCTCCTTGAAATTGTGTTTATTTGCTTTGGGGTACATGATGAACCCAACTCCTTCCTAACCCTAAAAGAAAACTTTAAGTGGTTCTTCCATTTATCTATAACTTCTTTCATGGCTTCACTCATACCAATAATATCCATGGGAATAGGTTCAGTTTCTCTAGGAGTGAGCCAAAGCTTTGGTTATCAGAAAAAGAGTACACACTAAAAGAAATGCTATGGATAGAGCACTGACGCTGGAGTCAGGAGGACCGGAGTTCAAAGCTAGCCTCAGACACTTACTAGATATGTGAAACTGGGAAAGTCACTTAACCCTGATTGCCTCCAAAAAAAAAATGCTACAAACTAAAGAGGGGAAAAAAAGAGTGCAGTGTAATGGATGAAAAATTGTTCTCACAGTCATGAAGATCTGAGTTCGTGCCCAATCTCTGACACACATGGGCTGCTTGGCTTGACTCTGGTCAATTCATTTAATCTCTCAAGGGTCAATGACCATTCTCTAAAATTCTCAGTTGCTAAGCAGTTGCTGCTTTTCATTGGTTGAGTGAGTTTCCTCATTCCACAATGAAAAGGACCTCTGTGGGATCTAAAATTATTATTATGGTAGTTATTACAATTATATCTAATATGCAATAAGAGTAACAACTCATTCATATAGCACTTTTAAATCCTTTCTTTATAACATAATGTCTGTAAGATAAGTATAATAATGCTCAGAGAAGGTCATGGTGTTCATCAAGATCACATGTATACATAATAATTGCTAGCACTAGACCCCTCCCCATCTATTCTCCACTAGATGATGAGTTGGAAAAAAAATCAACTTTTTACTAAAGCGTAAATTACTAACATAGATTTCACCTGTTACTCCTTCTTGAATTATTTGTATTCTACCAAGAAATTATTTGTGTACCACAGAGAAATAATCTTCAACGATAGAATTTTAGGCAGCAGATTTTAGTTGATAGTGGAGATATTTTGGCTCAAGGCTCCCAAATGGTTATTTAAATCATCATTACATTAATATATTTTGCCTATGATTCATATTAGCTCTGACCTCTCTGTAAACATCATAGGCTTTCTATAGACACTATTTATTTGACTCTTCCCCAACCATAATGTCCCCATTAAAGCTAGTTACGACTGTTCTCAATATCAATAAACCCCTTGGACATTCTATGCCATTGTTACTCATAGTTATTCATTGTAATAGGATCTCAGTATGTGAACTCACTGGTGGTATTTGTCTGATTCTTGTCTATTTATGTAAGAGGATCAATTGTCTCATATTCAATAAAAGAGCATGATACTCAAACTTAGGGCTCCATACCTCAAATGAATGCTCTTTCCCTTACCTGATTTCAGGACTATCCTCAAAGCAAAGCCTCTTAATTTTGGAAGGACACAGAAGGTCTGATTTCTGAGTGTTCCTATGTGAAGGGCTTTCTGACCTATATATTTACATAGAAGGGAACTCCTTCTAAAAGCTCATCTCTCTGTGAAATATGTAGGCATGCCTCAATGGCTAGTGTGGTCAGCCAAGTATGTGCCTGTGGTCACATACATGTGTATCTCTGCATGCCCAGAGGGGAGTGACAACAACATCCCTGTGTGAAGAAAGTGAAATTGAGAAAATTTAAAAGCCATTCATGAAAGGAATGATCTGTGTGGTGATTTTGTCTTCTAAGTGCACTACATGCCTGAAGTCTTCCATCGGCCCTCAGTGCCCAAAACCTCTGCTTGAGGTGACATAGGTCCAGTTTTTCAGTGTCACAATGCTATTTTTCACTAAAGGAAAACACTTTACATAAGAATTGAAACACAGTTCCATTTGTTCCTTGATTTTGGTTCTAACAGGAGATGTTAACCTGAAGGAGGAGGGAATTTGCTAGAAAGATTTTAATTTGCTATATATTTCTATACTGTGGCTTTGTGCTTTGTGAGGGAGTTAGAAAAGGCTTTATATAAAACCTAGTCCACAAGCAGAACCTTGAAGGAAACTAGGAATGTTCATAGACTAGAAAGAGGAAGATCATTCCAGGCACAGGAAGTAGCAATTGAAGCAAAGGCTCAGAAGCAGAGCTGGAGGGCCAAATTTGGGGAACGACAGGCTGATCAATTGGACTTGAACATAGAATGGATAAAACAGTGACCTTCACTTGAAACTGCTGCCTACTGGCACTGGCTTGGATTCTCACCTCCTGATTTCTCTCTCCTAAGTGGGGCTTAAAATTTCCAAGGCTTCTTCAGTCCCATGTAGTTCCTATCTCTTATGGTCCTTCAGTATCTCCTTCTAGTGGAGAAAAAACACTTCCCATTAGTCCCCTTGCCAATAAGAAAGTATGTATGCATCAAGATACTATCAAACAGATCCAAACAAATGAAAACATAGAAAGCAATGTGAAATATCTCCTTGAAAAAACCACTGACCTAGAAAACAGATCTAGGAGAGACGACTTAAAAATTATTGGACTACCTGAAAGCCATGATCAAAAAAAGAACTTAGAAAGCATCCTTCAAGAAATTCTCAAGGAAAATTGCCCAGATATTTTAGAACCAGAGGACAAAATAGAACTTGAAAGAATTCACCAATGGCCTCTTGAAAAAGATCCCCAAAAGAAAACTCCTAGAAATATTATAGCCAGGTTCTGGAATCCCCAGACCAAGAAGGTATTGCAAGCTGCCAGGAAGGAACAATTTGAATATTGTGGAAACACAATCAGGATAACCCAGGATCTAGCACTTCTACATTAAGAGAACGAAGGGCCTGGAATATGATATTCTTGAGATCAAGGGAGCTAGGATTAAAACCAAGAATCACCTACCCAGCAAAACTGAGTATAGTGTTCCAGGGGAAAATATGGTGAGGTGGAGGACTTTCAAACATTCTTTCTGAAAAAACCAGAACTGAAAAGAATATTTACACTCAAATACAAGAAGCATGAGAGGGTAAACATGGAAAAGAAATCATAAGGAACTTATCAAAGTTGAACTATTTACATGCCAACATGGAAAAGTGACACTTCTAACTGATGAAACTTTTCTCAGTATGAGGATAGGGGAAGGGAATACAAATGTATATATACATATACATACACATATGTCTATA
>CM053583.1:68823188-68846052 GCA_028627135.1 Pseudochirops cupreus | reverse complement strand
GAATGGGTGTTGCCTTAGACAAACTGAGACCCTAGGTAAAGACCTTGGCTTAAAAAGGCCAAGGTCTCTCCCTATATCCTGGGCCACTGCTGGGTGTCCTGACCTACATGTTGCCACTAAACTCAGATGACTCTGGAGAAGAGAGCAAGGCTGATGACTTTGTATAGCCCTGCCTCACTTAAATCCAATTCACTTGCAAGTCAAGTGAATTGTCTTGGTGTCATTGATCCTCTTTGAGAACAAAGGATGAACAACAATAGCAACAAATAGCAGTCCTCATTAGTGTCCTCTGTGTTCTGATATCAATGGAGCCATTTTCTTTCTATCCATCTCCTGCCTTCTGTGCTATTTGTTCCCAACTGGGTCTCCAGCTTCTACCTGGGGTATTCTGATTGATGAAAACTTTTTATATCTGGCTGATCCAGTCATATGCCCAGGTCATCTTCCTCTAGGCCACTATGCATGGCAATTAGTCCCCCTACCTCTGACTTTTGTATCTTTTTCTCTGGGAATGGTAATCATATTAATATCAACATTACTCCCAGAAAAGCATACATTATTTGAGTGATGTATTCTTTACCTACCTTGCCTGTGATTTCATCTTTCTCTGACCACCATTCCCCTAAAATGTATTTTCTCTCCCTATTAGAAGGTAAGTTCCTTGGGGACATGGACTTTTAAATTTTCATATTTGTTTTCCCAAATCATTGAAAGAATTTAGCAATTTTTTAATCCATTTTATTTATATATTCTTAATATCCTCTTCTCTGTCCCTGCTATCACACAGAGAATTTAACCTCGATTTGTCCAAGGTTACCAAGTATTGACAGAACTAGGAGTTAAATAGAAACATTCTGATCCCCAGCTGTAATGGTAATCAATTTAAATTTGAAGACCCCTTTTTGTTCTGGCAAGTAAGCATGTACTTAGCTCTTAGTAACTAATCAAACCTCTGTGAAAGAAACAGAAGTTTCCTGTTGCTGACATAACAGTAAGGGGCTGGCTGAAACAGGAAGCCAATGCTGTGTGTGTATAAGAAAAGCCCCAGAGAGGCACACTCAGAATTTCTTGAGACCAGAATCTGGTAGAGGCTGAAGTTGCTGCTGCAAGGAAGGCTGAAATTGCTGCTGCCAGGAAGGTAGCAAAATAATTTTGATTTTGAAAACCTGGGAGGAGTGATTTTGGTTCTGGAAGCCAGCTGAGATTTCTTCTGGATCCTAGAGCCAGCCAAACTTCTGGAGGACTAAGGAGGTATGACTGTGTTTCCTGCATTCTGTCTGTCTGTTTTGAAGGACAGTGCTGTTGTTGCAGAGGTCCTGGAAACTTGCTGTTGGCTCAGAAGCCCTGAAGAAGGATTTTCTTGTACATTTACAGAAATCCTGGAAGAGGGTCTTGTTGATGTTTTCAGGGGTCCTGAGACTGTTCTACAGGCAGAGAGTTAATTGATGAGGACACTGGCAATGAATATTGTGGCTTTGTTAAGCTTTGTCTCCCCAGGAACAGAGATTGCTGAGAACTTGCCTTGGGCCAATATGAAGAAAAGACCTCTCCTTGGGTATTGAGTGCTGTGATGATAATGTGGTTTACTATTGACCTGGGATTTGGGGTTTGTGTATTTTCTAATGATTGTTCTTAATGATTAATGATACTTAGTAATTGTCAATCTAAACAAGTGACTGATTGAGTTGAGTACATTGCCCCATGAGTGGAAGGCTGACTATTGTACTCTGAGATGACTGAATGACTAAGTAAGAGGCAAACCTTCCTAGGGATACCAGATGATTGTTCTTTGTTCAAAGCTATTGTGACCACTTTGGTGAAAACCATGTGGCCATTTTAATGATAAGCTGTTGTGAACACTATATTGTGATTTTCTGTGATAAGTTGTAATATTGTGAATATTGTACCTTGATTTTCTGAGAATGTTTTGCTTTGATTTGTTATGGAATAAATAGAGTGTTCACTATACTGTGTAATCAGGACCTTAAACTGTTCACAATAGCATTCTTTTGGGAAGCTGCTCTTGCATGGCATTACACCAGCTTACTGATCTTTCCACTAGCCCCAGTTTCTTCATTAACATAATGGTCCAGATTTGCCCTTGAAAGTCAATTGCTAAGTTTTTAATTGTAGTTCACAGTTCATCCTATTTTCTATAGTTAATTAACTCAGCTGGCATGCCTGAATTTGTTACCAAGTAGTATAAAGGAGATGCACTGGAGAGCAAGGGTGATGTTTTTTGGGAAGTCTTCAGCCCAGAAGTTCTCTCTGTCTCCTTCAATGACAATGGGACATTGTTAATTAATTCATGGTCTACATTTTCTGAACAGATGAAATCATGCTGGTAAAGGTGTCTTTCATTCAGGTGTATTACTCCCACAACCTCCCATAACATTCTATATCCCTCTTGGTCACTTTTACATTATTACTTATGTTAATTTTAATTCTTGGTATCTATTGTGTTGCTTGTAAGATCATCAACTGTGTGAGGATAAGAGCATCCATCTAAATTTTCTTTATATACTACCTAGCATATTTCTGGGCACATGGAAAACAAATGATAAATGTGTTTAGTTGATTTGAACTGATGTCGTTCTGGTTTGTTTACTCTCTATATTATTGTGGAGTTTCATTATTACTTACAATACTCTGTACTAACATACCACTAGGCCTTGTATAGTAGTTTTGTAAACTGTGTATTCAACTGCACTGAAAGATTTCACACAGAATATTGTCTTTTCCTACCAACATTGCTTGTTTACATGGGATAGGATCAAAAGAAAAAGGAAAGAAACAAATGGATTCATGATCTTCTCACAGAAAAGGCAGCTGTGATATAAGGGATATCTCAGGAAACAGGAAAAGCTGTTTATGTACCCATAACCACGTGAACTTTGACCTGCCTTCATCTTTGGAATTGGTTTCTTCAACATTCAGCACCCAGGTGGAAATGAATATTAGAAAGAACTTATATAGTCCCAGTCAGAAATATGTGTATGTGTGAGTATGTTTATGAAAAAAAATCCCCTCTTTATTCATTCTTCCTTAGTCATGTTTTTTTTTCTCTTGAGTTTCCTTTCTTCTTCAGAAGCAGAGGAAAGAGGATGATATTGGCTATCTACCACATTAGGAAAACAAACCTATGGAATGTGTAAGTACAGAGCCATCTGGCTGCTCGTCCACTTTCACACAGGTTATAAGGGTCACTGAGAGCCCTCAGAAGGCTGTTGATACCCAACTCTGTCAGGAAACACTTGATCTGGTCCCAGTGGTCCCCAGACAAGAGGCATGTTACTTCTCTGAACCTGATGGTTAGCAATGGAAAAAATGGTGCAAACAAAATGAAGGTCCTTTGTAAGAGGATGGTTTGGTAGACATAAAGAACCGTGTTAGCTGTTGTTGGACTAGCTGCCATTCTGTATACCGCAGTGTTCTGTAGCAACTCAGGAATCTAGATTCCAACCCCAGCTCTGGTTCTTTGATACTCATTTCACCTTAGGCAAGTTACTTAACTTCCTTGGTCTTGGTTTCCTAATGTGTAAAATGAGGAAGGTGCCTTGTAACTCTTAGTTTATGATAAAAAAATTTTGTATCAATAACTTCTATTCTTCCCTTTAACTTTTGAATAAAATGATAAAGCTACAATGTTAATCAAGAAACATTTATTACATTTCTAATATGTGCCAGACACTGTGCTAAACTCTGGGGATACAAAAAAAAGCAGAAGACAGTCTTTACTCTTAAAGGGCTCATGATTTAATGGGGGAGGCACATGCAAACTAATATATACAAAAGGAGCTACTTACAGGATAAATAGGAAATAATTAATAGAAGGAAGGCACTGGAATTAAGAGGAGTTGGGGAAGACTTACTATAGAAAGTGGGATTTTAATTGGGACTTACAGGAAGCCAATCAGAGTGTAGAAGAGTGTTCCAGGCATGAGGGACAACAAGCCAGAGAGAATGCTGGGAGCTGAGGGCTAGAGTGCCTTGTTCATAGAACAGCCAGGAGGCCAGTGTCCCTGGTTGGAAGAGTACAAGTTGGGGGAGTAAGATGTTAGAAGACTGGAAAGGTAGGAAGGGGTAGGGTCATGAAGGACTTTGAATGCCAAATAGAACATTTGTTTTTGCTCCTGGAGGCAACAGAAAACAAATAGAGTTTAGGAGTGGGGTGACATGATGAGACCTGTGTTTTAGGAGAAGTATTTAAGTGACTGAATGAAGGATGTAGGGAAAGACTTGAGGCAGACAGAACCACCAGTCACACTATTGTAACAATCAAGACATAAGTGAATGCAGGACTGCACTATAGGGGTAGACATGTGAGAGGAGAGAAGGGGGTGTATTCCAGAGAGTTATAAAGGTGAAATTGTCAGGCCTTGGCAACAGGTTGGGTATGGTGGGGATGGGGAGGGGGTAAGAGATAGTGAGGAGTCCAGGAGGAATACTAGATTGTGATACTGAGATGTTGGAAGAATGGTATTGCCTTCTACAGTAATATGGAAGATGATGGGGGTGGGTTTAGGGGGAAAGATAATGGGGTCTGTTTGGGATATATTGAGATGTTTAAGATGTCTACTAGATATCCAATTTGAGATTTGATATTGGAGGTCAATAGAGAGATTGAAGCAGGAAAGGTAGACTTGAGAATCATCAGCAGAAAAATGGTAATTAAATCCATGGGATGGTAATTAAATCACCAAGTGAAGTAGTATAGAAGGAGAAGAAAAGAGGTTCCATGATAAAGCCCTGAGGAACATCTATAGTTAAAGGGCTGTGATCTGGAGGATTGAGAATAATTAAATTAATTTCTGTTTATAGAATGGTAATTCTAAAAAAAACACCTTAGAGATTATCTGTTAATTCTCTTTATCTAGTTTAAGAAACAAGCCTGGTGAGGGGAAGTGATTTGTTCAAGGTCACACAGTAAACTGAAGAGTCAGGAGTATAACTCAGATTTATAGACATTGAATTCAATGTTCTTTGTTATGGTAACTAAATTAAAAAGTATTTTATGGTGTTAGGCATCATCCTGTACTACTCACTCCCTCTCACACCCCATATGCAAACTATTGCCAAGGCCTGTCAATTTCACTTACTTTGTACCCAGCACAGCTCAGTGAAGGGATAGAAAGAAGGGGACTATGACATCATTTCTAGCCTAAGTAAGTGTTTAATGAGTGTGTGAGGAAGGAAGGAAGGAAAGAAGGAAGGAAGGAAAGAAAGAGGAAAGGAAGGAAGGAAGGAAAGAAAGAGGAAAGGAAGGAAGGAAGGAATGCAACCTTTTCTAAGCACTTACTATGTGCCAGGAACTGTGCTAAGCACTTGATGAATATAATCTCCTTTAATCCTTCAAACAACCCTGGGAAGTGGGTACTATTAATATTTCCATTTTACAGTTGAGGACACTGGGGTAGACAGAGTTGAAAGGACTTGCCCAGGGTCCACAACTAGTAAGTGGTTGAGGCTATTTGAGCCTCCTTCTTTCCTTCCTTCCTTCCTTCCTTCCTTCCTTCCTTCCTTCCTTCCCCAAATGGCAAACAGAAAATAGAGAAATAAAATATATGAAGTAGTTTGCAACTTGGTAGAAGCTGCTCTAAGGCAATATTGCTGTAATTGTTATGTGTTATCATAAAATGTGAATGAGAATGTGTAAAGCTACCATCTCAGGCTTTGTACTTTTAGTACCCTTATTGCAGATTTTAGAACATTTTTCAAATATTAAAAAAGTATTGTGAAATAATATGGGAATGATAAAAAGAACATGCCAACATATTTTAAATTCCTGCATTTTTATACTTTCAGTAAAATGCCATATTAATATGTGCTCACAATTATTTCTGAATAGTAGGGTACTGTATAGAATATATACGCATTAACACACACACACACACACACACACACACACACACACACACACACACACACACACACCTTCCCTCACTGGTTGTGCTATGGAAGGTAGTCGATACATATTACAGTTACCCCTGTCCCCGCTCCGACAAGAGATTTTGAATATAGTCCATTTCTTGGCTAATAAAGATAGATTAATATAACACCTTTTTGTTTTGTGAAAATTGAAATAATTTTCATTTTCTTTTCTCTTTCTCTATCTCTCGCTGTGCCTCTGACTCTCTTTTGCTCTTGCTTTTTCTTTTCCTCCCCTTTTTTCCTCTTTGAAAGTCATTTAACCTCTGTCTGCCTCAGTTTCCTGAATTATACAAGGGTATAATAATAACACTTTCCTTGAAGAGTTGTTGGGAGGATTATATGAGATAATTGTAAAGCACTTAGCAACGTATCTGGTACATAATGAGTGCTTGATAAATGCTTATTCCATTGCATTCATTCCCATTTCTTCCACCCCTGTCTATACCAATCAAAGCACTATGATCAATATCCTGTCTTTGATATTAACAAGGTATGTGAACCTGGGCAAGTCACTTCACCGTATAAATCTCTTTTTCTAATTTGTGCAATGAAGAATTAGATTAGATCAGTGATAACCTTCTCTGGTGTATTCTTTATACCAGTATCTGTATTATCACCTTAACCCAGGTTTTACTTACTCCAAGGCTGATAACCTACTATATGTACCACATAGCCTCTATTAAATATATCTAAGTGTATATATCTATATAAGCACAAACTTAAGATATATGCATGAATGATCATAGATATGTATATGTATACATATCTACATGTATATATTGTGTATTAAGTTGACTAAATTTAGTCTTACTTATAAATTTAATAGTATGTATATATAATTTACATATACATATACACTTGGGATACCTTATATATGTATACAAATACATGTACATATTTTCCACTTTGTCTTTACATCCCTGACTCTTAGAACATAGTGGGCACTGAATAAATGCATTTGGGATTAAATTGGATAAATTTTGTGCTTTTCTTATAGAATTAGAGAAGGTTTGAGAATCACCAGAGAAAGATTGAGAATCACTGATCTAATTGAATTCTTCATTTTACAAATTAGAAAATGAGATTCATAAGGTGAAGTGACTTGCCCAGGGTCACAAGACAATATTAGCTATCCACATAATGTAACAATACTAAAATGTGGCAGATATATTAATACATGCTTAATTAAACATTTGCATTTTGTATATATATGAAATATACTATATAGCTTAGTAAACAATATAATATTGCAAATACAATATATTAAACAATATAATATGTAACTTAGTAAATAATATAATATAGCACCAAAATGTAATATAACAGACAATATCATATGTAGCTTAGCAAATAATTTAATATGATAGATTCAACAGTCAATTGTAATATTCATTTACTCGTTCATGTTAATTAAACAATTGTATTCACTGAGTTCTTCGCAATGCTACATAGAACATATAAGTAGACTTTTTTTTTTCACTTTAAATAGCAAAATGAGAGGAAATGAGGAAGTTCCTTGTTGATGTCTACTCTACACACAGTTTATGTGCCCTGGGCAAATCACTTGCCATTTCAGTGCTCTGGGCAGCTTAGAGTATGTTAAAAGAATTGCTAATCCGTATTAGTAGGGAGAATTTCCTCATACTGTAGTACCCGACAATGAGCTCACCTGTCCAGCCTCTAAACAGCAATATCAATTTGGCAACTATGAAGGAAACATTTTGAACTGTTTTTCTAATCAATTGTTGCATGCTTAGTTGTAAACATTTTAGAAATGTATGAGATGTGAGGTGTTTCACATATATTGCTTTTGTATGTTGACTAAAACAAGACAATATTAACTATCCACCCTCAGGCCACAGGACATACCAAAACAAATGGAAAACCCATGCTTCCTGTGTAAAAGAGGCAGCTTTTAAACATTATTATTGTTGTTAAAGAGTTGGGAGGTATAACAACATCCTATGACCTAAGAAACCAAGCTACAATGAACTAAGCTTTCAGGCAGGGCTCATGTGTATTGAAGTTGTCCATTTTTGCAGGATGCCCTTGTGGTATTATGGGACTGTGAGTGATGGAGGTATCCAAATGTCTAGTGTGTTCATTAAGTACTCTAGGGATCCACAGGTGGGGGGAAGGGTGAACATGTGCTGGGTAGTGGGGAAAGAATGGAATCTCTCTCCCTAGCCAGGACATAATAGCAGTGCTCATATGCTCATAGACTATTAGAGGAGGAAAGACCTTAGTAATTGTCTAGCTAAATACTCTTATTTTATATCTGAGGTTATGACAGCTTAATGATAGTCAAATGACTCATTTAAGGTTATACAAGGGGTGGCCAATTTGCAGAGGGAATACAAGTATTCTGATTCTAAGTTCAGTGCTCTTCCCATAACACCCATTCAATTCAATTCAACAAACATTTATTACCATATACAAAGTATGGTGCTAGACACTGGGGACACAAAGATGAAACAATCATCCTTGCACTCGACATTTCCATTCTATTGGGATGGCCATGGTATACAACATGTACCTAGATAAAGAAATATAAAGGATATAAAATCATGCAAGGAAGAAGCAAGCAAGCATTAATAACTGGGATGTGGTCAGGGAAGGGCCCCATGTAGGAAATGACACCTGAGCTGTGGTTTGTAGGAAGCTAGAGATTCGAGGAGGTGGAGGTAAACAAGGAGTGTGTTACAGACATGGCAGACTATTTGTGCAAAGTCATGGAAGGAGGCTGGAAATGGAATGTCATACATGAGGAACAGCAAATTTGATTAAGGTGAATTGGATAGACAGAGCATTTATTAAGTACTCACTGTGTGGTAGTCACTGGGTACAGGGACACAAATATAACTACCACATATGTACATATTGATAAGCAAGATAGTTCCTGCCCTCATAGTACCTATATTCTAATGGGGGAAGATAAGAAATAGAGGTATGCTGGAAAGGAGGTATCTGACCCAAGAAGGGGCATCATGAGGAGAAAGCTAGTAAGTGACAGGAGAACTGGGCTCTGACAAGAGACATTCAAACTTTACCTTTCAGCATGTGTGAAGAGGAATAATAGGAAATAAGACAGCAAAGCAAGGTGAGAGCCATTTGTGGAGGGCTCTAGAGATGAAGTGAAGGACTTTGTATTATATGCTAAAAGCAGTAGGAACTCACTAAGATTTTTTGTATAGGGGAATGATGTTTTGTGAGTCTGTGTGAGTGTATGAGTATGTATGTGTATATACATATGTGTGTGTATGATACCTGTGTGTAGGAGAGATTGGGAAGAGGAGAAATTGGAAAAATAGGGAGATCAATTATAAGTATTACAGCAGTCTAGGTGAGAGGTGAAGGGAGGCTGGGCTACAGTGGGAGCTCTTTGAATGGAGAACTGAGAAATGATGAGGGGGTCAATTTAACAAGATTTTGTAACCATTTTGATATGAGGATGAGAGAGCAGGATGAGTCAAGAATAACTTCAAAATTGAGAACCTGGGTAACTGGAAGGATGGTGGTACCCTCAACCATAAAAGGGAAGTTTGGAAGGGGGATGGGTTTTGGGGAAAATCTAATAAATTCCATTTTATACTGGTAGACTTTGATTAAGTACTTATTATTGTGTACACTAGGCATTGTGCTGTGACTACAAAGATAAAAAACCAAGACAGTCTATTCCTTCACAGAGTTTATACCCCTAGGGGTAGAGGATATAAAGTAGAATGTGATAGAGGCCATAAATATGGCAAACATACTTCTCCAAATAATTAGCTTAATAAATATTGGTTGAATTACCTGGAAGTAAATGTCTCCTTTGCCCTAAGATGGAAAAATATGGCCTAGATAATAGTTTTTTATATGGATTTAGGAACTGGTTGAATGACCAATTAATAGGTCAGTGTAACTTTGGAAGATCGCTAATGGATTGCCCCCCGGAAGTCTGTGTTTGACTCTGTGAGGTTTAACCTTTTTCAGTGACTCTGATAAAAGGATAGATGGCTTACTCATTCAAATGGCTGTTGTACACACAATTGGGAGCAACATGTTGAATGACAAAATCAGGATGAAAAGAGATCCTCACTGGTTAGAATGTTGAACTGTTTTAATGAGATGGATTTAATTGGAATAAATATAATGTATTACACTAGAGTCCAAAAAAATCAATGGCAAAAGTACAAAATTGGAGTGATATGGCTATGTATCAGTTCATTTCAAAATATGTATTTTTTAATTTTAATTTTTGGTGGATTGCTAGTGCAGTTTTATTCCGTAGCGTAATGTGGAAGCCAAACAAACAAACGAAACACAAGTAATCTTAGTCTGTGTTAGGAGAAGAACAGTATCTAGATTAGAAAGAGGGAAACAATAGTATTCCTGAATTTTGCCCTGATCAGTTCACATGTGCAATATTGTGCTTAGCTTTGGGTACCACATTTTAAGGACAGTGTTAGTAAACTGAAGACTGCTTATAGGTAGGTGTCAAGGATGGTGAAAGGTCTTGAGATTATATCATGATTAGATTTGTTTTGTTTGGCCATTAGAATAGAACTAAGAGAAGTAGGCAGTAATTGTAGTGAACCAAATTGCAAGTTTGATGTAAAAGAAAATAAAAATCCCCTCTCACTGCTGTCTTTAAGCATATATTGAATGAACGCTCACTGGGTACATGGTGGGAAGGAACCCGTTGTTAGATATGAGTTGGACAGAATGACCTTTGAGGTCTCCTCCAATACCAAGACTTTATTTTTAACTATGATATTACTTGCAAAGTATTGTGCTAGCTTCTGATGATAGATTTTAAAAATGACATAATCTCTGTATTCCATGAGAATATATCCTACAGATGGATAATATGATGGATTAAAGTAGGATTTGTGGGTGTCAAAGAAGTGGTCCAAACATAGTGAGTTGGAATCCAGGGCAAGGAGTACTGAGGAAATGTGTTTCAGAGTTGATATGATTTCATGAGATCATGATGAAGTCCAGGAGTGCAGCTGGGTGGGAAATGTTCACTACAAAATTAAAAATGGAACTCATTATCTTCTCCCTACCCCCACCATTCCCTCCACTCTTCCTTACTTTGCTATGACTGTCAAATGCATCACCATCTTTTAAATTACCTATGCTTTCAATCTAGTCATCATTCTCTGCTCTTAACTCTGTCTTACCTCCCATGCCCAATATATCCATACATATTACTAAGTCCTGTTGTGTCTACCTTCGTAACATCTCTCATATTTGCCTCTTTTCCTCCTCTGGTACTGCTCCTGCCTTTGTGCAGGGCTTCATCGCTTTACACCTTCATACCTAGATTGCCGAAATAACCTGCTGGTTGGTTTGCCTGTGTAACGATACTGGGATTTGAAGATCTTCCACGCCCCTTGAACTTGCTGACGTAGCAGGAAGGGGTGGAGCAAGAGAACACCGGAACCAAGCTAGTCTCCGTGTGGTGCTGACTGGAACCGGCGGCAGAGGCAGCAGCGGTTGCAGTGTGAAATCCTTTTCCTCTGAGCCGGCCAGAATCTCTGCTAAGGACTCCTGCTGAGGACTGCCTGGGCCTAGAACTGCTGGAGGGCCAGAGCTGCTGGGAGCAAGCTGCCTGGACGCTGAGCAGTTGTCTTGAGTGAGGGGAGGAGGATCTTTGCCTGAGGTATCCTGTCCTGTTTGAAGGCTTGATAATGTAGGTGTTTACTACTTTAACTACATGTGCCAACTTCATAACTACTGTGTTGGCTTTGACTTTCTGGTTTTGGGACTCAGTTTTCTGGTATTTAAATGAATGCACTATTTATATTTCTTATGTAGAGAGCCTGTTACATTTTGTGATTAATAACTATATCAGCATATATATAGTTACTGTAGGCATTGTGAATACTGCATTGCTGATACACCCTGCTACAAGGCTTTCCCTATTTCAATCTATCCTCCATTCAGCTGTCAAAGTAATATTAAAGCATAGGTCTCACCATGTCACACCTTTCCTCCAACCCATTAAACACCTATGACTCTCTATCACCTCCAGGATCAAATATATAATTATCTCTTTGGCTTTTAAAGACCTTTATAACCTGGCTTTCTCCTTTTCTAGTATTCTTTAACTTTATACTCTTCAAAGTAGTCTGTGATTGGTTGGTCTGACATTGGTCTCTTTGCTGTTCCTTAAACAAGACACTCCATCTCCAGACTGGGAATTTTCACTAGCTTTCCCCATGGTTGGAATTCTCTTCCTCCTTATGTTTGCCTCCTTTTTTTCCCTCAAGTCCCAGCTAAAATCCCACCTTTTACAGGAAGTTTCTTCAATCCCCATTAATGCTAGTGCTTCCCCCATGTTGATCACCCCTCCCCCCATTCATCCAGTCTATATCTTGTTTGTACAAAGTTGTCTGCATGTTGTGTCCACCATTAGATGGATTTTCTCAAGAGCAGAGACTTTCCTTTTTTGCCTTGCTACATATCCCCAGTGCATGGTACATAGAATGTATCAAGCAAACTTGCTGTCTTACTGATTGACTATCATCAGTCTCATTATTTTGTTTTTGTGAAGTTCTTATGTATTCCTGAAAAGCTTTAAAACTTTACTCATACTGTGTCTAACTCATATTGTGTTAAAAAAAATCTATCCATCCATGTTTTTTAATGGGGAAGTCTTCATTTTCCTAGAGCTAATAGGGTTTCTGGCCCATTATTTCATTGATATTGTTTCAGACTTTTGTTGGTTTCCCAACTTTTCTTTCTGGTTTATTATGCATTTTGTAGTTTCAAAATGTTTAACACTGGTATTATATAGGCATTAAATACTTTATTTTTCTCATATGTCTTTGATTTATCATGATCATCATATCATTCTCAATGGTTATTTTCTAATTCTACTAATTGTTTTTCATGGGGTTCAGATAGAAATGGACCTGAAACAAGTTGCTATCCTGCTATTATTCTATTATATTTGATGTTCTATGGACTGTTGAATGCTGGATAACAGAAATGCTTTTTATAGTTGAATAAAAGCATTAAGATGAAAGCTCCTCCTCTCTGGGCTTCCAAAAGCATCCTTGGCACAATTCCAATGTCTGACAGGACATTGGGGATTATGCATATGTATTTCATTCTGTTCCCACACAATTTGCTTCACTTCAGCCAGGTCTCTATAATTTGAATGTTTTTCATTTTACGTAGCTGGAAGGTTATGAGTATTCAGGATAGTGACATACATTACGAATGTTATTTTTATAATCAGTGTTATGTCTGAGCAATTGTGGGCAATTGTTTAGTCTCTGATAATGGTCTGGTTCATTCTGGTTCATAAACTGTATGGTTCATTGTATGAGTTCTCTATTTTTATTTTGATGTCTGCATCTGTATCTGTGAGGATTTATCATCCGTCCATCTGTAAGAACATGGAAAAAAAAAGTGAGCAGCCAAATATATAATTCTGGCCAATATGTCCTGTTTTGCTAGGTATTTGCTAGGGGTGAATGTCAGACAGTCAATAAGCATCTATCAATTATTTAAACATCAATTAGATAGAAGATAATGATAAAGAATTTAGAATATATAAGGAAATGAGGGAGATAGTGCCATATAACACATCTCCCCTGCAGTCCCTTTCCCTCATCGGTGAATTTCTCCTGGAGCCTACATTTTAGGGAAGTATACAGATTGGCCATACTCAACTCCGTTCCCTGTTGTGCTTCTGATTCTTCAGATTTTGGACTTTTCCACCATACCAGGCACTATGATAGCAGCTGGAGTTGTAAATATAAGGAAAAATAAAGACAGACACTGCTTTCAAGGTGCTTACATTCTAACAGGGGCAGATGCCATGTAAAAGGAAGCTGAAAAGCAGTGGGGGAAGAGGGGAAGGTGTCCTCACAGGGACATGGGGGCAATGTCTCAAGTCTGAAATATCAGAAGTATAGCTGGGAAAGGACCAAGAGATGACCAGCCTGGCTTCTTCTCTAAACGGTAGAGCCCAGGTGAAACTCACCAGTGGGTGAAGTGGCCTGGAGGTATAGAAAAATGTTGTGTTGTGCTGTCTCTGCCATTTCTTTATGTATGCCAAATGGGTCCTTATCATTATTATCATTAATTCATGGTGAAACACTTCTTTGAAATGAGCATAGGAATAGAGGTAGGGACTGGATATTAGTACAGGAAGAGGTAGGGAAAGTCCCTCTTTCCGTTCAAGTTGGCTATTTCTCTGTAGCTTATTGTCTTAAACAGTTACATGAGAGGTTAAATTATTCAATTCAGTTTGATTCTATAAACATGTACTAAGCAACCAATTCTGTGCCAAACACTGTGCTAAGGAACGCAAGTTATAAGAAGAAAGTCTCTACCTTAAAGAAGCTTACAAATCCAATGGGAGAAGACAACATAAAAGGAAGCTAGAAAGTTGAGGAGAACACCAAGGGATACCCATGATGGTAGGGGAAGGGGTGGATTATGTTACCTGGAGTTCAGATCAAGCTGATGAGAAGTGGAGAGTTGACCAGAAAGTTCAGATTTCAACCTTCTCTAAAGAAAATTTTGGGGAGGAGTTTGGTGCTCTACTGTCCAATCCTCCAATCAATCAGAGGGGAGTGGAAACAAATTATGAGAGGTTTGTTGAGAATCCAAAGATAAGTTACTCACCACTGTGATGAGATTTCAATTGTTATTCCCAGGGTTACACATAGGTAACTAGGTGATGCAGTGGATAGAGATCAAGTCTTGGAGTCAGGAAGATCTGAGTTCAAATCTTACCTCAGACCCTTACTAGTTATATGACCCTGGACAAGTCATTTAACCCTGTTTGCCTCAGTTTGCTCATCTGTAAAATGGCCTGGAGAAGAAAATAACAAACCACTTTGGTATCTTGGCCAAGAAAATCCCAAATGGGGTCATGAAGTCAGACACAACTAAACAACAATGTGCTTTGGGGACAGCTAGTGGGCCTGGAGTTAGGAAGACTCATCTTCATGAGTTCAAATAGGACTATAGACACTTATTATCTATGTGACCCTGGACAAGTCACCTAACTCTGTTTGCCTCAGTTTTCTCATCTATGAAATGAGCTGGAGAAGGAAATGACAAATCACTCCAAGATATCTGCCAAGAAAACCCCAAATGGGATCATGATAAAACTGACAACTACCAACAAATAAGTGAGAGGCAGGATTTGAACCTAAGGCTCTCTGGGTTTGAAGCTGACTCTATGCACTCTACCAAGCTGTTTCTAGGTCTGACTGTATTGGTGATAACAGTCAGGCAAAGTGGGTATTTACCAGAACTGTTATCCTTAGGGCAAGGAAAGGACAACAATGAAAGGACTTGGTAAGATTCTTCTCAAAATCTTCACCCCATCCCCAAGCCATATGGTATTAGGGGAGATACCCCTCACATACTGACAATAATGACCTAATGATTTGTAGAGATGTCTCCTTCTGCAGTTTGGCTAAATGGAGATCCTAATCATCTCTTGTTAACAAGGCATAAAATGATAAATTAGCATGAAGCCACTAGGGCTTGGGCAATGGATTCTTGGGACTCATCCTGAGTGATCTGGTGAGGTCGGGTTTGTTTTGCTCAGTTCAGGATCATTTCTTTTGCTCCTCCAATGGCTTCAACATCATAATAGCACAAACATACCGGATGACCTCTCACCTACCCTCCCTTTGATTAAGTCTCATTTTGTAGCAAAACTATGACTAATGTCTCTTCCTTTGCCTTCAATAAACTATTGGATAATCTGTCTATTATGCCTAATATCCTCTTGCCCCAACATGCTATTGGTGTTTGGTTTGGATCCCCTGGAATGGGGGTGAACATTATATCTCTAACCTCCTAGGAAGCCCAGCTTCTTGGCCGGGCTGGTGGAGGGGCTTGTGTTTTCACAGCTGTTTGTACTTGGAGACGGCTTAGCTGTGGTTGTGAAGGCTCCCCCCTCACTAGTTCATCAGTGAGCCCACTGTGTTGTGGGGGTTTGGAGCTGTTAACGGGCAGGATGGAGGGAAGGCTAAATTAATCATTTATGCTTTATTTATGCTCCCTCCCACCCTGGAGCAAGACAAGCAGATGCCAGCATTTCTCAGCCCGTGGCTGTCTAGGTGACATGACATCTCATAACTGGTGGTGACACCCATCCCCAATGTTACATGTTAATGGGGCCAACTAGAGGGAGGAAATATGTAGACCCTCACTGAGCTGGCAGGTCTGTACGTCTCTTGGTAAGAATTTATCCCTCTCTATTGTGAATCTAGAAACCCCATAAACTTTGGAAGCAAAATACCAATAGCATCATTTCCCATTATTATCTTTTTTACAGAGTATGGTCCCTTTTATAATGGCTGATTTTTTTTTTTACATTATTACTTGAATACAAATCGAGAGATCTGAATCCTTGGGCTTATACTTGCTATGTACATAAGTAACTCAACCCCTCACAGATTCTTTCTTTATCTGTAACATGATGATGTTAATACTTACATCACCCATGAATGAATTATATATACACTCAAAGAAACACATATGTTTGTATAATGTCCTGAATATTAACAATGAAAACTGTCAACTTTAGGGGGGATATAGATTATGAGGCCCTAGAGTGTGACAGTCAGATTGTAGCACCAAAATATCACAATATAAAGTACCTTTTAAACATCACTTTAAAAAATGACTAAGGCTTACTCTAATTAATGAGAGGAAGTTTGGTTTTCATAATCAAACCAGGTATGATTTAGTCATGTTGCAAGAAACAGTTCAACTTAATATCTTAGGAATTATTTAGAAATGGCTAATGAGTTGGATGCCAAATATTCAAATGATTTTTTTTTCCCTTCCCAACTGACAGATGCATTGGGGAAAGATCATAGATTTGGAATTATATAGGTCCTTGGAGGTCATGAAATCCTGTGCCCTCATTTTACAGATGAGAAAATTAAGGCCCAGAGAAGTTGGATTTGAAATTAGATCTTATGATTCAAAGTTTAGTATTCTCCCTTTAGTGTTCTTTCCATTCTAAGTTGCCTCCTATGTATGTATCTGGAATGGGAAAGACTTCAAGAAGAAGAATTAAAGTTATTAGATTGTAAACCCTTCAAGGGCAGAGGTTATATAATTATCTATCATCGCATGCCCAGAGGGTAGCATAGTACCTTGAAAAGACTTGTTCTTAGTCTTAATATATATATATATATATGTTGAATGAAATTGAATTGAATTGACTGGAATGATGGTGGACCCCAGGTGGATACAAAACACTCTGTTAGTTTGGTCCAGATTGCCTGCAGAGAAAACCCATTTCTCTATCTCAAGCATGGTTTAATTACCCACAGGGAAGTGTGGCCATCCTTGAAGCTGGTTAAACAGAGCAAAACACTTTATCGACTTCCATTTCGTTGACTATAAAATTCCGCTGACATTTTGAGGACTTTATAGAAACTCCATCTTGAGAGCACACTTCACACACTTCTCTAGCCAGGCCAAGTTCAGCATTATTCATGTTTTACATCTCCTGCAGGGATTTGCAGGAAATACTCCTTAAATGTCTTTGGAGGACCCCTGCTGCATGGAAATTGGACATTCACTACATGCCAGAATATGGTCATCTGTTAAGTTTGAAATGATGTTTTCATTGCATGTTTCATGTATTAATTTTCCCCTTTTTCCAATTTTTGTGTGTGTAACTTTCATGAAATCTTAAACTGCTTATTACTGTCTAATACCTAGTTAAAACATCAAGATAGACATTATTTATTTTAATGATTCATATAATACAGTAGTGAAAGACAGGCAACTACTGTGAAGCTGTTAGGGATTTGCATGAAAAAATACAGCAAGTGTTTCAGATAATAAATATAGTAAATATGTAATTCAGGGAAAGAACTTAGATCTACTTAGAACAGGGAATTGTTGAGATGGCTCTGAGATGAATTTAATTAGACATTTGTTATTTTCCACATCCAAATATGGTACAATTCCTTTTTTAATAATTAAAAATTTTGTTATTTTTACATCATTGTCATTCCTCAATGCCATTCCTCTAAAGAACCCTCACTTATAACTAAGTGTAGTTAAACAAAACATGCTGACACATTTATATCATCCCACAGCACATGCTTCATTCTGCTCACCTCTACAAAAAAGAGAAGAGAAATTTCATTGGGATCCATTGGTCATTGTAAGAATTTAAGTTCTGTAGTATTTTAACACTGTTTTAATATGAGTATAATTATGAATGTTTTTGTATAAATAGGAACTTACCCTCCATGATTGACTTTCTTGGGAACAGTTGCCAGAACATCATGCTTTAGCTCTATTCTTTTGGCCCCATTCTTCCATAGTGAGTTTCTCCAGACACCTTCATTTTGAGGAAAGTCCCCAGACAAGCCACCTTTGGAGTTTGTCTCCATGCCCCCAGAATGGCAATATTCTTCCTCTCCCGTGTTTTTCATTTCCTTTGTATTGATTGTCTTCCCCAGTTAGAATGTAAGCTCCTTGAGGGTAAAGTTTGCTTTTCTTTTTTTATTTGCATTTGCTTATTTAGAACTTAGCACAGGGTATGGAACATAGTAGGCACTTAATGACTGCTTTTTGACTTGATTTTGCTTAGCTGGTGCATTTTCTGTTAAATCATATTGTCTTGTGATGGATTTTGTATGATGATTATTGACACAACAGAGAATTCGAATCTCAGAGTCACATAGAACTGTTGAATTTTAGAGCTGAAGAGGGATATTGGGTATTATTTAATCCAGTCCTTTCATTTTAGAGATGAGGAAACTAAAACCCAGAGAGGTAGAGACATTTCCCCCTCTGTGATCATATAGCTGGTGGATGAAGAGCTAAGGTACAAACCCATGAATTCTGACTTCAAGCCTAGTCATCTCACTACATTGGGTAGAGTAATTGCTTGTCAGTGGGGGCATTTGTAGCCCTCCAAAATCTGGAGGGCTTCATTCTATTTGTCTGACTGTTTTTTGCTACTCCTCATTTGTCTACTTCAACCACATTGGACTCCTCTCTTTCTGTGTTTTTGATTGTGCTCACACCTATCTTATGTGTATATGTGTTTTGCATATACTTACATCTATATATGTTATTTTCCCCTAACAGAATCTATGGTTCTTGAGGGAACCATTTTTTTTTGGTCTTTGTATCATCAGCACCTAGCCTGAAATGTGTTTAATAAATATTTGATAATCTATTGATCAATAGTTTGATTGAATGGACTCCTTCCTTTCCCTATCATCACCTACTGAAATCATCCTCCTTTTTTATAAGACCTGACTCAACTACTGCTTCCCTAGAAATCCTTTATTTTTTGCCCCATTTGAACTGATTTCTCCCACCTCAGAGTATTTCTCTTTGTACTTTCTGTCTGATTTATGTAATATTTTATGAGTATTTATTATCCTCTCAATTGTTATTCATTCACTTTAGTCATGTCCAACACCTTGTCACCCCATTTGGGATTTTCTTGGCAAAGATCCTGCAGTGGTTTGCCATTTCCTTCTCAAGCTCATTTTTTTGATGAGGAAACTGAGGCAAACAGGATTAAGTGACTTACCCAAGCTCATAAATAACTGAATGGGCACTGTCTCAGTCAAAGTGAGAACTCAGAAAGACCTTAACTTAAAAAGGCCAAGATCTCCTGTTGCATCCAGGGACATCTCCAGGTATCCTGATCTTGCCACTGGACCCGATGGCTTAATAGGAGTAAGTGAGGCTGGTGACTCTGCACAGTGCTCCCTCACCTGCAAGTCTTAGCATCACCTTCCTTATATCCTGGTCCTTTTTGAGAACAAAGACAAACAACAACAGCTAGTAGCTGTCTGAGGATGGATTTGAATGCAAGTCTTTTTGACTCCAAGCCCAGAGCACTATCCACTGTACCACCTAGCTGTCCTATCCTGATACATAGATTATAAATTATACGTAGCAGGAATTATGAGATTTTTATCCTCATATCCCTAGCACTGAGTAAAGTGCTTTGCATATACTTCAAAGCTTCTCAGCTCCAGAGTTTCTTCCATTGTGGTCTTCTCTAATTCCCAAAGTGATTAATAGAAGTTCTATCCCTCTGTAAATGACTTTTAAAAATTCTACGTAGTTGAGCTCTATGCTTCTGCAACTGACTTTTTTATTAAGTAGATGAATGCATGTTGTATTAGTCAGGTGACGTAGAGATTTCCTTTCTGGAAGACAGCCTAGCTACTGCTTCTGACCTTGGTCTTTGCTCTTCCACCCTCTCAGCTTTTCTGATTCCAGCCTACCTTGACTGTGTGTCAACTTATCCTTCCTTTCAGTCAGATTTGGCTTTCTCTTATGTATGCTTCCTCTGTTCTTCACTTGTGAGGAACCTCAGCTTCTGACCCCACTTCAGAACCACGAAATGTCAGAACTAGAAGGGACTTTAGAAATTGTGGAATTATACAGCTAGAGCTAGAAGTATAGCCTTAGAGGTTATCCCGCTCAATACCCTCATTTAGAGATGAGGAAACTAAGGTTCTGATAGGTGCCATGTAAATTGCTTAAGGGCACAGTCAGAGAGTATGTACCACAGTCACAGACTGGCACTACTCAGTGCCATAGTAATGATTCAAACTTAGATCCCTGGACTCTAAGTCAGCTTGCCCACTCTTAAATTATACATCCTCAATATTTCTCTGATCCATCCCCTTCTCTCCATTTACATGACTACTCATTCAGTCCTTCACAACTTCTCCTTGTAGCCTCTGAATTATTCTCTCTGCCTCTATTCTCTTCCCTCCCTAATCTCTTTCCCATAAAGCTATTAAGTTGATATTCCTAAATCAAAAGTAAGTCTTTTCTATTCTCCATGATTTCTGAGCTTCCTGTTGGTTCATATCCCTGGGATCAATGTTCAGCTTGCTTGACCAAACTTTCTTTGGATTCGTTGCATGTAGCACTTGCACAGAGTCCCATATCTCTAACACATTACTTAATAAAAATATCCTCCAACCTACCATTGCCATCCATCCTTGATGGTACAGATGGATATCTGTATCCCACTTCAGTAAACTTGGACTGACATGGTTCATCTAAGTTGGAACCTCCCTCACTTCATGGATTATCATTTGTACCCTCTGAAGCCAGGTCTAACTATGTCTAATGTTTTCACATCTGCAGACTCAGGGATCAGTTGTGTGTCTAGTTTGGCTCAAATGTAGATTGGGTGAAGTCAAACACATAAAAATTGAAGGTGGCATGAAACTCAGTGAGATAGGCAATATATTGATTGACAAACTCAAGAATGAAAAAAAATCTTGCTAGGCTAGTATATCATACTGGATCAAATTAAATAAAATGAACCAAAAATGTAAAGTCTTACATTTTGACTTAAAAAAAAATGAGTTCACCAGTAAAAGATGGGGGAAGCAGAGCTAGATAATAATGAGAAATCAATTTGGGCATTTTAGAGGATGGAAAGTTTAATTGGCATCAATAATTTTATATGGCAGCCCCCCCAAAAGATAACATGATCATAGGATGGATTAAGATAGACATGACATTTAGGGCTAAGATGGTGATAATTCTGGTTATGTCCTGTCAGACCTCATTTATAATTTTGAGTTCAGTTCTGAGGATCACATTTTAAGAAGGATGTTAACAAGTTGGAGAGTATCTAAAAGAAGGTATCCAGACAGTACAGAGCCTCCAAATAATGTCATAAGAGGATCAATTAAAGGAACTGAATACATTCAGCTTGCAAAAGGATACTTGAAGAAAACAGGTTAATTATTTTCAATTATTTGAAAATCCAGTTGTATGTAGATATCTCATAAACATTTGAACTCAACGTGTCCAATAAAGAATTCATCATCTTTCCCACTAAACACATCCCTCTTCTTCATTATCTCATTTCTGTTGAGAGCACCTCTCTTCTTCAACTTGGGAAAGATGGCTACCTTAGATTTGTCCTCTGCTCTTCACTTTTTCTTTCTCTTTACTTATTTTCAGTATCCAATCAGTTGCCCAATCTTATATTCTACATTCTTAGTGTTTCTCTTATCTATCCTTTTTACTCTATTCACACAGTCACGCATTCAGTTCTTTATCAGCTTATAGTAGACTCTTAATTGTTTTCCTTGCCTCTAGTCTCTCTTAATTCCTAATTTTCCACAAAGCTACCCAAGTTGATGCTCCTAAATCAAAGGTCCCTTCATGCCTCTCTCCTTCTCAAAAAGGTCCTGTAACTTCTCATTTCCTCTAGTATTAATTATAGACTCTTCCATTTGGCATATAAGACCCTTCACAATCTGGCTATAATGCATCTTTACAGGGGGGGAAATATGGTCATTCAGTGAGGTGGAGGACAAACATTCTTGCTGAAAAAAACAGAACTGAAAAGAAAATTTGACACTCAAATACAAGAAGCATGAGAAGGTAAACATGGAAAAGAAATCATAAGGAACTTATCAAAGTTGAACTATTTACATGCCAACATGGAAAAGCGATCATTGTAACTTATGAAACTTTTCTCAGTATGAGGATGGGTGAAGGGAATACAAATGTATATATATATACATATATATATATATATATATATATATATGTATATGTATATGCATACACACACACATACATACACATATGTCTATATAGGAGGGTTTATATATGCGCATGAACACATATCTGAGTATGTATATATATGAGTACATAGAGGGCACAAGATCAATTGAATAGGAAGGGACAACACTCTAAAAGGTGAAATTCTGAGGTGGGAGAGGATTAGAATGAGAGGAGACAGGGAGAGACAAAATGGGGTTAATCATCACATAAAGAAGAGGCAAGGGATAATTGTTACAATGGAGGGGAAGAACAGGAAGGCAAAAGGGAAAGGGTCAACCTTACTCTCATTGAATTTGGCTTAGGGAAGGAATGACATAAACTCTAAACTGGGTATCTTGCCACACAGGAGAGTAGGGGGGAT
>CM053583.1:68799096-68822688 GCA_028627135.1 Pseudochirops cupreus | reverse complement strand
GGATCACTCTGAATTTATACTGGTCCTCAGAAAAGAGGTACAGGCTGTCACTGACCAAGCCATTCTTAAAGCCTTCCCGTCTTGGGACCTTGACCTCCATTGACATTGCTTAAAAGAACCTAGAGTCTCCTCCAAACCATGGCAAAGCACTGGAAATGACCCATAGTGCCATACCAAAATCTAGCCTTGAAAGCTTACTTAATTGTGCTGTATCTTCATTCCAAGGATCAGCCTAGGTAAGTATAATGAGATTTATCACCAGCAAGCTGCTTATTTGATCATTAATTCTTTGGCCATTGCAACCTATTAAAAAAAAAAAGGACGATAGAAAATGGGCCTCAACCTCAAGCAGCAACTTTCTACTTGAGTAGTAATGTTGGGAAAGTAGCAAAAAAGGAGATAAAGTGTGTAAGGAATCACACAAATCTTTATATTATTTAAAGCATTTGCTTAACTCAGTTTTGCACCTAGAGTTCAAATCTGGCTTCAGATCCTTGGTAGTTGTCTAATTCTCAGCAAGTCACAACCTCTGTCTGCCCAAGTTTCACCATATATATGATGGAGGTAATAATGAGTATTGTGTGAATGAAATTAAATAATATTTTAAAAGAATTTTGTATACCTCAAACACTATATAAATGCCACTTATTATTAAAGAATAGATATACTACTGAAAAAATCTGAATCAGAACAACCTTAACATTTAATGATATTAGAAAACAAAAACAAAGTGCAGATAAATAGCTAGATGGCTCATAGCTTCATTTTGGAAAGGAAAATAGAGAGCTGGTAGAGCCTGTTTTATTATGTGTTCAGAAGCAACAAGGACCATCATTTTATGGGATACTTGCTTATCTCATATTACAGTGCTCATGAATAACTGTTTGCAAAAAGACCACCATGAAGGTAATTCCAGTTTATATGCCAACATATATTGCAAAGTCAAAAACTAGAAAAATCTTTCAAATAACTTGATAAGACCTTCCAGATTAAATTGAAACATATTTTAATATTTAGTGATTTCATGTAAAATTTGGGGAGAATAATGAAAAGATGTCAGAAAACATGATTCAGGATTAAGAAACAAGAGAAGTCAAAGACTATACAGACATTCTGTATAGACTATACAGAAATTTCACTCTTTAATATCATCAATAATTTATTCATTAAAAGGCAGGAGACTCTGGACTTGGTGGTTATTGAACACAATAAATGGAATTGATCATATTTTAATTAATAGGAAATGAATGATTTTATATATAGTAGTGATTTCTTAACAAGTTATGGCTGTTATTATAACAAAAGTCAAAACAAAAATCAAATGAAGAGAAAAAATGAAAAATTTAGTAGGTAACTGAAAGTGCTCCAACCTTTCTGTTTAGGCAAGTTATTGATGTTAAAAAAAAAAGGAATAGGCTGAAAGAACATGCATTAACAAATATTGTCAATATTTCCTAAGGAAGTTTAATTGACATAAATCAGTCACTAAAATAAGGAGACTGAAGGATCCTAAACACTGCCTTAGCCAGCAAACACTTGACCTCCTTGACAAATGCAGAGGTCAGTCAGCCAAAAGCAACACTTTTTAGAATATAAACTTGTTTGCAAAATCTTACAGAGGAGGATGTGGAAGGTTATGAACAATGTTGCTTCATAAAACAGTGAGAAGCAATGGAGGGGAGAACAAGTTTCCAGAAAACTTGGCAAGCTACTGAATTAAGGTAAATCATTCCAAGACCATCTAAGGATGAAATTGGAAAGATAACAGGAAAATTGAAAAGATCTGTCAAGATTCCTATCATGAAGTAGTCTGTCCATCAATAACAGCGTAGCCACTACATTTAAAGTTCATCATCACAGTTTCATAAAAAAGTAAAAATTGTACTCTTCAAAAGATCAGAAGAACAGCTTTTTGATATGAACTCTGTCTAGGAGAAGATAGATATTGGAAATGACACAATTTAGAAGATACCGAGTCATCCAGATAAAATTACTATTATTCATTCCAGTGTATGCCTGAAAGGAATCCATTGTATAACATACCCACAGTAGTTTTTGTTCAGTCTTTGATTTAAGAACTCTAATAATGGGAAAACCCACTACGTCTAAAGCTAGCCTAGTTTGCTTTTGGACAACTCTAATTATTAGAAGATTTCTCCCCCTAATATCATCCCTCAATTTGATTCTTTGTTACTTAAATTAGATTATTTTCTTCTCTTCGGGGCCAAACAAAACTCTATTGATACTTCCACTTGATGGTTTTTCAGATCCTTGAAGACAGCTAGCATGCTTTCTCCGAGCCTTCTCTGTTGTGGGTTGAATATTCCCAGTACCTGCAATCAGCCTTTATGTAACAGAGTCTCACAGCTCTTCACCATTTTGGTTGCGTTTCTTCAGCTTATCACTAAAGCAGTGCCAATTGGTACTGATTGAGATCCATAGTCAAATATATTTGACATGACTCTCTACAAAGAAACCAAGTACATGCTGACTCCATTTTTCAGACTCTGATACTCTGATATGCAATTGTATGGGCAGTCTATAAAGCTGGTTCATCTATTATCTGTGTCTATGTATGTATGTACAAATGTATGCATGCATGCATGTATGTGTGTGATCTTGAATTCACACTACTGGAGGATATTTAAATTGATTAGTAAGAGAAAAGTATGTAAATTTGCATGTGGGAAATTCTGCAGTGTTTTTTTTAATAACACCAAGCTTTTTTCAGAAACTAAACCCATCTCTTTAATATCCATATGCTTCTTGTGTCCCTACGTGATTGGGATTCATAGAATATCATAGTGTTCATAGAATTCTAGTTGTCAGTCACTTAAGAGCAAGAATCATTTAAAGAAAAGTGAATGGAGGCCCTGAGCAAGCTGTCACACATTGCCAATGATGAACTGTATGGGAGAAAAAGGATAAATAGTGTCACTAGTGATAACATAGGGCTGAATAAAAGGATGTAGTTTGGTCTTATAGAAAAAATAGGCAATAGCTGAGGGACAGCCCACTTCCTCTACTGATATGTACACAATGTCAAAAGACATAATGTCCTTAATAAAATGCATTCGTCCCTGTGGAAGATTAGAAAAGGACATTCAAAAGAGTTGTTGAGGATAAGAAGGCATAAATGGGTTAAATAAATGTCTGGAGGGAATATCTACATCACAGATTCATTGACATAATCAAGTATTCTATTCCTTCTCAACCTCCTCCTCCACGTCTTGTATAATAATGGAATTCAGATAACGGTGGTCCTGCACACATTTTAGTCCCAATTGTGTTCTTTTATTTATAATCTTTAGTGGACTATTTCTCAGGTAGACATTGACAATCTAAACTCATCTTTTTTTAGGCTGACTAAGGTAATTCCTGGACAACTTCAGTAGTACACAGGATGATGGGAATGATATACAAGGAGTCAGAAAAAAATCTTAGTGTAATTTTAAGCTATTAAAGCTTCAAACTACAATAAGGCTTTCAGGACCCTGCACAACTTATTCAATTCTCATAATTTTTTGTTGCTTCTACTGGGTCTCCATTCTTTGAAAGCTTTTCATTCCACATAGTTTGAAAGTTATGAGTATTTCATATGGTGTCATCTATTAAAATATTTTAAAACTTACTTTTGTTATTGCCATTGCATTTGAGTAGGGAGGAAAGATGTAGGCATAAGTAACCATGAAACAAAATTGAATATAAAAATTCAGTGAGATAGATAAAGCCCAAATGCTATGAAATTTCAGAGGGAGTGGGAATCACCTTCTGTTAAGGCACCAGGGAAAGCCTAATGCAGGTGGTGGTGTTGGAGGTCGACCTTGAAGACCTTCAACAGTATAGAGGGGGGAGGAGTTGGAGGTGGAAATTCCAGACATGAATAGACTTCCATAACCTCCTTTTCAACCAACCCTTTCTCATTAGTCACACAGACACCACCTTGGTTTAAGCCCCCATCCTCTCTCACCTGGACAAATGCTGCAACTTCCTAATTTTTCTTACCGTCCAAGTCCTTATGCTCTCCACCTATTCTCTACATGGTTGCCAAAGTAATTTTCTTAAAACATAGGCTCAACCATATCTTTTTCCTTTTCAATAAATTCCAGAAACTCCTTCTTGCCTCTAAGATAAAATATAAACTGTCATTTAACCCTTTAAAATATGATCCCAACTTCCTTTTCTAGATTTATTATATATTACTCCCTTCTCACACTCTATGATCCATCCACACTTGATCTTCCTTATGCATTAGACTCCATCTCCCATCTCTGTGCCTTTTTGCTGGCTATCCCCAAGGCCAGGAATGTGTTCCCTCTTCCTTTCTGCCATTTAGATCCCTTCTACATGAAGTCTTTCTTGATCCTCTATGCTGCCCCCCCCACCAGTTATTAATGCCTTTTGTATATTCTAATACATATATACATGCATATATAATGTGTGTGTCTGTGAATGCATCACTCTCTCCCGTTGTCACTAGTAGATTGGATCCCTAGAAAGTTACTGAATACTTTTCCCCTTAGGACTCAAGGAGCAATCCAAAAGGATTTGGGATTTTTTAGCCCCTCATGAGCCATTAGCAGCATGCTCTCCATTGATTATCAGCCAAAGGTAATTTGTCTTTAGAAAGAGTATTTACTAATGAGAGCAAAGCTAGTCGTTACAGAAATCTAGGAGCTCTCACTTACAATGATAAGATTCCTAAGGAAAATGGACTCAGATCACTTATAGACAGAAGTTAAACTCCCAACTCTGGGTTATATGAAGTCCTTTTCTTCCTAAGTGGACTTCTCATAAAATTCCTTTAGGTATAACTCTCTACTGTCCTACGAGGGTTGGTGCCTTCATATAGTCTTAAAGTTACCTTTCCTTAATGTGTTTATTTTGTCCTCAGTATGTCTCTAAGTTTCTGATATAGACAATGATACCAGCCGCTGCAATTCCAAGAATATTGTAACTAGGTCTTGGGTACACTGCTATAAAAGAGCATGGCAAATTTGAATTTGCTGGTTAATAGGGAGGGGCCAGGGAGAAGAGGAACTTGCTTCTTAGTCCCCCATCCTACCTCAGGCAATGAATTCTCACGAGTCTTTAACCACTGGATCTGATCATCTCTCAAATATCCTCCTGCTGGAATTCTTGATTCTTGACCATATTTCTATATTATGCAAAATCCCAGAGGTGTGTCTGAGTCAGCCAGTTGCAAGACATTTCTTTATACAACATTCAATGCACTTCAATCTTCCCAAAATGATTAAAAACTTGTACATACCTAGTTTATTCCCTTGATTGATTGATTGATGGATTGAATCCAGCTCTCTGGGCCTTCTATGATTGCATTCATGGAAATGGGGAGAGAAAGTGTATATGTATATGTGTATGTATATATGCATATATGCATGTTATATATGTATGTCTGGTGTGTGTATACATGTGTATCTACCCACGCACATACATATATGTAAAAAGAGAAACAATATGGCATATATGTGTTTATGGTATGTGTATATATGTGTGAATGTGTGTATATATATATATGTGCCATATACATTATATATGTGTATATGGTTTTATCATTGTTATTCACTCTTTTCAGACATATCTGACTATTTGAGACCCCTTTTTTGGGAGGGGTGTTTCTTTGCAAAGATACTAGAGTAGTTCACCATTTCCTTTTCCAACTTATTTTACAGTGGAGGAAACTGAGGCAAACAAGGCTAAATGATTTACCCAGGGTCACATAGCTACTAAGTGTCTGAAGTTGGATTTGAATTCAGGTCTTACTGACTCCAGGCCAAGAACTCTAGTCACTGTACTACCTAGCTGCTCATATGTATATGGTACATATATGCATGTATAGAGTGATAAATATATACACATATTTTTATATGTGTATATACATATATGTAAGTAAGCGTATACACACATGTTGGCTCTAAACATAGAATATAAGCTTGTTGAAGGCAGGGATTGATTTAATTTTTATTTTTGTTTTGGTGTTTTAAGTACCTAGGATCCTGATTTTACTAAATTCTTATTGATTGATGGTTGCTTTTCTTTCATATAAAATTTGCCTTGGCACTGCCAAGAGTAAACACTTAGCTTACAGAATCACAGGATTTTCGAATTGGGACAACATGAGAAGTCTTTCAGTGATGGGTCAGGAAGACAGGAGGCTGCATTTGGAGCCAAAGGATCTGGTTTCAGATTCCCCTTCTGCCACTTTCCGTCTGGGTGTGTTGCTGAACTACTCTTAGCCTTAGTTTCCTCATGTCTAAAATGAGAGGGTTGAATTGACTGATACATAAGCTTCTTCCAACTACATATTAATATTTCTAGGAGCATTGGACTTAGAGTCAGTGGAGCGAGTCTTGAATCCTAGGAGGGACACACTAGTTTTATGAATATGCCAAGTCACTTTCGTATCAGTAAAGTGAAGACAATGATATTTGAATTACCCACCTCATAGAGCTATTGTGAAGGAAGCACTTTCTGAAGTTCTCAAGTGTTACATAAATATGAACTATCACTATTATTACTGTTATTATTATTATTAATTATTGTAGTCATAGGGGACCACCCCTTTTCTTTCTCCCAGAACAAGATGCATAAACTAATAAATATATTGGATGCTGTGAAATCTAGTCTAGTTCTCAAGGGGAGCTTCATAAACTATCAGTCCTAAGAGCCCCCAAAGGGTTCCACTTTTGTGAAAAGTGTCTCAGGTCAAAACTTACCCAGCTTAAAAAAAAAGGAAGGGGGGTAGAAAGAGAAAAATCTCTTCATTCCCTTCTCTCATGCCTTGGTTTTAGTGAGCAGGTTATACTTGTTTCAGACAATATGAAGAAAACCAACCCTCACCCCAGCTCTCATCTCTTCAGCTTTTCTTCTGAGGAGGCCTGAAAAACCAGCCACTGAGCTGTTTATTTGAGGGCTTAGTCAGGGGCCAAAAAAATAAACACTGTCAATATGTTTGGTGTTAAGGTGAGTGGCATCGGGTCCTCCCAGTTGGACTTGTAAAGTCTCTGCCGCCAAGGTTTGGCTGTGCACTGGTGTTTCAACAGGCCTCAGCCAGGCCTGAAAGGAAGGGGAAAGTGGGCGATGTTTGTACAGCTGAAAACAAGATGAAAAACCACAGGCCCCCTCTCACACTCCATTAGACCCTAAAGTCCACGGAGGACTGCACTCAACACATAAACACTCCGTTTGTGGAAAACCCAGTCAGTGTGTGAAAGCCAGGAACAAAGGCCTGGGAAGAACAATGACCATCTCTGTGTGAGGGGACCCAGCAAAGGCCATCCCCAATTAAACATCTCCAGGCCAGGGGAGAAATTAGTCATGGACCTGTGAGTAGTGCAATTCAGTAAACCCTGTTGTTAATTTGGAAATTTGGTTGAGTATTAGGAAAGGAGATGCATTATCATGAGACATTGTCCATATGAAGAATGACTAACATGATAAAGATATCTTGGAAGTCTAATTAAAATGAGGACTGTGTCTTCTCTATAAGTTGAATCTCACACAGTGCCCAACAGGTCTCTGCACACAGTAGGTACTCAATAAATGTTGAATAGATGACTGACAAAACGAATGAATGGGGGGTGGGACTTATAAGGGAAATGACAGCTATCTTCTAATGTTTAGAATATTATAATACAGAAAATGGAGCAGACATATTCAGAGATGCTATGGAGGGCAAAGGTAGCACTAAGGGTCAATGTAGCAACATGGTGTAATGGAAAACACACTGCATTTAAGACTGGGGAGACAGGTTATATTTACATCTCTGGCACTTAGTAGCTATAAGCTTTGGGCCAGTCATTTTTTTTCCTTTGGTCCTTAGCTTTTGCATCCATAAAATGGGAATAATGCTACTTGAATTAACCTACCTCATAAATAATCATGATGATGGGACATTGAAAGGACCAGAAACCACAGCAAATAAGAATCAGATGAAAGAGGTAAGGAGGAGGGAATACATCTCTATATAGAATTGTCTCTGTACCAGGCAACGTGCTAAATACTTTACAAACATTTACTTTGATCCTTACAACAACTCTGGGAGGTAGGCGCTATAATTGTCCCCATATAATGATTTAGGAAACTGAGTCAAACAGAGGTTAAATGATTTGCCCAGGGTCACACAATAAGTAAGTGTCTGAGGCAGGATTTGAATTCAGGTCTTCCTGATTTCAGGTGAACCATTTTATCTTGTGCCACCTAATTGCTTAGGTGAAATGAATAAGAAATGCTTATCCTGGAGGGAAGATGACATAGGGGATATATGATACTGGTCTTCAAGTATCTGAATGTTTGTTGTGTGGAAGAAGGATCAGCCTCATTCCACTTGGCTGTTGAGTTGTTGGCATATAAAGAGGGAGAAAAAATACCCACTCTGATATAAATCAGTAAATCCAGGCTACTTGGAGAGTAAATGGAAGGTAACCTTTGGAGGAAAGGCTTCCTGGAGGATAAGGCACTTGAACCAAGTTTAAAAGGAATTCAGGGGTTCTAAGAGTCAAGTAAGTAAGTAAGAAAAGCATTCCAGAAACAGAGGACAGACAATGCAAAGACATGGAGATAAGTGATGGAGTATTGTGTGTGAAGAACAGTAAGTAGACCAATATGACTGAACTTCCACTGTCCCTCTCCCTCACATTTTATAAATAAGAGAACTGCAGACCTGAGAGATTAAATAACTTGTCCAAGATTGTGTTGAGACTTGAAATCAGGTTCTCTAACTTCTTGGAAGGATTTGACATGTTCTGCTTAAAACAAGAAGGCAAAATTTGGGGCCATGAGTGGAAGTTGCTAAGAGGCAGATTCACCTTTTCACAAAAGAAAAATGTCTTCTTGAATTGTTGACTCTATAGGCAGAAGGTTCTCCATCACTGGAAGTCATCCAGCCTGGTTGATCACTCTTTAGGAATGTTGTAGAGGGGATTCTTGGTCAGATATGGGTCAGACCGATTGACTTGACCTATTAGTACTCTCCTAACTGACACTCTGTTATTCTGTGGCTCCAAATCCAAATGACTTCTCTGAAATGGTGAAAATGTCCTACATACAGCAGAGAGACTTCAGTATGATTGGTACCACTGGGCCTGTGTGAAGGCCCGTGTTTTGGTAGAGGTTCTGCCAATCAACCGTTTTATGCCATATATTAACACTGGGCATTGACTCCTTCAATTCTCAGATAATATTAACTTCTGTCTACTATTATAACTGTGGGAGCAGTAGATTATATGGGAAATCCCGCTAAACCGGAACTTACTGATTTGAATTTCTTATCATTCAGATTTGGTAGAAAGATTCACAAAGGAGTGTGTGTGTGTGTGTGTGTGTGTGTGTGTGTGTGTGTGTGTGTGTGTGTGTGTGTGTATGTGTATGTGTGTGTGCATGCGCATGTGTGTGTGTGTGTGTGTTCAAGCACGCACACCAAAGTAGCTGTTTAAGAAAAAAAAAAAGGATTGGTTTACCCTATTTCCTACTATGATCACTCTATAGTTCTTCAGAATAGGAACATTAGAATGCAGTCCTGTCTAACAAGCAAGAAGATTAGCTAGATGACTTCTGATGGAATAACTTTACGGTTCTGTGCCAAATGTAGGAAACAAAACCATTTGACTTTTTCCTAACACCCCTTCTCAAAAACTGTCATCTTTCAGATGTCATGATTTGGACGGTAGTGCTTCTATTTTTTTTTTAACTTTTTGGAGGGGAGAAGGCAGGGCAATTGGGGTTAAGTGACTTGCCTAAGGTCACACAGCTAGTAAGTGTTAAGTGTCTGAGGTCCGATTTGAATTCAGGTCCTCCTGACTCCAGGGCCAGTGCTCTATTCACTGCACCACCCAGCCTAGTGCTTCTATTTTTGTGAACTGAATCATATGCTGTTCTGTCTTGTTACTGAAGTTTCCAATTCAATCCAACAAACCCTTATTTGACAACGAGCTGATGGTGAAGAGTAGGATGAAACTCAAAGAGAAAGATCTCTGAGGGCACACGTCAATTTAGAAAACCACAAATTAACATTATCTATGTTGTATTTTAATTTATTTTGTGAAGCCTTTCTCAATTATATTTTAATCTCACTGGACACACTGGGGAGTTTTAGGGGTCACATGCTGACTGGGAGCTTGATAGATCTGTGGTAGAAGACATTAAACTGGTGAGTCAGGAAGACATGTGATCAAATCTCACTTATAATCCCACCAACCATGTTACCTGGACAAGACATTTGAATGACTGCTTGAATAAAAAAACATTTATTAAGCTCTCATTGTGTTCTAAGCATTGTGTTAAAAACTGAGGATACAAATATGAAAGCCATATAGTGCCTTCGAAGAGCTTACGCTCTAGCAGGGAGAAAGAATCACAGCAGAATGGTGAGCAGGTAAGAGTGTTTTGGTCTGGGAAGCCCAAGGAATGGTGAGTAGAGACACTGTACAGTTTATAGACGTGCCCTTTCTTGATGCAGCTGTAGCATTGATTGGATTACAATTCTTAGAGCAAGAAGTAGAAAGTGGGTGACATGCATGCATGATTCCACAGAGTTCAGAAATGAGATTAGCCCTTCCTGGTAATGGTGTTTGGAAATTTGGTTTGGAATGTGGTCAGCATTAATAGGGTAGAAAATGACCAGTGTGAAGATGAGGCTGTCACTTCTCAGGCAGTTCTCTAAGATAGCAGGTGCAGATCTTCAGGTGCATTTTGGTAGAGGGACCTTCCTCATTAGAAGTTCCCTCCACCAATGAAATAACACGTAGGTGACAGCAACAAAAAGCTCATGTATCTATTAACTCAATATTTTAAAAAGATCTGCGATTACAACAATGTGGGTACTCACTGTGTTGCTGAATATCACAACTCTTCCATACCTTATATAAGGGGTTCTTAATCTGACATTAGTGAACTTTAAAAAATACTGTAGTAATTCCAGTATAATTGATCTGCTTTGCGATCCTTCATTGGCATTTAATAACATTATTTTGAGAAGGGGTCCACAGGCTTTACTAGAATACCAAAGAGTTCCATAACACTAAAAAGGTTAAACCAATCCCTACCTTAATTGGTTTTATTGGGTGGTGTAGAAAAAATAAAATAAAAATCTATATTACCCCCAGTGATTATGTTTGGGGGAATGCCCCTCTTTGAAGTCAGTTAGCTGGTTCTTAGACAACATACATAAATACACCGTGAGACTCACTTGATTCCTTTCTAAGTTAGTTAAGGACCCATTAACAGCCTGTGCTCAGCTAAGAAAGCATGGGCAAGCTTAAGGTCAAACTCTATGATCTTTTGAGACACTGCAGGAGGACTTTGGTGGGAGAGTTATCTCACAAAAGTCTCAGATCAGAAATACAGAAGTGCACTTCCTTACTTCCAAACCAAGTAAGCATTTTATTAGCAGGGTGACTGAAGGTAAATAGCTCCCAGCAGTCAAGCTCCTACCTTTCCCAATAATATATCCAATGACTGAGTAAAGATTTGATATTCTAAGTGGAGCAGGTTGATCTTACTATGAATATAAGAGCACTGCAGCCATATCTTAGCACATTTTGGGTGGTTTATGGAACATATCAATTCACATTATTGGATAAGTTGACATCAGAAACACTGCTAGTCCATAGCAAATTGGACCATTAAAGGAAGGAATATGAAGGAATCACTAATATATATTTCTAATTGCAACAATATATTATGTTATTGTGCAACATATTAATCATATTATATAATGTAACATAATGTAATATAATGTAACATAATGTAACGTAGCGTAATGTAACATAACGTAATATAACATATATTACATTAATTATATTATATTATATTTTATTATGTTATGTTATGTTATATTATGTTATATCATGTTATATCATGTTATATAATATACTATATGGACTATTTTGCACAGTAGCCATAATATTAATGCAATAATATGAACGTATTGTAGCAATAATATATACTATTAATTATATTAATGTACCAGTGGCATATAAAATATAATTCTTATACATATATTTCACACCACATTGATAGTGGAATTAACATGAAAATATAATACTGATAATAACATTAGTAAAGTTATCATATTGTATGATATCAGTAATAATAAACATGTATTTGTACCTTAAGGTTTGCAAAGTACTTTAGGTATGTTATTTCATTTGAGACATACAAAAGCCCTGTGAAGTAGGTGCTGTTATAATCCATCTTTTGCCGTTAAGGAAACTGAAGCTGAGAAAGTTCAAGTGGTTTCTGCCATCACACAGCTGATAAGTATGTGAGGCTGGATTTGAACTCAGGTCTTCCTGAGTCTCAGTTCAGCACTAATAATTTATTAGTTAACACTTATTAATACTAAGTCCAATGCCTAATTTATTTGTTTACTTATTTGGGTTTCATTTCTTTCTTTCCTAGTTTTAGTTCTATAGTTAACCTATTCAAATATACGCTCTTCTCTACCACTGGATCATTTCTAATCTGTGTTGATGCTAGTGCATTGCCTCTTAAATTATTTCCAACTTACCCTGCATATATCTTACCATTTGCATATTGTCTCTTCCATCAGATTGTGAGCCCCTTGAGGACAGGGGCTTTTTTCTACATTTATTACTCAGTCACTAAATCCTATGAGAGGAAGTCAAGACAGTGTCTACTCACTGGGCCACTTAAAACAACATCATCTTATCTTAGCCACACTTTGTTGCATATTAATATTTTCCTTCTTTCCCAAGCAATTACAAAAACTTAAAGTTGCTGTTAATACACATATTTTCTCCTGAAACTCTCACCAACACCCTAACTTTCATTCTCTCACCACTTTGTTTGGAAAATTGAGGCCATCATCTGTAGTGAGCTTCCTGAATTAACACATTTCACACATTAGACTGTCTCTGTCTATCTATTCTTTTCTCCTTTGCATTAGTATACAAATAGTTAGTTTGCCTTGTTAAGGCTTACTCACTCTATTTGTTTTCTTGCTATCATCCCTTCTCAACTCTAGGCGCTTACCCTTTCCATCTCTATCTCTTCCCCTTATCCTGCACTTCAGTCTCCTAGCTCCTTCCCCACTGTTGTCTTATAAGCCTAAGTCTTCCTTGCCTTTAAAAACCTTCACCAGGAATGCTGGTTTCCTTCCTATTTCTCTCTGTCCTTTATTGCTAAGCTTGTAGAGTCAAGTTCTATTTTTGCCTCCATTTACTTACCATCAGCTTCTCAACTTAATTCTCAACTTTGTACTGAAACTGCTTTCCCAAAGGTTGTCAATGTTCTCTTCATTGTGGAGTCTGATGGTCTTCTCTCAGTCTTCATTCTTCTTGCATATATTCAGCTTTTGACACTTAACCACTCCTTCTTGTATACTCTTTCCTCATTTGTTTTCCATGATATTTTCTCTCCTTGTTCTCCATTACTTGAATGATAATTCTCAAGTTCCTTGGACAGCCTATCACATTTCTTGTATGCTCAAGGGTGTGCTTCCATATTGGACCTCCTTCACTTCTCCCAACATTCTTTTCTTTGCAGATTTCATTTGCTATCTTGAATTCATTTATCATAGCTATCCAGATAACTCCCATCCTTCATCTGCAGATCTAATCCACTTCTTGAACTTTGATCCCACATCTCTAACTGCCTGCTAGATATCTTGCCCTCAAATTCAACATATTTAACTTATTATATCTTCCCCCTCCCATCTCTATTAGAGTAGCATTCAGTTAGGCTTCAAATTATTTTTTTTAGCATTTTTCTTCTCTCTCACCTCACCACATCCAATTTGCTTTTTATTCCATGTTTATAACATCATTCCAGAGGGAATCTCTCACCTAATCATAAGAGAAAGTCTTATACATTCTTTCTTTGTTTGGGTGTTCTGAAGCCCATGAGACATATGTCCTCATGTTCACCCAGTCAAAATGTGGGGCTCTAGAAGAGCTATAGATTTGTAATCTAATTCTATCTTAGAGGAAGGACTGCCTATTTATCTGTATTTTTAGGTTTGTAGTTTAAACTATATTTAATGTCTCCTTGTGGTATGGAGGTGATCCTGGGCTATGACCTTGAGTAAAAGTGCCCTCGTGCTTGAGTAAAATGTGACAGCCTTCATGTCTAAGGTTTGAGGACAATACTAGTTATAACTGGGGAGGATTATCATGAGATTGGACACATGGGGATTAGTTTTTGAGTTCCAGAAACCAAATGATCATTTATCAAGTTATAGAGAGGTTGTGTTTTGTATCAGTAGAGGGGAAAGCCACACCAATGAAATCATAAGTCCTTGCATTATTCAGATAAACATTGGATATTTTATTTGAACTAGTCATTTTTCTAAAAGTCTATGTTTTTCTAGTTCCAATTAAATGCCACATTGCCCTAGGCACATGCAATCTTTGAGGAAAGTAGGTCATTTATTTCTAGAGATTCAACTCAATGCAACTCTCTTTTGGCTACTTTTTAAAGGATCCCTAGACCTACTATTTGGTATGGAGAGTAAATTGAGCCCTGACATCCCTTCTCAGAGAGGTGGTGAGTAGAGGGTAAAAAAAATTAAGGAGCAATGTTCTTGACATTACTTGACCATTCAGGGCTTTTATATTCTCAGCTATAAAAATGATAATACTTGCCCTACTTATTTCAGAATATGAGAGTTGATTTGCTTCAATTTAACAGATTTGCAAAAAAGACACAAATAGGGCAGATGATCAACAGAGTTGTCAAATTTTCATTTTCTTTCTCGTTTTATAGTTAAAAAAATAGAATAAACCACATATTTAAAAAGCTTCCTCTAATTAAAATGTCCAATTTGGAATGAAATCAGAAATAATAATGATAATAATGCTTGATAAATGAGTTTTTTTAATCCTATAGAAATATTTTCAGAATAAGACCACATCACTTCATTCAGTAATAGTAAAGTCTGAAATCAGGAACATGCTGTTGGATTTCCTGAATATAACCCAGAATGCTCCAGCTCCATAAGGAGCCTATGAAATAGATAAACTTCAAGAATGGAATCAAAAGGCCCTCCATGGGCATCATTCACATGAACTTAGTCAAAACTCTATTGACAATGAAATTTTGAATGAGTGGCTGAGTCAGGTGAAATCATTGTGGAAATGAAAGTATGTAGGATGGCAATTCAGGATCAGGATTTCCCACTGGAAATCACAAGAGGTTATGCTTAAGTGGCTTGGATTTACTGAATAATGTTAATTTATGTAAGGGAAACAGTAGAAGCTGTGTAATAATGCACCATTTCAGGCTCTAAAAATGTAGTATTGAATACCTACTAAGACATGACCTGGTAGCTAGAATTTTGGATATCTGAATCTTCTTGCTATTCTCAGAGTTCAAAAGGGACAAATTCCCACACCACAAATATAGACTTCAAAATACCTTTGAGAATTCAAAAAAGTAAAATATTATAACAAATCAAACCCTCACTCACAATTGCCCAGATGTAACCTTGACCCATAAAAATGCAAGCGTATTTTAAATTAATGCCACCCTTCCAAGCACTTATAATCTCTAAGTTATGAAGAAAGAATAGCTTTCCAAATATATAGACACTGTAAGGAAGAGATCATCTAGAGGACTGCCAAGAATGCTTTTGATGAACTTACATTTACTTTTCTTCAATTACAAAAAGCAATTATCTTATCCACCTGTTCAATAAAGGGCTAGTAGGATAGTGATTTATTCCAGAACATTTTATTTTTCAACACCACCAGAAAAGATGAGAATAGAAAGGTAATGATGATGATCTTGATCCAATAAATCAATCAGTAAACATTTATTAAGCACCTACTATGTACCAGGCACTGTGCTAAGTGCTAGGGAAACAAATACAGAATAAAAAGATACCAGAATCTGCCCTCCATGAGCTTTCAGTCTAATAAAAGAAGATAAAAAGAAACTGAAAATCAGTGGTTGGGAGAGGTAGGAGGAAGAGGTATTTATCTTAGGGGGGCATGGAGAAATCAATCAGAAAAGTCCCGATGTAGTGCAACTGGGTGAGAAATTTGGGGAAGTTTGAGATGAGGTTTCTCCTTAAAAGGTGAGTTTGGAGTTCATGGACCCACCCTCCAATCAGGTGTGAGTACAAAGCCTGATGAGACCTTACAGCAGTGGTTCTCAATCTTCCTAATGCCGCGACCCTTTAAAACAGTTCGTCATGTTGTGGTGACCCCCAACCATAAAATTATTTTCATTACTACTTCATTACTGTAATTTTGCTACTGTTATGAATCATAATGTAAATATCTGATATGCAGGATGTATTTTCATTGTTACAAATTGAACATAACCCACAGGTTGAGAACTGCTGCCTTATAGGATCAAGAGATTATCCCAATAATGAGCTTTCTGAGGCATTGTGGAGAAGTCAGTCAAGTTCCAAAGTAGTGCAGCCAGGAAAGAAATGATGATGATGATGATGACGATGATGACGATGATGACGATATTGCCCATATAAGTTGTGAGCCTTTTCTTAATTTTCATTCTCTCTGAATGAGTCAGGTCTCTTGTAGCACGGATAGCTAGCTACATCTCCCTTAGAGCCCTGAGATATTAAGAATTGTTTTTCTAATTTTTTACTTAGCTCAATTATCTCCACTGATATGTCCTCTCCATTATTTTAAGTTGTTTATCAGTTAGCCAGGCTTAATTAGCTTTTAGAAACGGGTATTTTACTAGGTATAGAAAGAATCATTGATTCAAAACATTCTACCAGAAGACCATGACATACTCTATTACCAATACATATAGTCCAAGTCAAACCATGCTTATGCTTCAAGAACACATATGGCAAGAGAGTAACTCATATGTTCTGGTTGCTAGAAGTACTTTTCTCCTTTTCCAAAAGAGCTCCAAAAGTTCTCCTTAGGGATGAAGTGCTTTCTCTTCTGGGCTCTTGTGGAGCCATAAAACTTCCTTCCCACATTGCATTGGACCTGTTCTCTGCTTGAGATATAGACACTGCTGCAAGCCTCTGCTATTCCAAGGGGACAAAGCTAGGGCACCAATGAGAAGGTGGGAAAATCCAAAATACTCCGGACCCATTAAACCTTGTCAGGTACTCCTCTATCCAAGGATGAGGGGGATTTATATATGAGGTAAAAGCCCAATAAGCCTTCTTTCCCCAAATCCTCCAAGATGTCCTTGCTAAGAATATTCCATTCTACTTTTTAGAATGTAATGTTCTCTCTTGGCTTGTGTTTGTACTAAGAATCTAAGTTTTTTTGCTTTATAAACTATCTGCTTCATTTTAAATAGCTGCACATAAGGTGTTACTTCAGTTAATCAGAACAGATTCCTTGTGTAACATTTAAGATGATCAAGGACTTTCCATACAATCTGAAGTCCTTGTTAATTGATTAAGAAATGTTTATGCCTTTAAATTTAGCATCCAAATAATTTTTCGTAGGGTGGGGTAGGTCATCTATTGATTCAAAGAACCACTCTCTCTGCACCTACTCCCCCCCCCCCATTAGTAATCTTGCTGCTGCTATTATTAAGCATAAAAATAAGGGCAAAGACTCGTGATTTCACTGATAGAGGGACCTTTTTCATGAGAGTTTTCTTTTTGTCAATGCAGATTTACATGTTCCCTATAACTTGCAGTCTTAGGAAGTGGTCTAGAACGCTGAGAAGTCAAATTATTTGCCGGGAGCCACAATCAGTATGAGGTAGAAGTGAGACGACTACAACTAACAATGATGCTAATAATAATAATAACTCATTGTTACTGAGGTTTTATGATTTACAATGTGTTTTCCTCATGGTGATCCCGTGAGTAGCTAGGTGATGCAATAGCTAGAATTCTGGCTTTAAAGACAGAAAATTTGAGTTCCAATTCTACCTTAGAAATTTACTATCTCTTGTGGTTCTGGATAAGTCACTTAACCTCCCCTTTCTTCAGTTTCCTCATATATAAAACTGGCAACATCACAGTATCTACCTCACTGTGCTCTGGTAGACACCAAAGGAGAAAACATAAATTAATTCGCAAACCGTAAGGTATTATATGTATGCTATTATTATCGAATCATTATTATTAAACAGAGAGGACAGGTATTTTTGTTTTCTCTCTTTTATAGATAAGGAAATTGAAACTTAGGTTTTTGTTACAAATCATTGGCTAAGTAATGAAGTTCTTCCGAAGTTGTATCCGTTCATCATCCCATCACATCACAGTTAGACCAAGAAAGAATCAAGAAATCATGAAATCTAATTCTTCATTTATGAAATGGCCCCCGTGTTAATACTGACAAGATCATTTTGTTTCAACTTATGGCATGTGAAATAAGCATGGAGCATAGCACATTTTGTGAATTAATGAATGAGATTTTAGAAATCCTTCCACAATAGAGTTCCAGCAGCTCCTGAGGTATATTTCATAACACAATTTCTTGTACTGCCTCCTCCAATAGCTCTAAGCTAATAAGTCACTTTGCTGAGTTGAATTGAATTGCATATCTGTCTTGACAAGTTTTTCATTAAATGTACAGAAATAAGTGGCGTTTGGCTAATTATGTTTAAACCCGTCAGTGTCATGCCTTCATCTTTCCTTCCCCCTCATAGCATTGCGTATGTAATATACCAATCTCCAACAGTTTCCAGATGGCAGCATAAATTTTCAGGTTAAGTGATATTAAAAATAGATAATAGCATGGACCCCACGAGTCTCTCCAGAAAGACTAAACAGTCACAATAGGGAATATCATTGTTTTGGTTTGCTTTGTGAGGCTTTATGTACTCAGCTGCTCCTCGCCCCTGCTTTTTACTGCAGTGGGACCCAGATCATTCTGAATTCCAGTTCCACATCACTTCCTATCCTCTATACTTTCTAAGCCCCATGCCACACAAGTCAAGAGAAACACACTCTTCCCAGCTGCACTGTGATTCCTGAATGTACCTTCTCTCAAGGAGTCATTGAGGCCATATCTCTTGAACTAGCAATTCAGCATTCTGGATTGTTGATAAGTGAATTCTTGAAATGGAGGGGGACAATACTGCTTTTCAATGCCATTGTCAAATTTTACTTGCCAATTTTAGCTGTTGCTGGTCTTCAGGAGTTCTTTGGAACCCAGTTAGTGGAAGAACGTGAATAATGTAGTAAATTTAGTCAAGGATGAAAGGGTTTAGATAGTTTTTATGATGCAGTTAATGCCCTAGTTATGTATATGCTAAATCAGAGAAGTAACAAATTTACAGAGAACAAAATATATATTTAGTCAGGAGCATTATAAGTGAAAGGATGAAATTATTTTGGACTTTTAAAACAAATGCTAAAATTATCTCTCTTTTCATAAGTATATTAAAATCATTTCCCTTCCCTTCCCAACCAATCGCAGGAGGAATATTTTACATTCTGAATATATTAAGAATAAGCATTACAGCTAAAATATGCTAATTTTTCTGAAGACCTTACTCTACCTAAGTTTCATGGTCAAAGTAACCACTTGTCTATCTCCCCAAAAAGTGTGTAGGTGAGAAAATATTTCTTCAGCCGCAAAAATTACTTCAAATAACCAATAGGGGCTGAAAAAAACGCCAAAAAATATTCAAAGGCTGTTAAAACTTAGAGACGCTCATTTCAGCCCCTTTTCAAATATGTCACACAGTTAGTTTTCTCATCATTCTGTACAGGTGGAGGCTGGAGAACATCCAGCTCTCCTTATTCTGCTATATCTTATCCCAGTAGTTGGATGGTGTTCACACTATCTGGAACCCAAATGTGTGTGCCAGGCTCCAGGTGTGGTCCAAGCAGTCCTCTGCGGGTTGCCATAATAACCTTTTCGGATTTCTGCTCCATTCATCTATTTTGAAATCCCAGTTGGCTGTTTGCTTTCTTAACAACTACCAGACACAGAGCTGATGAGCTCTAAGTGTCTGTCTGTGATCAGTGCCTGATGCTCTTCCTGATCTTTGCCTTCCTTACTATCCAGAAGATATTTAAGGCAACATTTCTTTGTTGTGATTGCATACTTTTGCATGTTAGGTTACATGTGAGAGCCAACAGATTCCTTTCTGAGATTTGCGGTATGTTCAGGTTTCTTTTCTATCTTCATCATAGGATGGTTCAAGATTTTGGGAAATGTTTTTTTTTTCAGGAGAGGAAAAACACAACAAAAGAATACAAAGTTAAGAGTATTGTCAAATTTGTTTTTCTTTTAGAAACTCCATTGTTTAGAATTTTCAGGATAAGATGGTCATATGAAAGATCTCTTATACATGTACCAACAAAAACCGAAAAAGGACAACATACTGAATAATCAAGAAACCAAAGAGAAACTACAGCCCAAAAACTGCAGAAAAAGACAGCTAGAAATCTGCAGACCCTGGGAAAAATGATCCTACCAAGAAAACCATTACAAGTACAGACAGATAAATTGAAAGCTGGCCGAGTTTCAGGCTAGAGATTCTCCGGAGGCCCTGAAACCTGCTCTGCACTGTAACCTGGGAACAGGGAGACTGACTGCATCAACTAGAAAGCTGCAGAGGGCTCAGAAACCCATAACACTCTCACTATAGACATAGAGACAGGAATCAGTAGCTTTCTGATTGGGATGTCCTCTGGGGTAGGGATAAATGAGACAAATGTTCTCAGAAATATGTGTTCTAAGACACCTCAGGGGGCCTAGACCAAGTGAAGGTCAAATCCAAGTCAGGAATCTGGGAAACTGGAATCAGTAGTAAATGGGGCTGATTACACCATCCAAGAGGTTAAGAGGAGATGGAAGCTGACCCAGATCAAGAATTAAGTCTGGGCATATGAGTAAAGAGAAGGCACCAAACATTATGGTGAAATATTCTCGATCAGGAGATACCAAAGGGATATATCCAGAAAAAGAGAATAAGAGAAAAAAAGTCACGGAAAAAAATATCTCAGCAAATGTACTATGAGAGTATCTGGTAGAAATGAAAGAGAGGGAAAAACTATAAGTGAAATTAGAAATCTGAAGAAAAAAAGTTTAGAAGGAAAATAAAGCATTTAGAACAGACGGTAGAAAAACTTACCTGCATAATAGAATTCCTGAAAATTTTCACAGAGCATACAGAACTTACCGACTCCCTGAGGCCACAAGTGCTTTAGAAAAAAAATCTAGAGAGGATTCTGGGAAGATGGAGGAGTAGGTAAAAAAATTTCAAGCTCTCAAGTTTTTCCCCTACAAAAAAGATAAAATAACACCTTATGGAGAACAAAGTGCAGGTAAAAATAAATTAGAATAGGGGCACAACCAGGGTCTTCCTGGGACAATTTGAGAGGATCAGAAGAAAAATTCCAGGATGAGGTTTGGTCCCTGGAAACAGTAAACACACTGTAGAGGCTAGGGTCTGCTTTAACTATAAGCTTCAAGATCTGGGGTTACTTGGTTTGAGAAGCTGTCCTGGCCCCAGCCACAGGAACTTTTACACCGACTCCCCCAATAGAGAAGGGAGTAGGGCATCTGAGCAGCAGAAGATTGAGGGAAACTGTACTCATAAGGAATGCCAGACCCAGCTGTGCTGCAGGAGCTGGGACTAGAAGGAACCAGCCCACACCCTGTGAGTGCAGAAGCAGTGGGGCAGAAAGCCACTTCAAGGAGGTTGAAGGTTTGTCTTTGGTTCCAGGTTACACAGGAGAACTGAAAGTCTGGGGCAAGAAGCACCATCCTTCATACCCCCGGGTTAGGGGTAACTACAAAAGTTAAGCTATTACTACAAAAAAATGCACAGACAAAAGAGAATCCAACCAGAGAAAGTTATTATGGCAATAGAGAAGACTATGGTTCATTTTTAGAGGAGGATATTGAAGCAAAGAAACTCTCTTCTACCCCAAAGAGTAATGTCTGATGGTCACTTGCCCAAAAAGAATTCATAGAAGAACTTTAGAAATCAAATTAGAGAAATGAAAGAAAAACTTAAAAAAAAATAAATCCGAAGAAAACAAGAAGATTATGAAAAGAAAAGCAACCAATTAGAAAAGGAGATCCAGAATCTTTTTTTTTAGTTTATTTTTAGTTTTCAACATTCACTTCTACAAGTTTTAAATTTTCTTCTGTCCACTCCATTCCTCCTTAAGACAGCATGCAATTCGATACAGGCTCTACCCATAGATTCTAATTAAACATATTTTCACATTAGTCATGTTGTATAGAAGAATAATAATGAGTGGGAAAAACCATGAGAAAGAAAACAAACAAACAAACAAAAAAACTCTGTTTCACTATGCATTCAGATGGCATTTCCCATCATGAGTCCTTTGGAATTGTTTTAGATCTTTGCATTGCTGAGAAGGGCTAAGTCTATCAAAATCAGTCATCGTACATTGTGGCTGTTACTGTGTACAATATTCTCTTGGTTCTGCTTACTTCACTCAGCACCAGTTCATATAAATCTTTCTTGGTTTTTCTGAAGTTCTCCTGTTCATCATTACTCACAGCACAATAGTATTCCATTACATTCATATACCACACCTTATTTAGCCATTTCCCAATTGATGGAAATTCCCTCAATTTCCTCTTCTTGGCCACCGCACAAAGAGCTGCCATAAATATTTTTTGCATATATGGGTCCTTTTCCCATTTTTATGATCTTTTTGGGATACAGCCCTAGAAGCAATATTACTGGGTCAAAGGGTATGCTCATTTTTATAGCCCTTTGGGCATAGTTCCATATTGCTCTCCACAATGGTTGAATCAGTTCACAGCTCCATCAACAATGATTTAATGTTCCTACTTTCCCACATCTTATCCAACATTTATCATTTTCCTGTTTTGTCATGTTAGCCAATCTGGTATGTTGTAGTACCTCAGAGATGTTTTGATTTGCATCTTTCTAAATCAATAGTGATTTAGAGCATTTTTTTCATATGGCTATAGATAGTTTTAATTTTTTCCTCTGAAAACTGCCTGTTTATATCCTTTGATCATTTATCAATTGGGGAAATGACTCATATTCTTGTAAATTTGACTCAGTTCTCTCTATATTTTAGAAATGCGATCTTTATCAGCAATACTAGTTGCAAAAATTCTTTCCCAGTTTTCTGCTTCCCTCCTATTCTTGGTTGCATTGACTTGTGTAAAACCTTTTTAAATTTAATGTAATAAAAATTGCCCATTTTACATTTCATAATGTTTTCTATCTCTTGTTTGGTCATAAATTCCCCCATTTTCCATAAATCTGACAGATAAACTATTCCTTGCTCCTCTAATTTGTTTATGGTATCAACCTTTATATCTAAGTTGTGTACCTATTTGGCTTTATTTTGGCATATGGTGTCAGACGTTGTTCTGTGCCCAGTTTCTGCCATACTATTTTCCAGTTTGCACACCAGTTTTTGTCAGATACTGAGTTCTTATCCCAGAAACTGGGATCTTTTGGTTTACCAAACAGTAGATTGCTATAATCATTGGCTACTTTGTGTTGTGTACCTAACCTATTCCCCTGATCTACTCCCTTTATTTCTTAGCCGGTACCAGGTAGTTTTGAGGATTGCTGCTTTATAATACAATTTAAAAGCTGGTATGACTAGGTCACCTTCCCTAGCATTTCTTTTCATTAATTCCCTTGATATTCTGGACCTTTCGTTCTTCCAAATGAATTTTG
>CM053583.1:68780400-68798596 GCA_028627135.1 Pseudochirops cupreus | reverse complement strand
TCAGGTAGTCCAATAATTTTTAAATTGTCTCTCCTGGATCTGTTTTCCAGGTCAGTGGTTTTTTCAAGGAGATATTTCACATTGCCTTCTATTTTTTTCATTTGTTTCGATCTGTTTGATATTATCTTGATTTCTCATAAAGACATTTGCTTCCATTTGCTCCGCTCTAATTCTGAAGGAAGTATTCTTTTCAGAAAGCTTTTGAGATTCTTTTTCCATCTGGCAAAGTCAACTTTTTAAGGCATTCTTCTCCTCATTGGCTTTTTGGGCCTCTTTTGCCATTTGAGTTAATCTATTTTTTAAGGTGTTAATTTCTTCAGTCAGGTTGTTGACTCTCTTTTCATGATTTTCTTGCATCATTCCTATTTCTCTTCCCAATTTTTCCTCCACTTCTCTCATTTGGTTTTCAAAATCCTTCTTCACTTTGCTTCCTATGCTTGCTCATGGTTGGCCAGTCACTGATTTTTTTAGCTCTGTGGAACTCTGCTTCCCAAGGGGAAAGCTCTGTCCCCAATCACTGGGGTTTTCCCAGCTGCCAGCACTTTTAGGAGGCTGCTGCAGCCCCCACCAGCTCTGGCTCCCTGAAAACGCACCCCAGGACCACCACCCAACACCATGATCCAGATCCAGGTCGCTCAACACAAGAGCACTTGGCCTCTGAACGATCGCTTGCCCCCTCTGCAGTCTGCAGGCCAGGAGCTCTGAAGCAACAAGGTGGAGGTGGCTGCAGGGCCACCTTTTCTGCTGCTTCCTTACTCTGGAGGCAGTTTGGACAGACTGCTTTTCTCTCTCAATTTTAGCCAAGTTCCACTGACCTTTCACTTAGTCCTTTTTTTCTTATGGCTTGATAATTCTGGATACTGCCACAGCTGCCACAAATCCGCTCTCCTGAAGCTCCAGCTGTGGCTCTGCTGGGCTCATCAGGCTGCCCCCAGGGCCAAGCCACCATTTCAGGCTGTGCTAGTTTCGGCTCCCAGCCCTGAGGTGGTCCCTCCTAGCCAAGCTGCCTTCAGTGGAAAGTATATTTGTGTGCGTTTTAGAGCTCTAGAATTTGTTTAGAGTCATATTTTATGGGTATTTTGAGGTGGCTATGTGGGAGCTGCGGTATCTTGCTGCTCCTATGCCACCATTTTGTCTCTGCCCCCCATATCTCAACTTTCTAGGTTATCTTAGAGAATGGTGTGTTGGAAGAAAGGAAGGAAGGAAAGAAGGAAGGAAGGGAAGGAAAGGAAAGGAAAAGGAAAGGAAGGGAAGGGAAGGGAAGGGAAGGGAAGGGAAGGGAAGGGAAGGGAAGGGAAGGGAAGGGAAGGGAAGGGAAGGGAAGGGAAGGGAAGGGAAGGGAAGGGGAAAGCCATTTGATGAGTCAAAGTGAAGCATTATGGGAAAAAGGGATCTGAAGAGGCAGAGGGATCAGTGACCTATTTGAGAAGTTGGAAAATGGGACACTATCCCCTACAGGAGAATGTGTGCTGCCAACAAATACCTAGAATTAAGAAAGAAATAATGAAGTCCTTCTAAAAGTGACAGAAGTCAAATACTCTGAAGGGGAAGCAGAAGTTTATACTCTAAAGATATTGATATAGAACCACAGGCATGTCTGATATGAGATCATCCAGTATAAGTCAGAAAAATAGTTCATAAACTGCCTGCTGACAAGTTATAAAGCAACTACTTCTCAACTTGATCACAAGAGAAAATGCAGCTGTCTTCCTGAAGCAAGTATTCAAGATGTAACTTGTGATTCACATAGGTACGAAGGATATTCCCAGATGTGATCTACTAAACATTGATAAAGAACATGGAGTCTTGTTAAAGTTAGGCAAGAGATGAAAAAAAGAAAAAATCTGGGAAGTGAACATGGTGTTCAGAAGATGGTGTCTGAGAACTGAATTTGGATTTATGGATCACTGCCTTTAAATGAAGCAATTAGTTGCTCATGGTCAGGAATAGAGTGTATCACATATACATGGGGTGGAGGAGAAAGGGAGGAAGAGGGAAAGGGAGAGAGGGAGAGGAAGAGGGAGAGAAATTTTGGGGAACCAGAGAATATTCAAAATAGAAATAGAACTGCAGCTTAATGATATTTAGAGAAAGAAGACAAAGCAACCCAACTCTTCTTTAACTTCTTTAGTTTACTTGGCAAAGAAACAAAAATCTTTGTATTCAAGGACAGAACAAAATGGCTAATAGGGAGCTGATGCCCAAGAAAAATAAAGAGATAATAAGAGAGGACCCATCTATCCTTGATGAGTTCAAGCCACTTGATGCAAAGGAACTAAATCTTTGGATATTACAAAAAAAAGCTAGTACATATAATTACTAAATTTCAGCTAGTGATCTTTGATAGATCACTGAGAATGACAAAGAAATCGCAGGAAAGGCAAACATTATCCTGATTTTAAGAAAGGGAAGAAGAAAATGACTTGAGTCAGCAAAGGATAAGCAAATGAGCTTGACTTCAGTCCCTGGAAAAATTGAAAGTATATTATTAGAGAAATGTTTTGTGAAAATCTAGAAAAAAAAAAAGAAGTGACTTTAAAAAAAGAACCAGGATGTTTTCATCAGAACATGGTACGCCTCACTAAACTTAGATCCTCCAGCAAAATATTTATGAAATCGGCAGATAAGGGAAATGCTACATAGATCATTTACCAAGATTATAGCAAAGTATTTGAGAAAGTCTTTCATATTCTTCTTCTGGAAATGACGGAGACATATGGCCTAGATGATAAAACAACTAAGTGGATTAAGAAGAGGATGAAGGACCAGACCCAAGGCATAAACAATAATGAATCCATGATGACTAAGAAGAGGGTCTCCAGTGGTATGTCCCCACGTGCTTGGCCAAGTGCCGTTTAACAGTTTTATCTTTGATTTTGATAAAAGTGTAGATGATCTGCTCATCGATCATCGAGTCAATAAACATATTAAGCATCTACTGTATGCCAGGTATTGTGTCTGAAGGCATAAAAAGAGGCAAAAGATAGTCCCTGGACTTACGGAGCTTACAATCTGACGAAGAGTTGCATATGACACAAAGTGATGGAGCTTAAAAACTGTACACTTACTAGAGTCAAGGGCTAGCGAGTCTGCCAAGGAGCCATTTGACCCAAATGCTCCAATGTAGTTTTAAGCCTGGATGGATGGAATGGCCGGGATTGTCTAGTTAAACCTGGTCATTTAATACACGAAGAAGTTGAGGTCCTAAGAATTCACTAAAGAGAATCAATACCTCCCTTTGCCAATATCCTGCAGTTCCTATGGCAAAGATAAAAGAGAAATAAAAAGATAGAGCAATCACTAATAAAAAGTCATTTAAATCCAGTCAGTGTTTATACCTACAGCCCATGAAAAGAGAATGCTATTCTTTCCTAAACACTTCACTCTGAATGGGACCTACAAATTTGCATTTTGTAATAGAGCTCAACAGACAAGGACAGGAATACCAGCCATATGGTGATAAATATTTAATGACCAACTCTCCAACAACAGCAACAATGAATGGATACATAGCATGGTTTTAAGCTGTATTGTAAACATGTTACCATCATTGTACATCTAGGTAATGAAGAAAACAACAAATCAATCCCTGATTTATACATTGGGCTGATTTTCAAAGTGTAAATGCTCACACTGAACATTTAACAATCTGCTCTTGTGAGATAAAACAAACTGGCTCCCTCATATCCCTGTCTACTTAGACTTCTATTTTCAGTCACTGTACATACAGACACTCATCACTATTCAAACAGCATTTTTTTTGTAAAAAGTGATTCTTACCACAGCTATCTTGAGAACTGAATTAGTGAAGCATCAATGACAGGCATCATTTATATCTAGATTTGAAGACTGGCAGCAGAAAATGCAGTGGAAAGAAATCTAAACATGAAATCAAGTCTTAGCTCAATCACTAACTAGTTGTGTAATGTAGAACAAACCACCTTCTGTCTCTGAGATGAAACTTTCTCATCTCCAAGAGGGAGATAACAAAATCTGTACCTCCTATCTCAGTTAGTTGTACTGAAGATCTAATGAGCTAGAGAAGTAATCATGCGGAGGACTTATGAGATAGCTCTGGAGTCAGAAGATCTGGATTCAGACTCTACCTTTGAAAAATATATGAATGACCATGGGCAAGACACTTGACCACTCAGTGTCCAGAAATTTCCCTCAGACTCAAAATTGTTAACAATTTGGTGATCTACATTAGTGGAGAATGTTTCTACACTAGGAGTGCCTCACATCAATGAAATCACAAGTCTCAACTATCTATCAACAACTAATCAATAGGATTTATTATATGCCAGACAATGTGAAGCTATCTGCATGTGTCTAGCATTGTTTATTCTTGACACGTATGACGATTCTTGTTAATGCTATTTATCTGTTGTACACAAAACCGTTGATATGAAAGCAATGCTTTCCACGCTACAATAAAATTCTCATTTGTTTTCACTATTATTTCAATGCCTGCTTACCAATGAGTTCCTTAAAATGAGAAGAATTGTAAGTTTAAATAAATTCGTTAACATGAAGAACATTGAACTAGAAACCTAAATGGGTGCCCCAGCTACTCTACTCATTAACTCTGTGAGTCTGAGCAAGTCCCATAGAGATAGTTTACATAATGCTTTAAGGTTTGCAAAATGCCTAACAAGCCATCTCATTTTATCCTCACAACCCTGGGAGGTAGGTGTTGTTATTTTCATTTTTCAGATGAAGAAACTGAGGCTTAAAGGTTAAATAAGAGATTGAGTGATTTTCCAAAGATCACACAACTAGAAAGCATCTGAAGCAGAATTCAAACTAAGGTCTTCATGAGACCCAGCCCACATACCTAACTAAAGAATGCCAAAAAAATAAAATAAAATCGGCATTGCAAAGAACCATAAAGACAATCTAATCCAACAAATAGTTGAACAAGAGTCCTGAATACCACATTCTCAATAAGTAGCTCATCAGCCTTTGCTTGAAAACATCTGGTGATGGGGAACTCACCATTTCTAAAGCTGACCATTCCACACACGGACTGCTTTGTTAAGCAAGATTTTCCTTCTTTGTCCCTTTCAGTCTCTATCTCTTTCATGAACCTTCCTTCATCTCCTCAAATGAATGCCATCTCAGTCTTCCGGGTTCTTTTATTTTTCTGATTAATCTTTTACCCTCCACATATTCCATGTCTTACTATGCTGACTTGTATATATGCCATATTCCCCACCAGCACCCCTTCCCCAATTAGATTACAAGCTCCTTCATGAAAGGGACTAGATCTCTTTACTTTGAGATCTCTAATGCCTTTATTATGGTAGGGACTTAATGAATGAAATATTCTTGTAACCTGGTTGAAATACTCTTTGTACTGACTCCTAGCTCCTAGCAGATCAAGTGTAACCTTAATTCCCCAAATACTCAAACTTTTCCTGAACTCACTAAGGCTTCTCTTTCCCAGGCATTTAATAGTTTCAATTCCTTCAAACAATTTCTGTATAGGAGAGGTTTGAGTCTCCTCACAACCCTGCTCACCTGCCCTCTGGAGGTCTTTTATACTGTCACTGTCCTTCCTAAAATGTAACTTACCAAATTGAACACACTATCTCAAATGTGTCCAGACGAGGGCAAAATGTGCAGCAGGTTTATTATCTCCAAAGTAGTGGAAACAGTGCCTCTTTTAATACACTCTGAAGTCATATTATTTTTCTTTCCCCTACTCCTCTGGCATTGTGGTTCCATATTAAATATGAAGTACAATAGAATCCCTAGGCCTTTTCACATGAATCATCCTCCAGCCCCATCTCTCCTATCCTGTCCTTCTGAAAAGGATTTTTTAAAAAATCCAAATGTAGGATTTTATTCTTCCCAATACTAAGTTCCAGCTTATGAAATTCAGTTCAACATCCTATACTGTTTATATCCTTGCAGCATCTAAATCAGTCATCCCATATATGAGTTATCCTGCCTAGCTTTGCGTCATCTTGCTCATTAAAAATTCTGCTTGAAGAGTTTGTTTCGGCTCTAACTTGTTCTCATAGAGCACAGGATTTAGAGCTGCAAGAGGCCTTAGAAATTATTCAACCCACTCCTTTGCTTCATAGGCAAGAAAACTAAGATCTAGAGAGGGACATGGGAGTGTCTAAGAACACAGTTGGTAAGTAGGAGATTCAGTGTTCCAGGATCCCAGAGGTCCAAGTCCCCAGTGATCTGAATCAAAGGCCAATGTACTCACCACTATATAGCACAATCTCTCTAAAATATCTACAAACTGATGGTCAGATATTCTGAAGAAGTATGCACATTACTCTTTAAAGAATGTTGATGGCTGGGGAGTACTTGTGAGGAATCTGTCAGAAATCAAGGCGCTGTCTATTTTTTCTTTATTTCTTGTCATTTCACATACATCATAACTAGTGCATGGCTAATTTAAGTTCTCACAGTATCCTTTTTCCAGATGTTCCCAAAGGCAGATATCATAGACTCTGAAACTTAGTGGGGCATTTCTTAGAGGAAGCAAAATCTCAGATGCTGCCCCTAAGAAAAGGCCGAAGCACAGTATTGATCATGCAATATTTTCCAGGATAAGTGTTCTCCAAAAAATGCTATTTAAAGCTGAAACACTGCTAAAGATTTGCATACACTAGATAAAAGCTACACGTCATTTCTCTTCTCATATATAAATAGATGGAGAAAGAGAGAGACAGAGAGAGAGAGATGGACAGAGAGAGAGAGAGAGAGAGAGAGAGAGAGAGAGAGAGAGAGACGTCTTTTCTGAATGCAGGAGGAGACTTTCTGATCTTCATATGGCCATGAAGAAAGTTTCAAAAGGGTCTTATGAGGCTTTATACATTTACCTAGAAAAGGAATTTCAACATCCTGGGAATCTGAAATTTTCCTTTTCCCCTCTTTGCCTTTTACTTTGTCAGACATACTTTTAAGACTGAGTGTACTGGGGTGGCTAGGTGGCACAGTGAATAGAGCACCAGCCTTGGAGTCAGGAGGACCTGAGTTCAAATCCAGCCTCAAACACTAAAACACACACACACAAAAACTAGCCATGTGATCTTGGACAAATCACTTATCCCAACTGCCCCTCCAAAAAAAAAGGACTGAGTGTACAGCCCCATTTTATCAATCACCTGGGATCATCTGGAATCTTCAGGGTTAAATACCTTCCATATAACACAAATTGAAGAAGCAGTGTAGTATAGTCCAATACTGTCTAACTAGAATAGAAATGAGGGCTACCGATTTTTTTAATAACTTAATTTCTTTATTTTCTTGTTTACATCATTCATTTCCACGAGATTTTGAGTTACAAATTTTCTCCCCATCTTTCCCCTACCCAACACCTCAAAACAGCCATCCCACTGTATAACCCTCCCTGAATCTGCTCTCTCCTATGTCCTCCCTCTCTCCCCTCTGACTTTCTGGTAGGGCAGGATGGATCTCCCTACCACAGTGCCTGTGTATCTTAATTCCCAGTTGTATGTAGTTAATAATAATAATTATTATTATTATTATTATTATTATTATATACATATATTTTTAACATTTGATTATAGAACTTTAAATTCTAGATTCTTTCCCTTCCTCCCTCATCACCCACCCCCACCGGAAGGACAAGCAATAAAATACAGGCTATATGTGTGTAATTACGCAGAACATCTGCACAGTGGGCATATTTAGGGCTACTGATTTGTACAGAAGAATCTCTATGGACCATATACTGACTTGTTTTTAAAAAGTAACATTATCTCTATTTTATTATATTGTATTCATTTTGTTAAATATTTCCAATTACATTTTAATCTGGCTCAGGATGCACTGAGAAGCTGTATATTTGATACCTTTGGCGTAGTAGATGGGAAACCTACCTTGAAATCAAGACCTGGGTTCAAATTCTCTGAAACTTACTAGCTGTTTGACCATGAGAAGATATTTAATCTTTGAAAACCCCAGTTAACTCTCTGAGACTCTATATCATAAAAAGTTACTGATCTACATTGATAGAGGCAAATTAGTTTTTCCATTGAGTTCCCAATATCAAAGAAAAAACAGGCATGACTAAAATAAAATAACTTCATCTTAGATTCCCAATATTATACACATAGTTCATCTTTTAATATAGCTATAGGATTTAAGACATTTTCTTACGCAAAAAGAGCTGCTAGGGGGTGCAGCAGACAGACTGCTGGGCATGGAGACTTATCTTCTTGAGTTCAAATTTGGCCCAAGACACTTACTAGCTATGTGACCCTGGGCAAGTCCCTTAATTCTGTTTGCCTCAGTTTCCTATGTTGTTTTTTCACCCTTTGTTTTCAAAGAAGACCAGTGGCATCATGAGATGATTTCTTGACTTGAATGTGAACTGAATTTAAGTGAGGCAGAGCTACACAGTCATCAGCCCCACTCTGTCTTTCAAAGTCATCAAAGTCCAGTGGTAAGACAAGTCAAGACAATTGGTCACAGCCTAGAATAAAGTGGATGTCCTTGGCATCTTTGCTATCTGACCAAGCTCTAAGTGCTCCATAGCCTCTGCATCAGATGCCTTCATGGCTATTGGAACAAATTATTCTTATTTATCCGCTTTGCCAGGGCAACTAGGAAAAACAGTGAATAGAGTGCCAAGCCTGAAGACAGGAAGAGATATTTTCTGAGTTCAGATCTGGCCACAGACACTCACTAGCTGTGTGATCCTGGACAAGTCATTTAGCCCTGTTAGCCTCAGTTGCCTTATCTGTAAAATGAGCTGGAGAAGGAAATTATAAATCACTCCAGTATCTTTGCCTCCCCCCCCAAAAAATGGGGTCATAACTGAAAATGACTGAACTGAACTTTCTCACCACAAATCTCTAAGGTAAATTGTTGAAGTCTTTTACTTCCATTTTATAGATGAAGCATCTGAGGATTAGAGAGAAAAAAATGATTGCCCAAATATATGCTGCTAGAAAGCATCAGAGGTCAGGACTCTAACCCAGGTCTTTTGACTCTAACACCAGAGCTCTTTGGGTTATACCAAAGAAGGAAAGGAACTTCTCTATGGTCAAACAGCTAACAATGTGTGAGCTCATATTTAAATAAGTTTTATTTACTCATTAAATAAAACTTTTCCTGAAACAATATTTAACTGGTTTTCTACCCCCCCCAAAAAAAGACTGCTTTCAATGAACAACAGAAGTTAATTAATTAGGAAATCTTTCTTATTGAGGATTTTTTTAAGAACTCCATCACCACTAACATTTCTCTGATACATTTGGGAGCTCTGCTCTACCCGAAGTATTCCTCTTGGCTTGGTAGTTTCCCAGGTTTGAGGGAGGCAGGAAGCTGGCATTTGAGGTGTCTATGGTCCCTACCATTGCTTCAGCATTCCCAAAGGATTCCTACATGCTTTGAAGCCTCATGTTGCTCTCTGAGACCTTCATTTTATGTTGAATCACTAAAGGAAGAGGGATAAAGGAGTCATAATTAGCTTCTTCCTCTTTCCCTCATTTTCTATCACTGAGATATCAACCAGTGTCAATCCATCCAGCACAGCATAATAGCTAATAAAACCCATGACTAACTGTCTCTGTCAGCCAGTGATATTGGTGAACAGCAGACAGAATGGTCTCTTTCATCTCTTTCCTCATGGATCCCATATTTTTTTAGATTGACAGTACACAATTTCTATACATAGCCCTAGGAATTGCATGAGTCACTTCACCTCCAGGATTCAGTTTCCTTACCTTTAAGATGAGATTTTTGTATTAAATGGTCTTTGAAGCCTTTTCCAGTTCTCATGAATTTATGCTTCTGAGCCAGATCTTTGGATTGTGACTAGTATGTTGTTTTAAATCAAATCAAAGAACTAACTTTGGTTAAAAATTAACTGCACCATCAAAGATGCCTTCACTCATTTTTTTGAAATGCTCTTTTAAAAGGAAATGATGGAATCCCAAGATGTTTATATGTATGGATCAATTTTGAGAGTTTATGTGACTTAAGTTTTGAAACATTAAATTTAGACAATGCCTAATGTGGAGGTTGGGAACTTTGTTGTTGCTTTCATCATCACCATCATCATCATCATCATCATCATCTTTATCACCACCCTGCTTAGCCATCTTTTTTTCAATAATTGAGTGCTTGACTTTCAGCAACTAATGGAGTTCCTATTGTACATGATGGCAGTCCTTAAGTAGGGCAAAGCCTAGTTGAGTCATGAAAGATCCCTTCCACTTCAATACTCCACAATCCTATGAAAAAGATGGAAATCCAGGGACTCTCATCCTCAGCTAAGTGTTATTTTTCTGTGTTTTGTTTCGATTTGTTTGTCTCTCTGAAGTCTTCAGAGGCTGTGTGAGCTTTCTAGAAAACGTCTCTGTATTTTCCTATTGAGAAGGATTGAACCTACATGCAAGATTAAAGGGCCCCACATGTGCAGGCTCAATCAATTACGAGTGAGAAAAGTAGGACTATCATTGCATTTGGCCAACAGAATTTATGAAAAGTTCTACAAAAGTCAACACTTTACAAAACAATCACTGAACAGTAGTTGGAAAATAAAGGAATCCTGTGTTTTCACAACTTTAACTACAAGCCCGTTCATAATGTATTTATTCTTATCAAGCTGAAAGGCCATTGACCTTGTACCACAACCCTACAGCAATAGACTTGACCCCAAATTGTGAAGGAGAAAGTAGTAGCCTCCTGTGAATGAATCATACCACACACTTGTGTATTCCAAAGTTTTCATTAAATATCAAAATTCCGATCAGATATAGGGTTTGACCTTTTGCGGAGGATGCTTTTTCACAAATTATATCCAATTAAATTTAGCGTGTTCTTGGTATTCATATTCTGTGTATGGTCTATAATACTCAAGGCTGGTCCCCTCCTGCATGCTGATTCACCTGGGATAACCACTTGAATGCAACTAGAGCCTTGCTATCAGGTCTGAAAATATCTACATAATATTATTCATATCTGTCCCTTCCTTTCTAATCATTATCTCCTAATGTCACCTCTCTCAGGATTATATTATTTTTTGCCCGGACCATTGTAATAGTTTCCTAACCAGTCACCCCACCTCCAATGCCTTCCTCCAAGTTTTCCTTTATACCACTTTCTTAAGCATAGCACTAATAACAGCAGTGACCTCCTGCTCAAAAACTTTCTGTATCATCCTACTGACAACTAAGTTAAGGTCATATTTCTTAGTTTCAAGGCCATGTTGTTGTTGGTGTTGTTGCTGCTGCTGTTTTTGTTCAGTCATATCTGGCTCTTTGTGACCCAATTTGTGGTTTTCTTGGCAAAGCTACTGGAGTTGTTTGCTACTTCCTTTTCCAGTTCATTTTACAGTTGAGAAAACTGAGGCAGACAGGGTTAAGTAAATTGCCCAGGGTTACTCAGTCAGTAAATATCTGAAGCCAAATTTAAACTTGCCAAGATGAGTCTTCCTCAGACTCAGAGCTCTATCCACTGTGCACCCAGCTTCCCAAGGCCATTCAGAAACTCGTTTTTTCCTGACTCCAATTCTACCCACAATGTAGCCACAATGTCACCTAGGCCTGACCTATCACATCCTTCTATTATCTCCCTTCAATTTGATTCAATTCTTAGGAAAATTTTGAAGATCATCTGGGAAGATAAGGTATAGATGCCAATGTTGTTTCTCAAGCTGAACTGCCAAGTAATCAAACTCAACAGTAGAGAATTTAACTATGATGGATTGGCCATGTTGTTCAAAGGCCAAACCTATGTTTGTCTAAAAGAATATTTTGTGAAAAGACAGGCACTCACATGGTGGTCAGAAGAATCAATACAAGGACACTCTCGAGGTCTCTCTGAAGAACTTTAGAATCAATTGTGAGATATGGGAGACACCAGCACAGGAACGCCCCAGCATGGCATGCCCTCATCAAAGAAGGTGCTGTGTTCTATCAGCAAGGCGAAATTGCAGTAGCTCAAAAGAAATGTAAGATGAGCAACGTGAGAAACATCTACCCTCCAAATGTTCATATGGACTGTTTGTGCCCAACCCAAGCCTTGCAAGCTTGTATAGGTCTGATCAGCCACAGATAAACACACTGTACCTTGGCCCCAATATAATGGTGTCATTTTGGTCCTGTTAGAGCACAAAGAACAACAACCAACCAACCAATTGTCACCCTTCTTTGATTATAGATTTCCTCAGGTCAGGGACTTGCCTTATTTCAGATTATTATTGCTGTAGTACAAGCAGATGACCTTAACTATAATAGGCCCTTAATACTTGTTTACAGAATGATTAAATAAACAAATGAATGACTGTATCTTACAAAACACTAAGGTGCTAAATATATACAGCTATGTTCTAAGGCTCTAACCTAGTGGATGGCTATCAATGTAACCCAGAGGAAAGTATACTGGGCTAAGATAGTTAGACCTAGTGAATTTCAAAAAGTTTCATTTACAGTTAGCATTTTAAAGGAACAATCCCACTTCTCTAATTAAAACCTGAATATCCTTACAGGCGTGTGTAAGTTCATTAAGTTCTAGTCATGCCCTATAAACAACATGTCAAGGACAAAGTATTGGTTAGCAGAAAAAGCACTGCAATAGGAGCACTGTGTTTCCCCCCCCTCCCACCCCCAACCCCCCCCCCCCGCTCTGCTTGCTGGGCAAGTGGTTCAAATCACACCCCTTCTCTGGCAGTTAGGATACGGCATCTATACACTCCAGTCAAGGTTTGAAAATGTGCTACTGTGTTATTGACTGTTTAAGCCTTTGAACGTTCACTAGGACCCTTGTAAAGTGAATATGAACAAAATAAATTGTTGTGAGCCATAAATAGGAGGATTTTATGTCCTACCATGAAAGTACCATGTCCCACCCTAGCCCCACACCCCATATATGTGTGTGTGTGTGTATATCTATATATGTGTGCATGTGTGTGTGTGTGTGTGTATGTGTGTGTGTGTGTGTGTGTGTGCGCATATACCCTTTAAGCATCCAGCTTCTATTTCAGGGTGGCGATTGGATGAGTAATTAAATCAAATCAAACCACCACACCTCATTTAAAGCCAATGTCAAGACCCTAAGACCTAATACATTCACAAAGATTTTCACCAGATATGAACAAATCCCAGGCACCTTCTTTGAGTCAATCAAAGACATTTCAAGTAGGTACAGGCAGTCAATTCAGAGACTTGGTCATGCCCCAAGGAGCTTGGGTAAAAATTGGAGCTACTTCAGAATAAGGGGAGATATAGCAGGCTTGGCAGCAGTGAAAAGGGGGAAGAGACATGAAAAGTTGAGCTAGAATGAATTGGCAGCCTAGGGAGAACTCAAGAAAGAAGAAAGTTGGAGAAGACAGGAGAGCTCCAGGAATGCCATTGGCCCTACAGGCATCTCAGAGCAGAAGACCTGGGCTGATGCCATTAATTTTATCTACGTCCTCAAAGACTGAAGGAAGTTCCAAGGAAAGGTCTTCTCTTTCCCTAACTTTTGCTCCTGGTATCTATTAACAATGTAATAAATTATGTTATTTTTTTACCTAAATATTTCTGCTAATATGAATTTTGCCTCAAACACAAAGAGGTCAAAGATGAGTAACAGATAAATATAAGTTAAAGCAAAAAGTCAAACCTCTGCCAATGTCAGGAACTCCCTTAACTGGGCAGGGGACTGGGGCAGAGGGGTGGGGGGAGGGGTTGGGTCAAAACAATAGTGTGCTATTACTCCCATTTTACAGAGCAATCAACTGAAGCTCAGAAGAATCAAGTGACTTAAATTACTGCTAGTAAAGTTCAGAGCCTAATGGCATATAGATCTAGAGCAGTGGTTCTCAACCTTCCTAATGCCGTGACCCTAATACTCGTATCTGGGAGTATCTGGGTGTATCTATATGTGGGCGGACTCACCTGGAGATGGATAGAGGAGCGTTGTATCAGTTCCTAAGACCATCGGAAATATGTGTTTTCTGATGGTCTTAGGCGACCCCTGTGAAAGGGTCGTTCAGTCCCCAAAGGGGTCACGACCCACAGGTTGAGAACCACTGAAAGAGTATTTGTCATTATGCCACTAGCATATAGGTCCAGACCTTTTTTCCCACCGTGCCTTAATAAAGTTTAAATAACTTGGAGCTGTAAAAATCATGATTCATTACTTTAAAAAGTTTTCCTTTAGGATTTTAGCTATTTGCAAATAACACTGTACCCTGGAATTACAAATGAATCTGATTAGTGGGATCTCAGCTAATGAGTTAACTCCTTCTACAGAACAAAAAAGGTAACACTGCTTTCATGTTTCCTTCATCTGTCCTAAGAAAGGCACAGATTTGCCACTAAGAGCTATTTTTACTCTCCTTTGAGGAATTTATTAGGCTGATTATGGCCTTAAGCTCCAAATGCCTGACAAACAAATTTCACACTATCCAGAGCCTTTACTGACATGAGCATTTTATTTTTAATCTTAGAAAGAGGGAAAAAATGTCCTCCTGAGCTGTGTTAATGGAATTTCTCATTTCATGATGAGGATTCTGATACTTTCTTCTCTGAAGAAGTCTCTGAGATTCTTTAGCCTTTGCTTCTGATTATTTAATTTATACTGACTTTCATTTACTCCTCCCTATGTGTTCCTGGCCACAGGAGGCTTTGTGCCTTCACTGTAACACAAGAGAGTGGAAATTATCACACACACACACACACACACACACACACACACACACACACACACACAAATCTTTCCATGCCATGGAGAGGAGACTATATTGGCATAAAAACTATGCTCATTTTTTTTTTGTCTTTTTCGCAGGCAATTGGGGTTAAGTGACTCACCAAGGTCACACAGTTATTAAGTGTCTGAGGCCAGATTTTAACTCAGGTCCTCTTGACTATGCTCATTTCTAAAAAGTCAAATTGCAATGTCCTTCATTATAGCTCCTTGTTTACCGTACCACAGGCAGCTACCTCCCCTGCTCATGCCCCCTAAGTCCTTCCTTTTGATTCATGAATCCTAGCACTTACCTTTCCTTTTGTTCATCTCTTATAAATACCATCTTGAGCAAGCACCATCAGGGTTTCTGTCTAGAAGTTGACCGGAACAATGGAAAGAACGTTCACTCTGGAGTCCAAGGACCTGGATTAAAATTCCATTTCTCATACTACATATATAACCTTGGGCAGGTCATTTAACCATCTCAGGCCTCAGTTTCTCCATCTGTAAAATGAGGCAGTTGAGCTTGACAGCCTCTGAAGTCCCTTCCAGCTCAAGATTTATAATCTATGACTTCCAACAAAAGATTGCACAAAGATTTGGTTGGGTTGGGAGATAAATATCAAAGTGAAGGTAGTAGAACAACGAGGTAAGGTCATAGATCAATAGTGTCAAACTCAAACAGAAGCAAGGGACACTACGCAGTGCATAAGGATCCCTGAGGACTGACTACTGACTTTGAAAACCATTTGTTTAAATATTTCTTTTTTTATCATTACATAAACATTAAAACTGGATAGGAATTATGTTTCCATCAGGTCTGGTTTGATGGAGGCCTCATGAGATCTGGGGCTACATGCTTGACACCTCTGTTATATATCATGGATTTGGAAATGGAAGGGACAGTGGAGATCATTCCATTCTAAGATTTAAGATACTGAGACCCAGGAGAAAGTAATTTGGCCAAAGTGAAAAAGGTAGATTTGAACCCATGCCCACAAATTCCTGTGCTCTTTCTACGGAGCAACACTGCCTTTAGTGAGTATCAGAGCTGAGTAGCTAAAATAAGCATGAGCAGTAGGCAGGTTGCTGGGCAGCTTCTTCTAAAGGAAATGGAAATTTAGATGGAGCAAACTTGAGAGTAGTAGACAAGGAGAGACAAGGTCAAGAGAGACAGGACAGATGGGACAAGAAAATCACACCAGACCAAGCAAGTTGAAAAGAACAGCTGGGCTTTCTTGCTCACCAACAGTCTGTAACTGGGCTGCATCTTCCAGAGAAATTGGGTAACTGAGCAGGATAGAAGCCAAATTTATTGTTTGTTTTTTATTTCTTCACTGATTCTTAGAGCCTGGGACTAGGGAAGTATAACAGAGGAGTTTTTAACAGAGTCCCAGCAGCAGGTTCCCTGGATTTACTTCATTTTTCTCTGTAATTAGCTTTCACATTTTTTCCCACTAATTTCTCTCTCCCTCATCTGACCTCACAGAATTCTGCATGCCTCTTGTGCACTTACTATATCTTAATTTGTATTATATATGACCCGTTTTCCTCTAAAAATGTTTATTATTCCCTAAGAAGTATCTTACATATAATAGGTACTTGATAAATATTATTAAATACACAGCTACTTTAATTTTTAAAAAGAGGATTATAAATCAGTGGTTTGAGAACATTGTAAATAACTTATTTAAAATTATCTAAGGAGCCAAGAAAAGTGAGAACAAGCTAATAATAATTATTGTTATTATTATGTATAGTTAAAATTCACACAACAGGCTCACAATTACATAGTACTTTAAAACTCCAAAAGCTCTAACTACCACAAGGTGAACCACTAAATCTGGTTATATTTCAAACATTCAGATATAGGAGGTAGCCAGTGGGTTAAGGCTGGTGATAAATCATGCCCATCCCTGGTCTTCACCTAATCACTGAGGTTGAACATGAGCAGGGTTCAATTCTGAGAGAATCTGACTTCCCGATAAGGAAAGTAGATATCTTAGTTTTCACTTTATTACTTTACTACCTCCACTATGAGAACAATTTGATTGGGGGGAGGGGTCTATTAAATTTTTTTTCCAATAAAGGGGAAAGCAAAAGAGGTACTCTATGTATGTAAGCAGGTAAATCAGAATCCAGCAGGTTAGGACACCCATCTCTCTTACAACTTAGTTGATTGGTTCTTCCATGCCTGTGACCCCAGAGGTGGGAAAATAATCAGATTTATTTAAGATTCTGACCAATAACCACTCCAGAATGTATCACCTCCCCTCAGTGTCCCTGAGCTGTTCAATGAATGGGATTCAGAGAACTAGATGGAACACTTCACCTTGTCCTAGGGAGTCTTCCTGTGAGGCCGTTGGGAATGCACACACTTACAGGTTTTGTGACTCTAGTGATCCATCATTTTACAGATGAAGAAACAGAGGAGCAGATAGGCTCAAGTGCTAAAAGGAATAATTTGAATTGAAAATCAGGCCCTCTTTCCCATAATGCAACACTCCTATAATGAAATAGTTTTTTTCCACTGTACTATGTTGCCACATATAAAGTGACCCATATGAAGCTCTAATGCCCTCATTTTCTGGGTGTCAGTAAGTATTTCCACAATACCTGAAAAAAAAAAGCAATAGACCTAGAGTCAGAGCTTATTTCTTGACTCAGAAATGTATAAGCTATGACCCTGGACAGGTGGCCTGGATAATCTCTCTAAATCTAGGAGTACAAGATTCTAATGTCAGAAAAATCCTCTTCTTTCTCCCACAGTTATCATCACCATCATCATATAGTTATTGCTAGCATCTATGTAGTGCTTTAAGGTTTACAAGGTACTTTATAAATTTCATCTCATTTCATCCTCACAACAGCCCTGGGAGGAAAGTACTATTATTACCCCCTTTTTTACATATGAGTAAACTGAGGCAGAAAGAGGTTAAGGGACTTGCCCAGATTCGTGCAGAAGAAAATGTCTGAGGATAGATTTGAACTCAGATTTTCCTGAATGCCAGCCAGGTCCATTGCTCTATCCAGTTTCCTCTAGGTTAATTTGATGTCTGAATAAGCATAGCTCTCACTGTGAAGAACCCAAATTAATGAGTTGATTATACCAGTTCACATTTAAGTAGCATTTTTTATTTATAAAGCATTTTCTTCACAATAAACCCATAATATAATAATATTCTCATTCTATAGGTGATAAGTAACTTAGATCGAGTTCCTTGCCCAGGGCTGACCAGGGAGCAAGTATAAGAGCCAAAACTCTCATCTAGTGTTCAGCCACTGAGATCAACTCTCTTCTTTAAATGTAGCATTTCCATATGTGAAATTCCCACATAGTATCATGTCACTCCATATGATTCCCTCAGAGTTATTTTGAAGCAGGTGGTATAAGCATTATTGTCTCCATTTTACAGATAAAGAAATTGAGGCTGGGGTGGCTAGGTGGCACCGTGAATAAAGCACAGATCCTAGAGTCAGGAGGACCTGAGTTCAAATGTGACCTCAAACACATAACACTTACTAA
>CM053583.1:68754615-68779900 GCA_028627135.1 Pseudochirops cupreus | reverse complement strand
AGAATGATTTGATGGTTCTAGCCTTTGTAGTTTCCTTCTTCCCCATTGTTGTTGCCTATATCCTGTATTTTTAGAGTGGATATCTGCTTCTGGGGTGCAGGAACTTCTCAAGCTAGGAGGTAGGAGTTTGGTTTGTTAACTTCCTGAGCTGTGGCCTCTGAATGTGTGGGCTGAGGCCTGGGCCAGGACTCTCAATGTTTCCCCTAGGTTACCTGAGGCTCACAGAGTAACTTATGGGGGTGAGATGTTCTGGCTCCTTCAGGGTTCCACCTGTTTCTCTGGGCTGCTTCTCAGGCAGGCTCACTGTAGTAGAAGGGCGGGGCTGTAGTTTGCTGATTGGCCAGGTGGTTCTAAAGGGCACCTGGTCTTTTGCTGTCAGGGCTTGCTGGCTCCACCTACCTCGGCTTAAGCTCAGAACAGTCTCCCTTCCCCCTTCCTCAGTGATTTCCAAGCCTGGGGTTGTTTATACTTCTGCAAGAATGTACTCTAGATGGGGTTTTTACCTCTGGACTTTTTTTTTGTGTCAGGGAGGATCAGAGCTCCTAGATTTTATTCTTCCATCTAGTCTGGGTATGTAGTTTCAAACATCCAGGTGGTGGGCTGCTAGCCCCAGGAAAAACCGCTGACCCTGCTATGCACCCCGCGTTCCCTCCTACCCAGTTCCGTTGGTCCTCCGCTCCACAGTGAGACAGCTGTAGAAGCTTCTGGCTGGGTGAGTCTGCTGGGTGGGGCTTCTCAGTCTGCGGAGCTCTGCTCTCGGGTCCACACTGGTGCCTCTCCTGTGTGCTCTGCCTTCTCCCTGCCCCGACCTGAGTAGGCACTTTTCTGGGCTGGGAATCTGTCACTCTCCGTCTCCCAGTGGGTTATGTCAGTCTTAAATCCACTCAAATTTACTTTTTAGCTTTTAAAGACGAAATTCTTGGGAGCTTGGAGAAGTTACTGCTTACTTTCCGCCATCTTAGCTCCACCCCGTTCTCTTGTTTTCAACTCCAGTCTCTAAAGAAAGACTCTCTTACTTACTAAGGACAAATATACAACATGTGCCTTTGATTCAATTCCCATTTGTCTTCAGAAAATTACCACTAGTATCGCTTTTTCTCTCTTTTAAAACATTCAATTTCTCCCTTTCTGTCCCTGCAACCTAAAATACACTCAACCTTCTCTCATCTAAAAAAAAAAGATAATTAGACCATCATCTCAAGCTACCATCCTATAGCTTCCCTGCCTTCTTAGCAAAACCCGTAGAAAGCGGCAGCAATAAGAACAAAGAATCCATCTATTCTCATTGCTTCTTTTCTCTCTCTTCTCACTACCCTTGGAATCTGGCTTCTGACCTCATCATTCAGTTGAAAGTGCCCTCTTGAAAGTCACATGTATCTTTTTGTTGTCAAATCTGATGTCCTTTTCACAATTCTCATCCCTCTTGGCTTCTTTCTGGAACTCGTCATCATTCACCTTGATATTCCCTTCTGTCTGGCAATCTGGTTTTCTTTCTGCTTCTGTCTCCTTTTACTGGATCATCCTCCATATCTCATTTCCTAACTGCAGATGTATCCTAATCTGTCCTGATCCTCATTTTGTACTGTCTACATTTGCTCATCCATGACCTCATCGGCTTCCCTATGCCATTTCTATGCAGATGACCCCTAGAACCATATATTCAGTCCTAGTTTCTCTGCTTAGCTCTGGTCAAAAATGAATGTCCATTAGACATTTCAAAATGAATATCCCATAAATATCTTAAACTCAACATGTATAAAACAAAACTCATTATCTTTCACTCTAAAAACCTGCCTTTCTGAACTTCCACATGACTATTTAGAGAGTTCTTTCATCCTTCTAGTCACTGAAGTTTATAACCTCAGTGTTATCCTTGATGCCTTACTTTCATACTTTACATATATAATTAGATGCTAAATCTTACTGTTTCTATCACTACATTTCTCTCACATATAGTACGTTCCTTCTCTCCACTCACAAAGTTCAAGTCTTCATTATCTTTCTCTTGGAATAATGTAATAGTCTTCTGACTATCCTCTCTGCCTTTAGTCTCTTCACAATCCTGTGCATCTAGCTACAAAGTGATCACTCTAAAGCAGTGGTTCTCAACCTGTGGGTCATGACCCTTTGGGAGTCAAATGACCCTTTCACAGGGGTCACAGAGGTCACCTAAGACCATTGGAAAACACATATTTCCGATGGTCTTAGGAACCGAGACACCTTCCTCTATCCATCTCCAGGCATGTCCGCCCATGTGCAGATACGCCTACATGTGAGTATTAAAGGGTTGCAGCATTAGGAAGGTTAAGAAGCACAGCAAAGTGTGCGTCTGATCATATCATTTCTACTCTTAATAAATTGCAGTGGCTCCCTGTTACCGCTACAATTCAAAACAACTTCCTCTATTAGCTTTTAAAGCCCCGAACAATCTGGGCCAACCACTTGGCCAAATTTATTGTATTTTTTTTTATTACCCTTCATACTCTCTATGGGACAGTCAAACTGACCCACTAACTGTTCCACCCTCCTCCATGACACTCCATTTTCTATCTCTGTGCTTTGGTACTGGATGGCTAGTGTGTTTAGAATGTAAAATCTCTACATCTGTGCCTCAGAATTTCTGGTCCTCTTTACAACTCAGCTCATGCCTCAGCTGCAAGTGTTCTCTTCCATAGACAATAAAGATGCCTCCATATTCAAACTTATGCCTCCTCGATTAGAACATAAGCTCTTTTAGGGTAGGGACTTTTTCCTATTTTCTTTACATCTCTAAAGTCTATCTCCACATCACCTTCCTACTCATCTATTTTTCTCTATGTATCAAGGCCTCCTCACTTGTCCTCTGAACAGGGGCAATAGCCTCTTAGTTGGTTTTATTGTCTGAATATCTCCTCTCTAATCCATGCTCCATATAAGCTGCCAAAATGGTTTTCTTAACATGAATTTCTGTTCATATTACCACCCCCTGCCTTACTTATTAAATTCCTGTGACTCCCTACAACTTCTAGAATAAAAGATACACTTATTATATATTTAAGGCTATTTACTACCTGGGTCCCATCCTACCTTTGGGTTAAAAACAACTGGTTAATAGCCATAACTATATGATATTTTGCTTGAATCCAACTTCAAAAAACAAAACAAAACAATTTACTTCAAATGACTCATGCTGGACCCATTCTTTTAAGAAAATATTGTTACTGACCTCCATAGAACTTGTTCTAGTCTCCTGGAGAGGTTTCTACAGACATCTGAAATGGCATTTAATCTAAATATGTAGCCTGGTCCATAGATGGCAGTACTCTTTCATTCTTGTGAAGGCATTTTTGAAACTCCATTAGCTACTGTGGCCTTGCAGTTTGGGCCTCAGCATTGCAAATAATGTAATTTAGGCTGGCCAGCTAATGAAAGAGAATATATTTACTTGATCCAGTTCAAAACCTTGGAAACTAACCTCTTTTCCACATCAGGAATTTTCATGTGCCTGAAAATGTTGGGAAAATAGCCTGTAAAAAGAGTATATAGGCAGGGCTTCAGCTTTAATGGCTTACAATATAAATAAATAGCATATTACCTAAGAGCAGGTCAATCATGTAGGAAAAGCAAATGAAAAATTAGAAACTTCTTGTTGTTGGGGTAGGAACAGCATAGGGTAAGGAGCTTAGAGATCAGAATTCTAGGCCAGCACTGCAACTAAATGCCATCAACTCACTCCATGACCATAGACCAATCATTTTCCCCTTTGAGATTCAGTTTTCTCCTCTAAAAATTAATCAATTAGACTAAATAACCTCTGAGGTACTTTTAAGCTTTCATGCTGAGATTTTACTACTCTGGTTGCTATGTAGACTATAGATAACTAGATCTAGGTTCATACTTGGGCGTGTTGTGCTTGTATATATCTGCCTATAAGTTGCACACACATACATACATGTACATTTGTGTATGCATGTACATGTATATCCAGGAGTGGGGAATCTGTGGCCTTGAGGACACATGCAGCCTTCTAGGTCCTTGGTCCTTGGGTGTGGCCTTTTGCCTGAGTCCAAGTGTTACAGAATAAATTCTTTAATTAAAGGGATTTGTTCTGTAAAGTTCGGATTCAGTTAAAGGTCTGCACTTGAGGACCTAGAGTGCCACGTATGGCCTTGAGGCTGCAAGTTCCACACCCCTGATATATGCATATATACATTGTTATACACGTACAAACTCATGGAAGCCATGCACAAATCTCTCTCTCTCTTCTTTCTCTCTCTCTTTTTCTCTCTCTCTCTTTTTGTCTCTGTCTCTGAATCTCTGTCTCTCTCTTTCTCTCTCCCTCCCTTTAGCCTTGTCTGGAACAATGATTTCATTGGTGAATAGTTTAAAGCATCTTCCTCCACAGCAAGTCAGCTCTAACTTATACCCTTAAAGGGTTGCCTGGGGACAATGACGCATCAACTGACTCGGCCATGATTAGATACCTAACATATGTCAGGGGTCAGGACTTGAACTTGGGTCTTTTTGATTCTGAGACTTGCCTTCTATCTCTTAGGCCAGACTACTTCTACTCCTAATAGAAGCTTCTAATTCTAGTAATACTTCCACTCTACTAATCCTAGTAATATCAGGCAACATTAATAGCATATTAAATATGTCATCTCATATAAGCCTCAGAACCATACAATGAGATAAGTACTACAGATATTATTACCCCCATTTTAAAAATGAGTAAACTGAGGTAAAGAGAGCTGAATGACTTGAAAATGGACACACACACACTACACCCATCATCTCTATTTATATGGAAGTTCCTTGGTAGTTGCAATTTTTCAGTTTTTAAAAAATACTTTGTATCCCTGAGCACTTAACACAGTGCCTGGAACATAGTAGATACTTGACAAATATTAATAATTGATGTATTTCTATATTGGCATGCATGTATGGTTGTGTGTGTGACATATACATTTATATATTTTTAATCTTCGGGATTATATATATATACATATATAGATATACATTATATATACATATATTCACATAAATTACATATATTTCTATATATAGTATATGTTTTTAATCTTTAGGAGTATATATGAACATATATATGTACTTGCTTGCAAAGGCATATATGCAAATATATGTATAGAAATATAGCATAGGAGCATATGATATGTGTGTATATAGATAAATACATACATACATACATACATATATATATTACTAAAGATCATCAGTATTCTCAACTGGAATCCTTTGATATTTAACCATACTCCAATGGATCTCATCCATTTTGGAATTCCTTGAAATGATGTAGATCAGAGTTCATCTATTCTTATTTGTTCTGTGTGAATCATTTACATATTTTAGTACAAATTAACCAGAAATGGTCCATACAACATGCTGGGAGGCTTTCTTGCTTTATGACATCTAAGCACATAGAAGTATAAACATGATACCCTTTTCCTGCTGGCTTAAAAGTAATACTTAATCAATGATTTCCCTCCCCCATTTAATTGAAGTATGAAATTAGAAAAAAAAATATTCGTTCATTTTTTCCAAACCATTTTGAAATGGCGTCAACTGTCCCCTGGTCCTCCTTCTCCTTTTCCTCCTCTAACTGCTGTAACTTAGATTCTGCTTCTGCCACCCAGGGCTTTAAGAACTAAGCTTTCACTATATTGCCTGCACATAATAAACATATTCATATCTTTACAGCAACCTTTCTGACTTTATCTCCCTTTTATATGTTGTGTTCCTGTCTATAATTAAGCCCTAAAGGAGTTTAGATTCTACTCTTCCATCTTGTTCACCTTTCCAATGTTTTGGATACTTCCAATAATTTCTCTTCTGTCTCTGCCACAATCCAAGACACAAATGAGAGGAAAAACAAACCAGCAATTTTTTTTTCTTTTACTCTCTTAGACTCTCTGTGTACAGAACGCCAACTTGCCAAATGCATGAAGCCTTACTCCAGCTTCGTATGGTGGGTGAAAAACAAGTAACTTTGGGGTTATGTCAGTTGCTGAGGTGGGACTGTGCTTACAATATGACATCTGTGTATTGCAGAGTGGGACATATGTAAATCACTTTACATGTGTGCAAACTCATGGAGGCCATGCACAAATCTTTCTCTCTCTCTCTGGAAGGACAGTGCCTTCACAAATGGATATAGATTGTTCCATATTGGAAATGACACATTGGTCCAGAGGGGATTAGGTGAGTTGAAGAGAGGTGAACAAAAATTATCCTGAATGCTAATTACCTCTTTATAAGGCCCTCCTGTTTTATCCAGAATTGATGGTAGTTAAGTACTATTTCCTTTTTGCTGATGTTTCTCTGTTAGTGCTTTCATAACTCTAGGCAAATTATATTCAAGTGAAGAATCATTTTTCACTATGTCTGAGACTATAATAAATTTCATCTTTTTTGGCAACTTAGCTGCAATTTTACCATTATTGAAATTAGAATTACATATATTAAGACTCCAGATCAATTTATTTAAAAGGGCACCCAGTATCTTTTTGGATGGGCAATGATGGGTTCAAATCCTAGCTCTGCCACTAACTATCTGTGTGATCTTAGGCAAATCACTTAACATCTTTGGACCTCAGTTTCCTAATCTCTCAAATGAGGAAGATGAACTAGATGATTTTTAAGCTCCAGATATATTACTTTATGAGCCTTTAATGACCTGACTCCCTTTCACTACCTCCTACCTCAGTCTCTCTTGCTGAGACACCTTTCTTTAGCCCATCAGCAAATCACTTCGCCTCAATGCCTCCGAATCTATTTCTGGAAAAGAAAGATGAAACTTTCCAATTGAATATTTTTTCTTTCTAAAAGCACTTTGCAATTTTTGGAAGCAAGGCACTATGCAAATACAATTATTAACAGTATTCATTCACCTAAAATCTGGCATCTTCTTTATGACACCTATTAAAAGATGAATTCTTTTAAGAAATGAAAAGTTTCTCAAGATCTGCAAATTCTGCTCAGTACTTTCTGGTATTTACAAAAAAGAAGCTCACACTACTTATTAATGAAAGATATTTGTTTACCTACTGTTCATACATTTGACTCCTCTAAGTTTTGAAAGATTTCACTGCTACTTTATTCCCAATCAGTTTTCTTTTCTTTTTTTAAAAGATCATTTTCTAAAAGGATCAATCCCTGAATCAATTGTTCCTAAGTTTACAGTTAAAAGGGGACTATAAGGGCAGTGAGTAGAGCAGTGGCCCTGGAGTCAGGACGACCTGAGTTCAAATCCAGACTCAGACACTTAAGACTTACTAGTTGTGTGACCTCGGGAAAGTCACTTAACCCCGCATGCCCTGCCTTCCTCCCTCCAAAAAGCAAAAAAAAAAAAGAGGGGGAGGGGGAAGCTATCTCTTTTAGTAGTGAATATGACAATGGTGTGCCTTTCCACACCCTTTTGAATATATAAAACAGCAGAAAGTAGGCAGCCTCTGCTCTAAGATCAGACTTTAATTTTGACACTGCAAGTTATCTAGTGCTTTCCCCTCTCCTAACTCAATGCCTCTCCAGCCTTAGGACACTGGATGACCAGATCGACTATTTGGACCTTAATGAACTTCCTGGGATTGCACTACTAGCCTATTTATGATACTTCCTGTGGCAGCTTAATTTTAAGTTTCCCCCTGTAGTAAGTAAAAATTTATCTTTCTATATTTTCTACTCATTGATTTTACTACTGACATTTTAGGCTGAGGTGGGGAACCTTTGACCTCAAGGCCACATGTGGCACTCTAGGTCCTCAAGTCACAGCCCTTTGACTGAAACCAAACTGCACAGAATAAATCCCCTTACTAAAAGGATTTGTTCTGTAAAATTTGGAGGCTGTACCTGCGCCCAAGGACCTAGAAGGCCACATGTGACCTCAATGCCACAGGTTCCCCTTCCCTCTCTTAGGCCATGAAGAGCAAGTGTCAACTACATTAAGCCCTTCAAATGTGCTTGTGGGATAACATTCCAAATGACTTTCCTTCAAATATTTGAAGACAAGGGTCATCTACAGTTAAGATATTGTTTTGTCAGGTTGCACATATCTAGTTCTTTTATTCCAGGTGATCAAGATCTAGTTAGAGCAAGGGTGTAGAGACTAGAAAATATATATTCAAGGGTAATGGCTGGACAACTTGGTATAGAATGGACAAATATAAAATTGATGATGATAATAAAATAAGTAAATATGAGGACAGTTATTTCAGGTGTAGAAGCTATAAGAAGAAGAAGAAAAAGAAAAAAATATCTTTCCTTTCATTTTTATGTTGTTCCTTATCCAGGTCATTGTGTATGTGTATAAACAATGAATATTTATATATACATATTGCATAAATTATATTGAAATGAAATATAATCATATATATAAATACAATATATACATATATTTCAGATGTGTTAGATGTGATGTACGTATGTGCATTCAAATGCATATATATGTATATGTGTGTGTATATACATATGTATATATACATACATTCATATACACATATGAGAAATACTAATTTCTGAATAGACATCTATCTTACCTACCTAGTGAACCTACTCCTCTAAGAAATACTAAAAATTGAGCAAAACAACTAATACAATGATCAGTCTGACAACTTCTGCCACATTCCATATCCATAGTTACCCACTTTTTCTGATGGAGGCGGGGAGCTTCACTTTCTCCTCTCTACTATGGAGCAAAACTTTATCATTATAATTTAATAGCATTTAGCTTCGTTGTATTTTTTTCTGGTAAAATTTTAGTTATTTTGGTATACTGTTTTCCTAGTTCTTTTTATTCACTCTGTCAGTTCATATGTATCCCCATATTTCTCGTTATATTTGTTATTTTTTATATCATAATAATATTCCTTTTATATTCATGTACTGAAATGTACTTATATAACTGTCTCTGAATCTTTGGGTGCCTATTTTATTTCTATTCCTGATACCACAAAAGTTTTTTTTTTTTAAGTATTTTGGTATATGTAAGCCAGACCTCTTCCCCCTCTCCCCCAACCTTTTTGATTCCTTAGTGGAAAATTTAGGTCAGAGAATATGGCACAGTAGTCATTATTTTTGCATAATTCCAAAATGTCTTCCAGGATGTTTGAAACAATTCACACTCCCATGAAAAAGTTTTGTTATGCCTTACTGCCATTAATTCCTTCAATATTGATTATCTCTGCCTTTTGTGATTTGTGTCATTTTTTGAGTGTGAGATAAACCCTCACATTTATTTTAATCTGGGTACTTTTATTAGTAGTAATTTTGAATAAGCCTTCATAGAGTTGTAAATAGATTGCAACTTTTTGAAAGAATTTTTTTCATATTTAATTGATTACTGGAATTACTGATTACTGGGATTACTTTTGGTCCATGTTCTTGTGTTAAATGTCACTATATATTGGATAGTATACCTTTGTAAGAGATAGTTAATGGATGTATGGGGAGGAATAGAACTTTTGGTGTGAGGGCTAGTCAAACCTTTTTCAGGGCTATTCATCAAACTTTGGTTTTTGGCATTGTATTCTCACTTGTGGCTCCAAGAAGCTATATAGCATGTGCAGCAGCCACAACCCAGTAAATAATTTCAACAGATAGACCAAACCAGTTTGAGGGTAGCCAACAAGCTTCAAACCTAGTAGTGAATTGAGGGATATTTTTCTCAAGCATGTAAGGACTCCCCCTGATGAAATGGCAAATAACAAAATTTGTTCCAATGGATGTGAAAGTAGTCAAAATAGTAATATGGAACACAAAGCCTGGTCAGATGTTGAAGACGCCAAGGTTGTCCATTGCATCCAGGGCCATTGCCAGACCTCTTGACTTTTGTCTTGCACTGGAATTAGATGAATCTGGAAGAGACTGTGAGACTGCTGACTTTTGCAACTCTGCCTTATTAAAATCCAGTTCACACAAGAGTCAAGATATCACCCTGTGATGTCATTTGCCCTCTTTGAAAATGAAGAACAAACAACAATACAACATCCCTCCTGCTCCAATCCATCAATTCTATTATCATCTCAGTTGCATTAATTTTATCTGTGCAAAAGATTTTCAATTTTATGTAATGGAAATTATCCATTGTAATTGTCTGTTCCTCCTTTTAGCCAAAATCAAAATCAAAAACAGTACCTCTATTTCCCTTCAATTCTTAAAAATGCATGGAGTGATCTTTTACATTTCCATTTCATATTTATGTATTGATTTGTAAATTATTTTGATGCATGGCATAAAATGATGGACTAAACTATCTTCTCACGAAACTACTTTCCAGGTTTTCTAAAAATTCTTCTCAAATACTTCTTCAAATCCTCCCCCAAATAGTTTATGTTCTGAGATTAATTGAACAACAGGCTTCTGTGTTTGGGCGTTTGAAAATTTTGCTTATCTGTTTTGATTAAGGTCTGTTTTTCAACTGGCATCAAGTGGCTTTGATGCTTCCCTTTTTTTGTGACAAAATTACTAGACTTATATAATAGTCCAGAGGAATGCCATAGCTAATGACATTATGGGGTAACAATAGATTGAATATAATATGACTGAATGCTGTTCTGTGACAGTCAAAAAACTGTGTCATAGGAGGGACAGTTTGTAAGAAAATGGAGGTAACATTCCTGTAAATTCAGGTAACTCAGTGGTACAGTGGATAGAGCACTGGGCCTCCATTCAGGATGACTTGACTTTAAATCTAGCCTCAGACATATATTTGCTGAGTGAGTCATTTAACCTCTGTCCACTTCCATTTCCTTTTATGTTAAATAGGGTTATTTATTCCTTGAAGGGTTGTTGTGAGAGTTGTGAGAGTTTATTAGCCCCATGAGTAGCATATAGTCAGTACTTCATAAATGCTTGTTAATTTCCTTTTTAAAAATTTAGTGTCTGTACTGGCCAGACAACATCTGGAGTGTTGCTTCTAGGTTTAGGCACCACATGTCCACAATATTATTGATAAAATGGAGGCTATCTAGAGGAGAGTGACAAAAAATGATGATCTGCATCCAAGATCATGACATACGTTCAATCATTTTTCAGTTGTATGCAATGCTTTGTGACTCCACTTTGGATTTTCTTGGCAGAAATACTGGAATAGTTTGCCATTTCTTCTCCATCTCATTTTATAGATGAGAAAACTGAGGCAAACAGCATTAAGTGAGTTGTTCAGAATCACACAGCTAGTATGTTTCTGAGACTGAAGCACTGAGTACAGGGCCAGTGCTCTATCCACTCAACCACAAAATGCCCTTATGTCATATTATGATGGGTTAAAAGCCCATGGGGAGTTAGAGAAGAGATGACTTGGTAGGGTGCTTGCTAGGTATAGCATTTGAAGTTACCATTTGAAAGAAGGATTAAATTTGTAGGCAGGATTTGGTTTAATACAAGGAAAAACATCCTAAATATTACAGCTGTCCAAAAGTAGAATGGATTGCCTTGGGAAATGGTAGGTTCTCCCTCACTGAGGGTTTTTTTAATCAAAGGCCAGATGCACACTTGTTGGGAATATTGTAGAAGGGATATAATTGATCTGAAATTTGTATTAGATGGCTCCTGTGGTTCCTTCCAATTCTGTGATTCTATGGCATTGGAATGAAATATAAAATTTCTGTAACTTATTGCTAAGCTCATCTGACTTTTAGCTATCTTCACCTTGTTTTTTGAAAACCCATTTATTTATTAATTTGGAAAGTATAGAAGAATAAAATTACTCATAGAGATTTAATTTTTTTGTTTCCCCATTGTACTTTCCTTGATGGTACCAAATTCTTATGCTTCTCTTTACTATGACACTCCTAATTCTGATTTTTCATTTGGCAGGAGGGCCTAAGAATATAAGCTCTTTGAGAACAAGGACTATTTTCATTATTTCTTAGCATCCCTAGTAGTTAAAATACTTCATGACAAGAGATAGATGCTTAGAAAATGCTTCTTGCATTGACTTGAATTGAATTTAAAATGTAGACAGGCAGGCAATGTTCACCGTAAGAGAAGTATAAGGCCTTAGTCATTTCATGAAAGGTGGGAACTAGATTATTTTTAGACGATCTGTCCTCAGAGGGATAGAAAATAAAAGGATGAGAAAATTTCCATTTTAGAACAACTCTGTAAAAGATGAATATTTAACATGGTGCCTGTGGAGAGCCCATTAGCCAATTGCCCTCCAACCTGAGTAGCTCCATTTTGATGGCTTTGTACAGAAAATAGGCCCTCAGTTGAGTGTGGAGATTTTTTAATACCTATATCCTAATATGATTGAAGTCCTTATAGTTCCCCAAAGGGTGAGATTTTAAACATTTTTAGGAATGCTTAGTCAAGTTAATAGCATGCTCATATTACCTCAGATTTTGCAAAACACTCAACATAGTTTATTTAATTAGGTTTCTATGATAACCTTGTACAATTATTGTAATTATTTTGCAGATGGGGAAACTGACCTCAGGGTCATTAAGTGACTTCTCAATCTCATGTATTAGAATTGGGGTTCAAATTCCATGTTTTTCCTAAACAGTGTTTTCCACTATAATAAATTTCTCCTCAAATCAAGAGTAGCTGATCTATAATGATAATTATAGCTCACATAGAGTGCTTTAAGCTTTAAAAAATGATTTGCCCAAAGCAACCTTCTAAGGCAAATACTTCACATATCAATGACAGACTTGGAATTCCCAACTATTTTTCAGTTTCCAAGTCCAGTCCTTTTCTGATTATATCAATCTTTCCATTAAGTTGATCAAGAAGAAATGACTGAACAATGTGTGTGTGTGTGTGTGTGTGTGTGTATACATATATATATATATTTTTTTCCAAATGGCTCTAACCTTTTAAGAATTTGCTAATTGTATTCAATGCTTTTGTATTACGTAAAAAAGAGACAATGTAAGCCAACTCAAATTGATAGGAAAAAAAAAGGCCCTGATAAACTGCACAGCTGAGTGAAAGAATTGTTTCAAAGAATAGTCTTCTTTGGTTCTCGTAGCCTGACCCAAGAATCTTTTACCTTAATGTGTTTGATGTGTTTTCTCAAATCTCTGAAGGCATACATTTCTGCCTTGGTTACTAGGGACCATAACTGAGGTCTCATTACTAATTGATTTCATGGCCATCATAATGAATATCAAGTCTCATGGTATAGAAAAGCACCTGGAAAAGTAGTAAGTGAGAAGAGTTAGGATACTCTTTCAGTGACCCTGAGACATCAATTTAAAAAATTCCCTGTAAGAAGAACCTTGTATTTGTATCATTTGCTTGCATTTTTCTTTATTTTCATTACTACTTCCTTGTTCTCAGATTCTTCCTTTCCTCCCCCAAGAAGAATTTCATGACTGAACACATTTTCTCTATCCCCCAGCTACTTTCCTACCACTAGCTCTGAGAAGCCACTATTAGTGTTCCTGTTCCCTAAACAAGAAGCTTTTGCCTCTCAGAAAGGTTGGGGGTTCCCTTTGTGGTCCTAGTTATAGATTGGGAAGAGATGTGAATTGCAAGCAGAATTGCAGATATGGGACAGATAGACTCTACTCTTCTTCCTCTTGTACTTCTTCTCTTCTGTTGTCATAGGATCACAGAGTTATAGCATTTAGAGATCAATTACAGTCTTATCCTCCTCCCCCTTTCCTCTCTCTATTTTTTCATTCTGCAGTACTAGTTGGATGAATAAGAGACAGACCTGCCAGGGAGCAAGCAAACTGTAATGCTATGTATGTGTTCTTAACTCTTCTCCAAGCACATTTTATAGTAAGAGAAAATTCCTTGGTTGGCAGAGCCATCTCTTGGGAGGCAGCCTATATAGTGGGAAAAAAAATTCTGGAATTTTAAACAAAATACTTGAATTTGAGTCTCAACTCATATGTTCACTGACTAAAACAACCTTGGGGAATTTTTTGGCCTCTCTGAAGCTCAGTTACGTTTCTATAAAATGGGAATACTGGGGTCATTGTGACTTAAATGTGATAATATGAAAATTTCTTATAATCACAAACCTGTAATTGTAGAGGTGTATAAGACCACACTCGACTTTTAGGTCCCAATAAAAGAATAAATAGAAATTTACATGGTATTCTGAAATAAATTAGAGCAATAAAATTAACCCCATCATCACATTTTACACATTTCATTTTATTTAGAGAGAACATTCATAGAAACAAAACCAAGTTGACAAGACTACATTTAAAAGACTCACATTACTATTGTTATCTTGTATTGCAGAGTTATAGCTTTTACTATTACTGACAATTTGTAAAATAATACTTCAGTGTTTTAATATATTTGTAGTCTCATATATGTACATATTTCTTCCAAACAATCAATTGATCATTCAACAAGCATTTATTGAATGCTTCTTATGTGTCAGGGACTGAGGATAAAAAAGTTAAAAACACTGGTGCAGTTTACAACCAAGTTTTGCCTTCAATATTGAAAATCTTTGCCCCTTAATTTTCTCTAAGTTCAACATAGAAGGTTAAATCAAAGCCAGAGGCTTATTCTGGTTCAGGAGATAATTGTCAAGAAGTAGATAGAGGCTTGGACTTGGATATAGGAAGTCTTTATTCTTCTAGATGTCTGGGTCTGCAGCATTTGATAATTGCTTATCTTCCTTTCCTGCCCTCTGTTTATTCTCTAGATTTTAATGATACTGCTCTCTCAGTTCTTTGCCTACTGATCTGACCACCTCTTCTGCTGGTTCCATGTTTTGCCTGCTAGCCATAGGTATATGCCAAGGAACAAATGTGGACTCTCTTCACTTCTCCTTTTGTATTGTCTCATTTGGGGATCTTGCTAATTCTCATGAATCCCATGATCATCTTTATACAGATGATTCCTAAATCTATGTAATCAGCCATAGGCTTTCTCTTGAACTCATGTCCTACACAGCTAACTGCTTTTTAAACACCTTGACCTTGATGTCTTCTAGGCATCTTAAATTAAACATGTCAAAACAAAACTCTTGCTTAACAAATATTTTCCTCTTCTAAACTTCCCCATTGTTGTCAAGAGCCCCATCAACCTCCAAGTCATCCAGGCCAACAACCTTGGTGTCATTCACAATTTACCATTCTCACTCATTCCAAATAGTTAATCTTAGAGTATAAATTAAGACTGGTATTACTTAGGTGTTTACTATTTTAAGTGTGCTCTTTCAATTCAAGTTTGATTTCAGAATGTCAATAAGCTTCTTTAATATAATGACTTTCCAGCCTTATTTTTATATGCTTTACATGTCCTGCCTAACAGAGACCAAAGTATTTGTAAGGTATTGGCCTAATCAGTTGATTCTGTTTGACCACAAAATTTCAGCTTAAAACCTTCTATCTCTATCTTTTCTCGTGATAAATTAATAATCTGACACTCATTGAATTCACAAGACATTGTGAGATCAGTGGAGAAAGATTTCATGGGTGGAAAAGCCAGGATGGTAGAGTAGAGGAACCTCTCAAAAAAACTTTAGAACAATGCCTCATATTGGATTCTGGAGTAGAAGAGCCAATGGAAGATCAGGGTAAGACATTCTTCTAACCTAAGACAATTTAGGAGGTCCAAAGGAGAGATCTCAGACTTGGAGGCAGATGTTATCCTGGAGCCAATATGGATGAAAAACAAGTGATTAGACTAGGTGGTGGTGACAGAAGCAACAGGATTGCTTCTAGTCAATTCCAAATTGAGGTTTGGGAGCATTCAAACCAGAGGCAGTAATAGGACCTAGTTACTGGTCAGAAAGATGCTGTTTGACAACTCTGTTACCTATACTCCCTTATGACTAACAGTTCAACAGCAGAGAGGAGCACTTTCAGGCAAGAGGGATCAGGGACCCTGAGGGAAATATTGCTATTATTCATCCCCTATCAGGGATGAGGGCGTCTGATGAGAAGTATCATTTCCAGTCCTATGGGAAATGAGTCACTGAGGAGCAGAATCAATTTTGGTCCCTGAGGAGTAGGAAAAGTGAGGAGCAGTATCAGTTGCAATCCTGAGGCACCAAGGTTCCTAGGTAAGCAATAGAGCACAGACCAGGGGAGCAGTGAATATACCTCTCCCCAGATCAAATCAACTTGAAAAAACTGAAACTTCAAAACCATCAGAAATAGTACTGAAAAAAAGAAGTGCAAAAAAGTCTAAAGCTTGGAACAGTGCCTCTCCCTCAATATTGGGAAAAAAGTCCAACTTTAAGTTAAAATTAGAAATCCAGAAATAGTGTGGAAAAATGAACATAAAACAACAAGGTATCAAACTACAAAAAACAAGTAAACAAACTACTATGGAGACAGAAAAAGATCAAGAAAAACTCTGAATTAGATAATGAAGTAAAGATGTCTACAAGCAAAGCTTCAGAGAAAAATGTGAACTGGACATCATCCCAAGAAGAATGATTTTTGAAATCAAGCAAGAGTACTAGAGGAAAAATTAGGCAAAGAAATGAGAAAAGGAAGAAAATTATGAAAAGACAATTAATAGCTTGGTAGAAGAGGCACAAAAATAATGAAGAATATAACTTTTAAAAAAAGAATTGGACAAATAGAAGAAGAGCTACAAAAATTCACTGAAGAAGAGACTGCCTTAAAAAAGAATTGGCCAAATAGAACAAGAAGCGTAAAAAAACTTGTTGAAGAAAAGAACTTTCAGGGCGGCAGGGAGCCAAGCTGGTAGAATGAAAGAAAGAAACTTGCTTGAGTTCTCCCCCCAAATCCTCCAAATTCCTGTAAAAATGAATCCTAGAGCTATAGAACCCACAAAATGACAGAGTGAAACAAATCTCCAGCACAAGACAACTTGGAAGGCTAAGAGGAAGAGTATATAACACTGGCATAGGAGTGGAGCAGAGCACAGTCCAACTTGGGCTGTGTCAGCACAGACTAGGCCAGAGCAGGCCTCAGGGCACTGAATCACTGGCAGCTGTGGTGGTTTCCAGACTTCTCAAAGAACAAATGCCACAGACAAAGTAGAAAACCAGTGAGGAAGCTCTGTCAGACCTGAGTGAGAGAAGAGCACAGTCTAGCCCCAGTCACAGAGAAGCAGAGGTAGTAGTGGTAGCTGCAGCAGCAGTGGAAGCTGCTTCCAGAGTGCAAGGCCCACAGATCATGGAGGATAAAGTGGCTGATCAGAGGGGGATTGCAAGGATCTCATTGCTGATGCTGAGGCAGGATATTCTTGCTTTGACCTCCTTGGATCTGGGTCATATACCAGATATGGTGATGGTCCTGGGTGAGGAGGAGTGCTGGCATGGCAGAGCTTGTGGTGGCTGTGGAGAGGGAATCCTCACAGTTCCAAGGCAGGAAGAGAATGCTTGTGGTTACTCACAGACAAGAGCACAGAGCAGGAGAGGACTAAACACCTCTCCTTGGATCATACCACCTTAGAAGAACTGAAAATTGACAGGCACCTAGAAGTATCTCTGAAAGCAGCTGTGCAAAACCCTTGAAACTTGGGACAAAGCACTCTCCACTCTGGAAGCAGTTTCCTATCTTGACAAAGAGCTCAAAAGACAAGTAATTGGCTGGGAAAATGAGCAAACAACATAAAAAATTGGACAATAGAATCTTACTTTTGTGACAAAAATCAAAACATACAACCAGAAGAAGACAACAAAATCAAAGCTTCTGCACCCAAAGCCTCCAAGAAAAATATGAATTGATCATCTTGGTGATGGAAGAGCTAAAAAAGGAGTTTGAAAATAATAAGAGAAATAGAGGAAAAATGGTAAGAGAAATGAGAGTGATGCAAGTAAATAATGAAAAATTAATCAACAACTTGGTAAAGGAGACCCCCAAAATACTGAAGAAAATAACAACTTAAAAAAATAGAGTAGCCTAAATGGCAAAAGAGGTCTAAAAAGCTAAGGAGTAGAAGAATGCCCTAAAAGGCAGAATTGGCCAAATTAAAAAGGATGCCCAAAAGCTCACTGAAGAAAATAATTCCTTCAAAATTAGAATGGAGCAGATGAAAGCTAATGACTTTATGAGAAATCAAGAAATTACAAAGCAGAACCAAAAGAATGAAAAAAGAAGGCAATGTGAAATATCTCATTGGGATAGATCCAGCAGAGATAATTTAAAAATTATTGGACTACCTGAAAGCCATGATCAAAAAAGAACCTAGATAACATCTTTCAGGAAATTGTTGAGGAAAACTACCCTGATATTCTAGAACCAGAGGATGAAATAGAAATCAAAAGAATCCACTGATTGCCTCTTGAAAATGATCCCAAAAGGAAAACTCCTAGGAATATTACAGCCAAATTCCAGAGTTTCCATGTTAAGGAGAAAATATTGCAAGTAAACAGAAAAAAAAAACAACAACAAGAAATCTATCTTACTGTACAAGAAAGGGAGGGGGACGGTTGTAATGGTGGTGGTGGTAGTGGTGGTGGTGATTGAAGGGAGGGCAAAGTAGGTGAAAGGGTAATCAGAATACACACTCATTTTCTCAGTTTATTGATTGACTTATTAACTCTTTGTTATGGTAGGGCTCTGGTTCCAGTGTGGAGGGTGAACTGTACCAAGCTTCAAGGGTTTTGTGCAACTGTTTTCAGAGATACTTCTACGGACCTGTAAATTTTCACTTCTTCCACAGTAATATGATCTAAGGAGAGATGTCTTTATCACTCTCCTGGACTATGTTCTGGTCTCTGAGTGACCACAAGCACTCTTTTCTGCCCTGGAACTGTGAGGAGGGTCCTCTTTTTACTGCTCCTTCAAGCTCTTCTATGTCAGTGCTTCTCCTCACCCCAGGACTGCCATCCAGGACTGTGACCCAGATCTACATATTAGCAAACAACAGAATCCTGCCTCAGTTCTAGCAAAGAAACCCTTGTAATCTTCTGACCAGTTGTTAGATCCCTTTACATTCTGTGGGCTGAGAGCTCCAGAAGCAGTCATCACTGCTACCACAGCCAGTGCTACTGCTGTTGCTACTACTGATTCAGTCATTCCCAAGGTTTGCTTCTGGTTTGCTGGGGCTTGGGCTTTGCTGGCACAACCTGCACTGGATTGCAATCTTCTCTCCCCAAGGTCAGACAGACTGTCTTTTGCTGACCTTCTAGATTGTCTTTTATGTCTGTGGTCTGAGAAGTCTGCAAACCACCATTGCTGCTTGTGATTCAGTCCCCAGAATCCTACCTTAGATTTGCTGGGGCCTGGTCTGTGGTGGCACAGCCTGTGCTGAATGTGCTCCTCTCTCAGCCTGGTTCAACAGACCTTTCCTGTTGACCTTCCAGGTTGTCTTGGGCAGGAAATTTGTTTCCCTCTCACTTTTTGTGAATTATGCTGCTCTAGAATTTGTTTAGAGTCATTTTAAAAAGGTATTTTTTGGGGGGGGGGTTATGGGAGACCTCAAGTGAGTCCCTGCCTTCACTCTGCCATCTTGGCTTTGACCAAACTCCATCAGTTCATACCCGAAGGTGAATAGCATTTTTCATAATGGGTTCTTTGGAACTCTCTTGAATCATTGTCTTGATCATATTAGTTTAGTCTTTTATAGTTGATCATCCTTAAAATATTGCTATTACTCTGAATAATGTAGTCCTGATTCTGTTCACTTTACTTTACATCAGTTCATATAAGTCTTCCTAGGTTTTTTTCCTGAAACAGTGTTGCTCATTATTTTTCATAGCTCAATAGAATTTCATTATTATCAAATACCACAGCACATTCAGCCATTTCCTAGTTGATGGATAACACCTCAATTTCCAATTCTTCACCACTACAAAAGAAGTTGCTATAAATATTTTTCTGCATATAGGTCCCTCCCACTTTTTAAAAAATCTTTTTGGAATACAGACCTAAAAGTTGTATAGCTGGGTCAAAGAAAGTGGACAGTTTTATACTCTTTGGGGCCTAGGTCTACATTGTTCTACTGAATTGTTGGATCAGAACTCCAGCAAGAGTTCACTAATGTACCCTATTTTCTCTCATCCCCTTCAGCATTTGTCATTTCTGATAGGTATGAGGTTGTGCCTCATAGTTGTTTTAGTTTGAATTTCTCTAATCAGTGGTGATTAAGAATATTTTTTTTACATGACTAAAAATAGTTTAGGTTTCTTCGTTTGAAAACTTCTTGTTCATATCCTTTGATTCTTTATCAATTGGGGAATGAGTTGTATTCTTGTAAATTTGACTATATTTTTGAGAAATGAGACCTCTGTCAGAGAAATGCTGTAAATTGTCCCCCATTTTCCTGCTTTCTTTCCAGTATTGACAGATTATTTTTGTTTGTACAATACTTTTAAATTTAATACAACTAAAACAATATATTTTACATCTTGTGATGCTTTCTATTTCTTGTTTTGTCATAAATTCTTCCATAGATCTGACAGGTAAGATTTTACACACTCCCCTAATTTGTGTATGTTGTCACCCTTTATGTCTAAATCATGTACCCATTTTTTTCTTATCTTGGTGTATGGTGTGAGATATTGGTCTGTTCCCAGTTTCTGCCCAATGGCTTTCCTGTTTTGCCCAGCAATTTTTGGGAAATATTGAGTTCTTGTCAGAAAATTGCATCTTTGATTTTATCAAACACTAGATTACTATAGTGTATTGTGTACCTAATCTATTCCACACACACACATAATTATTACACATATTTTTAGTAGTTAAGATTATCTCATTTGACTCTAATCTTGAAACCATATTTCCAAATGGATATGAAACTTCCACTTTTAAGAAATGATTTATTTAAGAGTTGGAAGAAAATTGTCACATTGATTAGTCTTTATAGTTTTGGTGGCATGCTTTAGAGAAGTTTTCATTGTAGATGGCAAATACTCCAATGTTCTCATTTTACTTCCAGCACACGAATAATCCTTAAGTTGCAGAACTGAGTCAAATACTTCATGATAATTATTATTGTTGTTGTTCTTGATGTTTTTATTATTATTATTTTAATGGATACCCATGTGGCCCTGAGTCTTATCCCCACTAACTCACTTATCTCATTCTTATCTCCATTCTCACTAGATGACTGGCTCTCTTCTGTTTCCTACAGGACTTGTCCTTTTACCGCACTTCTCATATGTAAATATAAATACAACAGGACTCTTTCCATTACATTTTTGGATGCCTGCTATTGCAAGATCTTGTGGCAAAAAAAAGAGGAAGAAGAAGAAGAAAATCACTTGCTAGAGGAGATATATGATGAACTGCTGACCAAGAACAAATTCCAGTATTTATGTCTAATAATGATGTGCAATTTATCAATAAACAAGAATTTCTTAAATATCTACAACATGCAAAATGCTATGCTTGCCACTGAGGGGAATTCACATATGAATAAGAGACAGTTTTTGCCTGGAAGGGACTCTCAACATAGCCAAAGAGATGAATATATTATGAAAAGATATCTCAATAGCTGCATCACTCTTTGGGCACTTTCATACTAATGACTACAACCAGAGTTCAGAAAAGGGAGACATTACTGTGGGTAGGGTGCTTAAGTTTTAAACTTCCTATAGAAAGAGGTAGGGATTGGGGCTGGAATTCAACCTTGAAAGGAGCATAGGTTTTAAAAAGGCATAAAGGACAAGGATGGTCATTCTAAATTGTAAAATGATGTAGCTATATGCATGGAAGGGGAAGATCATCATACTTTCTTGCCTTCATGACAATCTCTATGCTAGGAGTGCCCTTGGTCTCTTATTAAGGGCACTCCCACCCCTCACTCACAGCTTAAACAGTATATCCTTTAAAGCCCAGAAGAAATATACATTCATCATGAACCTTTCCTTGATCCCCCCTTTCTTAGTCCAAAACCACATTTCCATTTTCTGAACTCTTAATTCCAATATACATTTGCAACTTTTAAATTGCAATTTTACAATCTACTCTTATGACAGTTATTAATGTGCATGTCTAATCACTTCTACTAGACCATAATATCCATTATTTATCTCTTTATCTTGATCTTAGATTTTCTCACTAGCAAACACTCAATGATTATTTATTAAATGCTGAATTAATAAATCAATTCAAACTGAACATCAATGTCAGAGAAGTAGAGCTAAAGATAGAACGGGAGTAGTCCCTCCCTCTATAAATAGGAAATAATTTGGAAATGACAGGCTAGTTTAATGTATAAAACATTTGATCTTTTGTTAGTTCTTATTTTTGGTACAATTCTTCCCCAACTAGCTGCAATCATAAATTACTGTTCAACCATCAGAAAATGTGCCTTGATGAAATCAGAGAACAAAGACCAAATAATTATACTTTATTTTAACATAATTTTTTTAAAATTGAGTTTCTAATTCTCTCCTTTACTCCCACCCCTCCCACAACCATTACAAAGGCAAGCAATATTTCACTTATACAGGTGAAGTCATGCAAAACATTTTCCATATTAGCCATTTTTTGAGGGAAAAGCAAGAAAAATAATGTTAAGCAAAAAAAAAAGTATGCTTCAATTTTCACTCAGGGTTCATCAGTTCTTTCTCTGGAGGTAGAGAGCATTTTTCTTCATCAGTCCTTTGGAATTATCTTGAATGATTGTACTGATTAGAGTATATGAATCTTTCATAGTTGATCATCCTTACAATATTGCTGTTACTTTGTTAAATGTCATGGTTCTGCTAACTTCATTTTGCATCAGTTCTTTTAAATCTTCTTAGGTTTTTCTGAAACCATCTCCCTTGTCATTTCTTATAGCACGATAGTATTCTGTCAAAGTCATATAATACATTTTGTTAAGCTGTTCCCTGATTGAGTGGCATCCCCTCAACTTCCAACTTTTTGTCTCTGCAAAAAGAGCTACTAAAATATTTTTCTAATTATGTGCTATTTCCATTTACTTTGATCTCTTTGGGGGCACAGACACAGCAGTGTTATTGCTAGATATGTACAGTTTTATAGGTCTTTGGGTATAGCTCCAAAATTATTCTTCAGAATGGTTGTACAAATTCATGTCTCTACCAATAGTTTATTAGCATCCAATTTTTTCACATCCTCTCTAGAATTTGTCATTTTCCTTTTCTGTCATGTTAGTCAATCTAATAGGTGCATGGTGATACCTTATAGATGTTTTAATTTGTATTTCTGTAATCAACAGTGATTTATAGTATTTTTCATGCAATTATTGATAGCTTTGCTTTCATCTTCTAAAAACCTGTTTTCATATAATTTGACCAATTATCATTTGGGGATTGGTTCATATTTTCATAGGTTTGGGTCAGGTCCTATATTTGAGAAATGAGGCCCTTATCAGAGAAGCTTGCTATAATTTTCATTCCAGTTTCTTTCTTTCCTTCCAGTTTTGACTGGACATGTACATGTTGTGCAAAACATTTTTAATTTCATAAATCAATCAACAATTTAATTTAAATTAATTTATTTATTCAGTGCCATACTAACTAAACTTCAGAAGAGTTATATTAAAGACATAAGAAAAATAAAAATAAAGTTAATCTAGAAGAACAAAAGGTCAATAACAGCAAGGGAGTCAATGAAAAACATAACATGAAGGAAGGCAGCCTACCCATATCAGGGTCAAACTATATTGCAAAATACTTATCATCAAAACCATCTGGTACTGGCTAAGAAAGTGATAAATCAATGGAATAGATGAGGTACACAACATACAGTGATAAAAGAGCACAGTAATCCAGTGTTAGATAAACCCAAATATCCAAGGTTTAGGAGCAAGAACTCACCATTTAATGAAATTTACTATTTTTATTATATTGGCTTGGCCTAATGATGAGCAATTATTATTCTTCCAATTGTCTATTTGTATCTTTCTTTGTATGGAAAGTGTTTTGAAATCCTGTTCATTTAGTTCCTAAGTTCTTCCTGGCATGCAGTTTCACAGGAATTTTGTATTATGTGCAGTTATTTTAAATGGAATGCCCCTATCTCTTGCTATTGGGTTTTCTTGGTAGCATATAGAAATGCCAGTGATTTATGTGGATTAATTTTATATTGCTCAACTTTGCTAGAATTGCTAATTATTTCTATCATTTTTTAGTTGAACCTCTGGTGTTCTGTCAGCATATCATAATGTTGTCTGCAAAGAAGGATGATTTTCTTTCTTTGTTGTCTATTTTTATTATGTAAATTATTTTCTTGTTTTATTTGCTATAGCGCTCTCATTTTTAGTACAATATTGGATAATGACGTTGTTGATAATGGACATCCTTTCTTTACCTGGACTCTTATTGGAAAAGTTTTTAATTCATCCCCATTCAGAAAATGCTGTTCTTGATTTTAGGTAGATACTTATTATTTTTAAGGAAGGTTCCTTTTATACTTATGCTTGCTCTTTTTTTAAAGTAGGAATGGTTGGGAGCCAAGATGGCCGCATAGGAGCAGCAAGGTACTGCAGCTCCCACATGGCCACCTCAAATACCCATAAAATATAACTCTAAACAAATTTTAGGGCTCTAAAACTCAGACAAATACACCTGCCACTGAAGGCAGCATGGCAGGAAGGGATCATCACAGCTCTGGGAGCCGAAACCAGCCCAGCTTGAAACATGGTGGCTAGGATGAGCCACAGCTGGAGCTTCAGGAGAGTGGATCAGCAGCAGCTGTGGCAGTTTCCAGAATTATCAAGCCATAAGAAAAAAGGACTAAGTGAAAGGTCAGTGGGACTCAGCTAAACTTGGGGGAGAAAAGCAGGTCTGGCCAAACTGCCTCTAGGGCAAGAAAGTGGCAGAAGAGGTGGCCCTGCAGCCACTTCCATGTAGCTGCTTCAGAGCTTCTGGCTTGCAGAATGCAGGGGGGGGGGGCGCAAGTGATCGTTCAGAGGCCAAGTGCTCTTGAATTGAGTGGCCTGGATCCAGATTGTGGTCTTGGATGGTGGTCCTCAGGTACATTTTCAGTGAACTAAAGCTGGTGGGAGCTGCAAAAAACAGCAGCCCTCTAATAGCTCCAGCAGCTGGGAAAACCTCAGTGATTTGAGACAGAGCTTTCCCCTCTGGAAGCAGAGTTCTACAGAGCTAAAAAAATCGTTGACAGGCCAACATGAGCAGGCAAAGGAAGCAAAGTAAGAACAGCAACCACACTCTATATTCCTTCTTTGGGGACAAGAAGGATCAAAGCATGGAATGGGATAAAGACAATACAGTCAGAACTCCCACACCAAAAGCTTCCAAGAAACATGAAGATTGTGTAAAAACCATAGATCAGCTCAAGAAGGATTTTGAAAACCGAATGGGAGAAGTGGGGGAAAAATTGGGAAGAGAAATAAGAATGATGCAAGAAAATCATGAAAAGAGAGTCAACAACTTGACTGAAGAAAATAACACCTTGAAAATAGATTAACTCAAATGGCAAAAGAGGCCCAAAAAGCTAATGAGGAGAAGAATACC
>CM053583.1:68734636-68754115 GCA_028627135.1 Pseudochirops cupreus | reverse complement strand
GGGAAAGCTCTGTCCCAAATTGCTGGGGTTTTCCCAGCTGCTGGCACTTTTAAGAGGCTGCTGCAGCTCCCACCAGCTTTGGCTCACTGAAAATGCACCCCAGGACCACCACCCAAGACCTCGATCTGGATCCAGGCCGCTCAACTCAATAGCACTTGGCCTCTGAACAATTGCTTGGTCCCCCTGTAGTCTGCAGGCCTGGAGCTCTGAAGCAGCAACATGGAGGTGGCTGCAGGGCCTCTGTTTCTGCTGCTTCCTTGCTCTGGAGGCAGTTTGGCTGGACCTGCTTTTGCCCTCCAATTTTAGCCGAGTTCCACTGTCCTTTTTTCTTATGGCTTGATAATTCTGGAAACTTCCACAGCTGCTGCTGATCCACTCTCCTGAAGCTCCAGCTGCTGCGTGGCTTGGCTTGGCTCATCCAGCCACCCCTGGGGCAATGCCATGGTTTCAGGCTGGGCTGGTTTTGGTTCCTAATGCTGAGATGGTCCCTTGGAGCCAAGCTGCCTTCAGTGGGAGGTTTATTTGTGTGCGTTTTAGAGCCCTAAAATTTGTTTAGTGTCATATTTTATGGGTATTTGATGTGGCTGTGTGGGAGCTGCCATATCTTGCTTCTCCTATGCCACCATCTTGGCTCCACCCCTCCATGTGGCCATTTTAGTTATAAGTTGTTGAGTTGTGAATGGACTACAAGTGAAAACTTCTCAGGTAACATTCTAGAAATCTGAACAGAATTGTAATAAAGTACTAAAGACTTAGTAACCTGGGCTGCAAACCTGGGACCCTTACCTTACTTCCCTGGTCATAAGTTGAACCTTTTGCTAAGCTTAGCTAATTCATAGGAGGGGAAAGCACAGACCTTGCAAACTGCATGTCCCAGACTTGCTTCCACTGACAACCATCTGATATGAACAAATATAAAATTGGAAATCCTGTTGCAGAAATCTGAGCAGGTCACCATGTTCTAAAATTCTCATGATTCATAAAATATTGTCTACTTTCATGTCTGTATTGATATTGTTAGAACATTTATCTTCTGCTTTCATATCTAAGTTGATACTGATGTCATATTGTGTCTGTTTTCATTTCTGCTAGACATGTACCTTCTGCTTTTTTATATTACCCACATTTCACCTGCAATGCCAGCAAATTTTTGCAGTTAAAGTTGTGTACCTCAATTCCTAATTAATGGGAACAGGACAGGACAAAAGGGGAGGGGGGAAAGGGGTAGTCTTTTGGGTATATAACCAAGCTTGGCATTTTGTATTTGGTCTCTCCTACTAGACTGCCTCTGGTAGCAAGACAGGCCTTCTTGCTAGAAGAAATAATTAAATAAATCCTTCCTGTCTCTACTTGGAGATATCTCTGCTTATTTTTATTTAGGCAAGGGTCATCTTTGTCCCACACAGTTGTGACATGATGAATACTTTATTTTGATTTTCTGCGATAAGTTGTAACATTGTGAATGCTGTGCCTTGGTTTTCTGTGAATGTATTGTTCTGATTTTTTATTGAATAGAGTGTTTGCTATACTATGTGATCAGAAACTTGAAAGCTGTTCACAGCAGAAGTCCTCTGGAAAGCTGTTCATGAGTGGCTTTACACCCACCTACCTACTTATACTGATTTGTAATTCCAAATCTCTGGTAACAAATGATAAATTCCAAGTAGAAAATGTTGTGTCCTACCAATTATGAACAGTATATTAAATCAGACAGCTTTGCTCAACATAGTAGAGGAGTTATTGGAAAGTGAACAATGGATCAAAACTCAATGCATTTTACATATGACATTTCATTTGATGAATCAGATGTAGAACTTGAACCCAGATCTACTTACCTGTAAATCCAATATTCTATACATTATAAAATGCTAGGTTATATCACTCTTTCAGTTCTAACCTTGTTTTGTAATCCTAATAGTAAATTCTAATAAGAACATAAGCAGGAGCCTCCTCCAAGAATAGTATTCACAGATAAAATTATGTCATTTGTGGAACCTGAAACTGATGAATGATAAGCCAATTAATAGCAATGCAAGCAAGCCACCAAAGCATATAATGACACCTACAACAACTCAGAATTACAAAAAAAGGAAGTTAGCCATATCCTTGAACAGTATACACCAATCATGTTTAGCCAGAGATTTCTTTAGAGGACTCATGGCAGGATTTAAGGAACAATGGACTACAAACCTGAAGAACTGTGTTCTAGTCTCAGCCTTGACATTAACTGTGTCCTCAATCTATCTGAAAGATAGAGCTAAACCTCCAGTTAAGACAAGTCAGGCTAATGTTTCTCATCTCTCAAATAAAAGGATTAGACTAAATTATTTCTATTAGCCCCTCCAGCTCTAACATTCTACCTCTCTAAATTCTGTATCCCTTAATAGTCATTGACACCAATAGATGCTGAAAATTCAAAGCACACCACATACATTATTTTATTCTTCTCACCAGTCTGACTCTTCTTTTAATCCTAGGGGTATCAAGGGGAAGACTACTGTTATCCATCAAAGGATAAAATCAAGAGACAGTTAATTGGTTTTGAATTTGGTGTCACTAGGGGGTCAAGATAAAATTTAGATTGTAGCTGACAGATTTGAGATTATCCTTAACTTGCAATTATTTTTTAAAAATCATAGGATTCATTTTTCAAAAGTGGATGGCAAAGTGGTCTCTCAGGTATGTAATTTGCATGTGAGAAAATATATCTTGGCTATCAAGATTCATGCTACTTTGGTTTTATAAAGACAATAGAAGATGTGATTTCCTAGGGGAATAGCTAACCCATGGTCATTAAGGTGAAACTGGTGGGCCAATGACTAGAGAGGCAGATGCTGGATAAGAGCTTTGGTTTGATCATAGGGCTAGTTGGGGGAGGAGAGAAGTCCTTTCATTTGTGTCTTTTCATAGGCTACAGCTATGCCTAGAATGTCCATCTTGCTCATCTTTTCCTTAAATACCCCTAACTACCTGCAAACTTAACTTAAGTGCTACCTCCTGGCTGCTAATGTTTTCCACCAGAATTATTTTAGCTAATATATTATATTAGCTGTGTATATAATGTATATTTACATATAGTGTACGTTGACTTTCCATTAAACTGTAAGTGCCTTGAGGACAAGAGTGTATGTACACACATGCCTACATATACACATACATATACATATACATATACATATACATATACATATACATATACATATACATATACATATACATATACATATACACACAAATGTGTGTGTGTGTGTGTGTGTGTGTGTATCCCTAGTGCCTAGCACAGTATTTGGCATATAGCTGGTTGTTTAATAAATCTTTTTCATTTGATTGACTAATCTTGATCCTCCTAGCCCTGACACTTCTCATATAATTATAAAATATACTGAGAAATCAATACATAGTTTCTTCAGTTTTTAGAGAAGATAGAAACCCATTAAAATATATTTTATTATAATTTAGATATTGATATATCTATAGTGACGGGGAGAGTTGACCAGGATACTCTTGATTAATTAGTTTTCCCTCAGTCCAGTTGACATAATTATAGAATGTAAAAGGGCAGAAAAGATTAGATGTTAAGTGCCTAAAAGTTCAAGGAAATGTCAAGACTTTCTTACCTCTTTACAAGATATGAAATTCTCTAATAGAGCTTAATGGCACAGTATTGCTATCCACAGTGTGGATAGCAAATGACTGATTGAAAAACCAGCTACATTACTGGCATTTCTTTTAAGTGAGATATCACCTCTTGGGAGAGAGTAGAAGCAAGAGAGAGAGATCTGAGGCATATGAGGTTTGGTAGTCATGCAGTTCCACAGAAATGAAGAATTTTAGGGAAATTCAGAAGTCAGCTAATGTAACCTATTGAAAAAAAAAAAAAGGAATCCTCACTCCCTGTAATATACCCATCTAGCCTCTGCTTGAAGACCTTCACGGAGGAGAAAACACCACCATAGGAGCAACAGGTTCCAATTTGAGACATCTCGAATTGTTAAAAAAAAAAAAAACTCCTGAAACAAATTGACCTCCATAATTATTAGCTGTTTTCTTTGTTCTTCCCTTTGGGGCCAAAGAGAATAAGTCTAATCTCTTCCCCACATAATAGTCCTTCAAATGCTTTTCCCTACCCCCAGTCTTCTCTTCTTCAATTAAATATATTCAATCGCCTTCAATGGAACTTCATATGATATCTGCTCCAGGCCTTTCATCATTCTATTGTCATACTCTGGGTATACTCCAGTTTTAAAATAACCTTCTTGAAATGGATAGAAGAACTAAAACCAAAGACATATGACAAGGGCAGTGAGAGCTACTCTCTTAATGAAGCACTTAATGAAGTCTTTTTTGTTGACTGTCATATGTATCACAAAGCAAAGTCAAATATGTTTTTTTCGGTCTGCTAAAACCACTAGATCCTTTCTTTTTTTTCTTTCATAGGTGTTATCTATCCATGCCTTCCCATTTTATACTTGGGAAATTGATTTTTATGAACAAATAGGATTTTACATCATCGTCCTCCATCCTGTCTGACTGCTTCTCAGTCTCCTTCACTTTCTCTTCACCTAGGTTCACATGATCTAAATGTGAGGGTGCTCTGCCCTGGGTCTCTTTTTTTCATGCTCTACTTATTCACTTGGTAATCTCATCAACTCTCATAGATTCAATTATCATTTCTATATAGATGATCCCCAAATCTATTTGTCCACACTAAACCTCTCTCAGATCTGTGAGTATGTGGTTTGATCATTGATTGAATTCATTAGACAAGACTATCACAGAATATGTCTCATGTGAAGACTCTATTTCTTTGAAATATATACATATATTTGCACACATATTTGCCATTGGGAGTGTGTAATCATGCCACCTTAGTCTCCTTCTCTTTGACTTGCCTTCTTCCTTATTTCTTTTCTTCTCTCTCTTTACCTTTTTTCATTCCTCCTTTCCTTGTTTCCTCCTCCCTTTCTTCCATTCTCCCTTCCTTACTCCTTTCCTCCCTTTCTCCCTTCCTTTCTTCCTCTCTTTCTCTTCCTCCCTTTCTCCTTTCCATTTTCTCTTTCTCTCCCTCTTTCCTTCCCTTTGCCCAGGCTAATTTGTCTTCACTCTATAACCAACAGAGTACCTGAGGCTGTTTCCTAATGCTCTTAGATTGGCTTGGGGAATTGCAGGCAGCTCCATGCCTCCACAGGCCCAGGTGCATAGTTGTTCCTCCTGTTTCAAATGGCCTCATGGCATCCTTAACAGCTGGCACAGTTTGCTTTTGCATGCCAGCTGTGGATATGTAGACTAACAATAGTATACTCAAATCCAGAAGGAATAACTAAAACTGAAAACAGATGATATATAGGTAAATATTTTTCATCAAAAGAATAGAATGGGTAGAATAAAAAGGAAATAAAAGATCACCTCATCTATTCTCCTACCCAATACAGGAATTCCCTCTGTGGTATCCTAGTCATGTGATCATCAAACTGCTGCTTAAACATGATACTTTGGATACTAAGGAATTCACCAGTAATTATGGCAGTTCCTTCAATTTTTAGATAGTTGATTGTTCAGAATTTTTATTTTGGGCTATGTAACAAAAAAAGTTACCTGATCCTGATACATGGTGAAGGTGTATCCCTGGCAAAGTCCTCTAACCTATCAGTGTTCCAGTCTAGGCAACTCTCCAAGACTCTATGCTAGAAAAGGTGCTGACCTGAATTGGTAGAGAGAATTTTCTCCTCTTGGGAATCTCTTATGTCAGTGATATCACAAGCTTAGTCCTTACCCTATTAAGTCAAAATCTGCTTTCCTATAACTTCCACCAAATGATCATAGTTCTGTTCCCTCAAACCATGAAAAGAAGGTAAATTCTTTTTCCACTTGAAAAGCTTAAAATCTTTGAAAAGTGATTGTGTACATCCTAGGACACCTTTTCTTCTGTCTTTTCCACCTTGATGTCTCCAATATATGACCACAGGACAACAGTTGTTTACTTGATTTTGAGCTATGCTTTAAAAGAAAGGCCTCACCTCAAATTTCCACTGCTATGGGCAGACTCTTTTGGTATAGTTGGATGTATAGTGGGAAAGTACTTTAAATTTCACCCAAATAGCAACACAAACTTGCAAACAGAATTGTGATACTCCCTGACAAGACTTTTGATAATTATCTAAAATAGCTGTGTATTTAGAAAGTTTCCACTTGATAGGAAGAAAATTCCTTGGTGCCAAGGCCTCCCTAAACCAATAACATTGTGCTCTTGAATTAATAAGGTTCATCCAACTAGTTTTTTGGACTGCTTTTTCATTACTGCTAAAACAAATTATGTTTCTGAAATTTTTAAAATTGTGAATTTTAAAAAATTGTGAATTGGTATAAGAATCTATAAAAATTTCATGATACAAAATATTTAAGTATTTCTGATCATGTGGTTACTATTTTTTAAAGTATGCTGGATATTTAATTAAGGGAATTAATTAAGGGAACAGAACTATGATCATTTGGTGGAAGTTATAGGAAAGAAGATTTTTGACTTAATAGGGTAAGGACTAAGCTTGTGATATCACTGACATAAGAGATTCCCAAGAGGAGAAAATTCTCTCTACCAATTCAGGTCAGCACCTTTTCTGGCATAGAGTCTTAGAGAGTTGCCTAGACTGGAACACTGACAGGTTAGAGGACTTTGCCAGGGATACACTCTCACCATGTATCAGGATCAGGTAACTTTTTTTGTTACATAGCCCAAAATAAAAATTCTGAACAATCAACTATCTAAAAATTGAAGGAACTGCCATAATTACTGGTGAATTCCTTAGTATCCAAATACTTTATTAATATCACCTATATTTGGCATGGTTCTGAGTTCCTTCCCTTTCTTAATACCATGTGTCTCTTAAATTAAAATGAGCAAAGTCTATTTTCAATTGCTGTCTCCTCTTACCCAAATTCTTCCTGTAAGGGTATTCCTTAACTACATTTAAGGCACTTCCTCTCCCTAAATAATTCAAAGCCCTCATGGGTCCCTTTTGGTGCTAAGGGAATTAGCACCAGATTCATGCACTTTCTAAGCTTTGCTACTCAGAGAGGCTAATGGACATCCGTCAATATCACACAATATCTTCAAACTAGGAACAGAGTTAAAGATTCTGATTCCTAATCAAGTGTTCTTTTTGCCTACTATTCTGCTTCATGAGTTACATGATGCCTATGTCTTTTTGTGGTTTTACCTACTAAATAATGCATTTTGTGTTTGTTTTCATTTTAACAGAGGTCTTCTGGAGAAAATAACAGGACATTTTCATACTCAATGGAGTGAAGATATTTTTTTTTCCTGGTGGGGGGAGGAAGGTGGGGATGTCAGGAATTGTGGAGAATGAGTGAAATATTTGGGTGAAATAGGCCTTTGAGCACACTTCCACACCATATTCTTCCACTCTACCTAGAAAGTTTAGAGCTGGCCTGATTAATAGGGATAATTATGCAAAAGAATCACTGGTCTTCTACAGGCACAGAGGATTATGGGATCAAGAGCAGGACCTTGTAATGCTGTTCCCAGTCTGCTCATCGATGGTATAGAAAAACTGACTACATTTTTAATTCAAGATGATTCCAGAAGACATGACAGGTGGTCACAAATGACCAAGGACTCACTTCATGGCCTGGAAGTCAGGCTCTGCCAGTCCCTAATTAGCTGTGGGATTTTAGACAAGTAATTTCCCTTCTCTGACCCTTACTTTTCTCACCCATAAAATAAAGCAATTATACCAGATGATTTCTCAGGCTTTCCCCAGCACTAACATTTTATGGTCTGTGTTATAATATACTTTCCAGCTCTGAAATTCTATAATTCATTTTTCTAAGATTCCTTCCAACTCCATGAGTCAATGGGATAGACACCTGCCAGCACCACCTATGTGAACATCTGTGTCTTTTGAAGGTGCCTCCCCCACAATCATGATTCACAGAGTAAGTGAAAGCCTGTGAACAGAAGAAAAAAATATTTCAGGTGTTGAAAACATTGACAGATTTCCAATTATAGTACTAACAAGCCTACCTAAAAGGCAGCATGGCATTTTGGATAAGGCAGTGAACTTGGATTGGAAAGAACCTAAATACATCATTTGTGTCATCTTCTACGTGCTTGAGAGGCATCATCTAAAAATGGGGCCATGGGTGGATTTGATGGTCCCTAAATTCCCTTTCAGCTCTGAATCTATAATCTTTGACCCTGTCAATTTTATATGCCACTCCTCCCAATGAATTTCAACCCCCCTAGTCTGGCCAACTCCCTATTTTTCCTAATTCTTACTCTAAACCTTTGCTCATGATATTCTACTTTTCTGGAGTATCTCTCTATTCCTGACCAACTTTCTGAAGTTTAACAAACTATGGAGGGAAATGGACCACAAATGTGAGCTTTAAAAAGAGAAGGTGTTCCTAATGGTTTGAAATAGAAAAAAATGAATGGCTACCTCATGTTGTGCTGTGCCATAGGTTGCCTTTTTAATGGATAAAGTCAGGAAAGAGCATAGATGGTCATTAAGTGGTTTTATGATCACTCATGGGATTTAGACTTGGAAGGGCCTTTGAGGTAATGAAGTCAAATCCTTTCTTTTTACAAATAAGAACATTTCGAAGAGGACTCATTAAGCAGATGTTGCACTAAATGACCTCTGTGAGCATAGAGTGGTACTTTCTCCAACTCTATGGTGCTGTTATTTCACTCAGCCTACAACAAGATTCAACTTAGCTCTTATATACTCCTTAAAGCTATCACCAATGGTTCTGTCCCTCAGTGATCCTCCTTTCATTGAATTCATAAAGTATTGACTTTTTGCCATTGTCAGTCATTACAGCCTTAACCATAGTCTGCTTTATGCTACCATTGAACTATTTCTATGGCTATATTTTGTCTCCTAGAAGACACTGAGATATCTACAAGTTTAGGTATAGTGTTTATGTTATTCTTCATATACCCGACCATGCTATACACAAAATAAGCACACAAAGAATAATATTTTGATTGATATCTATAGTCTAGGTTTACACTGTCTTCGAGTCTTCATTATTTAGAGGCATATAAAACTTTAGTACAATTATGGCGTAATGAAAACAGCTCCTGGATTCAGAGATCAGTTTATCTATTTAGTGACCATGGGAACTTAAATCAGTTCCTCTCAAGGCTTTTGTTTACACATCTGTAAAATGAACAGATTGGACTAGAGGATCTTTGAGGTTCCTTCCAGCTCAAGGTAAAATCTTCTATATGGATTTTTGTTTTCCAATTTCAATGCTCTATTTACCACAGTATGTATGAGTTTACATTAGAATGCTATTAAACATTAAAGGAGGATGGAAGGAAGGGAGGGAGGGAGAAGGGAGGAAGGGAGGAAGGAAGGAAGGAAGAGAAGGAAGGAGAAAGGAAGGAAAGGAAGGTGGGAGGAAGGGAAAGAAAGCAATGGAAGAAAGGAAGGAAGGAAAGGAGGGAGAGAGGGAGGGAGAGAAGAAGGAAGGGAGGGAAGGAGGAAAGAAAAGAGGGAGGGATGGAAGAAGGGAGGAATGAAGGAAGGAGGGAAGACAGAAAGGAAGGAAGGAAGGAAGGAAGGAAGGAAGGAAGGAAGGAAGGAAGGAAGGAAGGGAGGGAGGGAGGGAATAAGGAAGGAAAGGAAGGTGGGAGGAAGGGAAAGAAAGCAATGGAAGATAGGAAGAAGGAAGGAAGGAAGGGAGGGAGGGAGGGAGGGAGAGAAGGAGGAAGGGAGGGAAGGAGGAAAGGAAAGAGGGAGGGATGGAAGAAGGGAGGAATGAAGGAAGGAGGGAAGGAAGAAAGGAAGGAAGGAAGGATAGAAGGATTTGTTAAGTGCCTACTATGTGACAAGCACTATCCTAAGCCCTTTACAAATATTATCTCATTTGATTCTCACACCAACCCTTTAAGGTAGATGCTATTATTGGTATCTCCATTTTACAGTTGAGGAAAAGAAGGCAAATAGAGGTCAAGTGATTTGTCCAAAGTCACACAGCTAGTAAATATCTGAAGCCAAATTAGAATTCAGGGCTTCCTTACTCCTGGTCTAGTGCTCTACTCTCTGTATCACCTATGTGCTGTGAAAACAAAGATTTAAGCATACCGAAGAAAGAACACTAGAACTAAAGCCAGGAAATACCAGGCTTTGAATTCTAGATTTGACTGGCATGAATTTGGCTATGATTTCTCCTTTATGGCCCTCACTGTCCTCAACAATAAAATAAAAATATTAAACTAGTTTCCTTTTAAGGTTACACTTAAAATGAAATCTAAGGTAATTGAATGAATCTATTCTAATCTATTAGGAAATATTCAATATTGATGTTGAGAAACAGCACTCTTTACAAAAACACTAAGATGGACAGTGTGGGTAATAAGCCCATTTTACAGCATTACATTTGCTATAAAATCATACCATCAGTAAAGGCAAGGTTTAGACCAAGCCTCTTTCTAATTCCAGAAAACACATTTTGTTACTTTGCATATAAATCATAGAATTGGGTGGCAACATCTAGAGTTCAATCTTCTGCTTTTGCAAGGGAAGAAAACAGAGACTAGTAGAAAGGAAGTGATTTTTCAAGGTCACATTTACTCAAAGGATTTGGGGTATGATCAGGTTTCCTAGTTACCAACCTGGTACTCTCTTCTCTACATGACCTTGTATATGTCCCTTTGCATATGACCAATTCATCTTTAAACAGCACTGGAATATAGCAAGGAGTATTGCTATGCAAAGCAAAATATAGCATTTAAAATCCCAATTTTGGCAACGTAAGCAGTAAAGATCTTTAAATTTTAAACTGACTTTTAATTTTGAAGTTAAGCCAGTTTTGGGAGAATGAAAAGGCCCTAGAAAAGATAGCTAACTTTGAGAAGATTTCATTATATGTTTCTAATTATCTCTTGCAGTCATTTAGCTTAAGGAATCATAAACTATATTGACAATTTTCTTAGAAGAATATGCTGTGGTTACTATGTGAGATGAGAAAGTTCTTTAAGATATTGTGAAAACATATTTTATCATTATAAAGGTGATCCTCAAACAAGAAATGTTTGGATTTTTTAATTTTCTTGCAATAACTATATATACAAATGCCACATCTTTATCTGAAATGCAATCTGCAAAGGATGAAAGGGATAAAAAATCTGAAATGCTTTAACACTATATTTCAATCTCTCTCATTTATTTTCCCTTTTTATAACTTTCCTCCCCATCTCTTTCCCTCACATTTTTTGTCTTTAACTCTTTTTTACCTCCTTCCCCTTCTACATATTCATCTCAGTGGTTTTTTTTTTGTCTTTGATTATCACTCTATCTTTCTCTTTCTCACTTTCTGTCTCATCCCTTTCATCTATTTCCCTTCTCTTAATCTTTGTCATTATCTTCTCTTTTCCTCTCTCTCCCTCCCTCCCTGCCTCTCTCTCTCTCTCTGTCTCGCTCTGTCTCTCTCTTGCTCTCGCTCTCTCTCTCTCGCTCTCACTCTCGCTCTTGCTTTCTCTCTCTCTGTCTCTCTGTCTCTGTCTCTGTCTGTCTGTCTCTCTCTCTCTCTCTCTCTCACACACACACACACACACACACGCACACACACACACACACACACACACACACACGAAATTAGACAGAATGAGAACAGTTATTAGTGTTGTACCTAGAGTCTTAAGTCTTTGATCCATGGAACTAATAAAATAAAATAAAATAACAAAAAGGTAAAAATTAAAGAATTATCAATCATATGTACCTTAGTATGAATGAAGTCTCTGAGAACATTTGATATTAAAAGGGAAATAGTCTGAGAGCACTGGATCACTTCAAGTTAGGGTGGGAAATTAGCATGAAGGTTGTGAAATTATATCCTGAAAAATCTTACTTATTGTAATATTTTACTTGCTACTCACCCTATTTGTATATGTTTCCATGTGTGCTATTAGGGAGTCAGTGTGGAGCAGTATAAGAGTTTGAATGTAAGACTCTGAATCAGAGCAACTGGATTGGATTTGACCTCTGGTACTTACCTATATATGCTAACTTGGATATTTCTTCAAGTTCCCTCATTTGTAAAATGAGAAAATGAGAGAGTTGGACATTATGGCTTCTCTGATCTCTTCCAGCTCTGAAGCCTTTGAATCATTCATGGATTTTGTATGGAATAGATATAGATATAGATATATACAGATATACACAAAAACATACATGTATGTACACACATATATATGTACATAAGTGTTTATATCTGATTCTAATAAGCAGTGTGCTTCAGCATACAAACTATTGATTGAATGAGAATGTATCTAAGTTTTAATATGTAGTCACACATACATAAGAAATTATATATAAATAGTTATTTACAGACACAAGGCACTTTCAGAAATAACTCATTTGATACTTTGTGGTAGGTATTTACAGTATGATTATTCTTATTTTACAGATGCAGAAACTCAATCTCAGCTTAAATGACCTTCTCAGGTCCAACAAGTAGTAGAATTCTAATGTAGCACCAATACCGCCATTTCAAAGGCCCGTGTCTTTTCTACTAAAGAGATGAAGAAGAATCATATGATTCCAAGATGAAAGGAACCTAAAAGGTCATCTAGTATCAGTCTCTCATTTGATGGACAGGGAAACTGAGGAATAAAGAAGATCAATTATTTGACTAAATTTGAAAAGGCAATAAGAAGCAGAAGTGGGATTTGACTTCAAAACAATACTCTTCCCACATTATGACTTGATATAATGAAATAAATTCATAAAGGAGGAAGAAAGAAGAAAAAGGAAGCTGAGTGGGAGACTTATATGCAGCGATAAATACTGAATATTTGCATCCAAGTGACAGATGTGAGGCTTTACCTATAGACAGTGGAACTAGACCATATGGGAAGAAAGTAATTTCTTGTGCCTCAAAAATGGTAATGTAGACCCACCATTGTTTCTGGGTTAAAGGTTATCTAGTCATGCTCAGAGGAAGAAGCACATATTGATGATTCATCATTTGTTCCAAAAGAACATTGCAGTGGCTATTTGTTAAACTGATATAAATGATAGTGAAATTTTATGTCTTCTAAGTATTTGCATTGACGGAATCTTAATGGACATGTACATAACAACCATAGCCCTCTTCTGATGGCACATATAGGAACAAATGATTATACCAGAAGGAATATAAAGTTCTGGCTAAGTATTACAAAGTGTTGGGCACAAAATGGAAGATTTTATGGGCACAGGTGGTGTTTTCATCACTGTTAGTCATTGGAAGCAGGGACTGAAGAAGAACAAGGCAGATTTGAGAATTTAATAACTCACTCAGAAAATAGTATCTTAGGATAGAATTTGGATTCATAGGTGACAGCTTAAAATTTAAGTGATGTGTGAGATTTGGATTATATCAAACAAGAGTCAATAAAACATGTTTACCGGAAGCATATGAATCTAATCAAGAAGGTTTTCTTTAAACTGCAAAGATAAAGTACCATCTCTCCCCACCCCACCCACCATGGTTCAGGGAGAGTAGTGAGAGGAACTGAGTTCAAATCTCATCTCTTCTACTTAGTACCTTTATTATCTTGGGCAGTGTACTCAACCTCTCTGGCCTAAGACTCATCAACTAGAAGATAAAGAGATTGCATTCGATGACCTCAAAATCTAGGATCCTATGATACTGTGATTGTTCTAAGTCTGGTACCACAGAGAGAAGCATGAAGCAAAAGAAATGGAATAACAAAGATGGAGTCATTAATTCACTGGGGGAAATATAATATAAACATCAATAAATGCTATGACCTTAGACATTTATATATAAACAAGGAAAGTTCAAGTAGTAAAGAGGGTGAGCTAGAGCTTTTCATAGAAGGAAGAAAATTTCAGCTCAGAGTTGACCCTGAGATTTTTGGTATATGACTACGGATATATAGCATTCAAAATTCAATTCAATGAAATAAACATTTATTAAGTACCTACTATATATCAGTCACTAAGTGTGCTAAGTACAGGGGTCCAAATAGATAAGGGGTATAGATAATACGTGTTAATAATATTGTCCTGTGTTGGGATATAGAATAGAATAAGGATAGGGAATGAACTTGTGATGTCGTAGATATGGAGAACTCCCCAGATGAGGAAACTTCCTCAACCATTTCAGATTAGCCCATTTTCTGCAACTTATACACTTTGTTTAGAGCATAAAAGATTAATTTATTTCACTATATGATAGCCAATATAACTCAGAGGCAAAATGTGAATCTCAGTTTTCCTCACTCTATGGTTGGTTCTCTATACACCATGTCATAGTTCTTCTCAATCAATTGATGACAGCCACATGAGGAAATCTAGGAATTTAAGGGAGAAAAATATTAGAGAGATTATTCGGGTTAGCAATTAGGAAAGGAATAATAGGAAGATTATGATCATTGGAAAATACTATATACCATCTGGGCAGAAGGAAGAATTCAATGAGGAGTTATAGAAACAGACAGTGAACTTGGCAGAGAAGCATAATATTTTATTAATGGGGAATATTCAGACATCTGCTACTGTTTTCTTTTCTTGTCCAAAGCAAAAACACTGAGCAGTTTGTGACCTAACAATGATAATTTCATCATACAGAAGTCAGATTAAGTAACCCTGGAAAATGCACAGGCCCTGGTTCTGACCAACAAAGAAGTCTTTGTTGATGAAGTAGAAATGATGGTCACTCTAGGAATAAGTGAACACTTCAACATAGAACTAGTGTTTGAGAGAAAAGCTAGGTGTAGTCTGACATGAACCTTGGACTTTTGAAGAATAGATTGCACAGGTTTCAGGAAAAGAATAGATAGGATTCAATGACCAAGCATTGCATAGGGAAAATAAACCCACAATTAATAGACAACGTCTCAAAATAATCCAATAAGGAGGAAGATAGAAAGTTGTCTATACAAACCACTTAAAAATGGCATGTATAAAGACAAAGGATCATGCATTTACAGGTAGAAGAGACCACAGATTCCCTCATTTTGCAAACAAGCAACTGAAACCTAGCAAACTTAAGTGATTTACTCAAGGTCCTAGAGATAATACATGACAAAGTAATGATTTGAATTTAATCCTTTGAACTTTAAACTCAGAACTCTTTTCAATTTAACATGCCATCTTGTATGGCAGGTACAAGTAAGAAGAGGTAACCAGGATAAATGCAAAAGAGTAGGAGCACAGTCATTTCATAACAGAATGGGGAGTTAGAAAGGACTTCAACAGCCATCTAGACCAACCATACAGGAAAGAAATATCTAGTATAACATGCCTAATAAATGGTTGTCTAGCCTCTGTTTGAGGACTTCAAAGGATGAATAACTTACTACTTAATGAGCCTGTTTATTTCACCCAAGGTGGCTCAAATTTTAGGGAGGTTTTTTTTTCCCTCGATATCAAGTTGTTAGCCTATTTGCAATTTTCATTGCTCCTAGTTCTTTTCTTAGATGGAAGCAAATAAGTGGCTTAGTAGATAGTGCTTTGGGCCTGGATTCAGGAAAATACATCTGGCCTCAGACATTGACTACCTTTGTAACCCTCAGCAAGTCATTTAACCTCTGTTTGCCTTAATCCACTAAAGAAGGAAATGCAAACCAATTCAGTGTCTTTGCCAAGAAAGCACCATGTATGGTTTTGGCATGCAATGGTCCATAGGATAACAAAGAGTAAAACGTGATTGAACAAATGAACAACAAGAATTTCTGTTCTCTGGGGCAAAAGAGAACAATAATAACCTTTCCTTTATTTACTGACCTGCAAATATGTAAAGACAGCCTTCATTCCACATCATCTCCTCCTAAGTCTGATTTTCTTTGGGCTAAACTTGAAGTTTCTTCAAGCTATGTTCAAATGTGACAGATTTAAGGCTCTTAACCATTCCAGTTGATTTCCTTGGGACGTTATCCAGCTTATCAATATGTCTCTTAAACCGTTGTGCTCACAACTAAACAGTACTTCTAATAAGATTTCATGAAAACTGAGTACAGTGAGACTATCACCTTGATATTCCTGGAATCTATGCCCCTCAATGCACCACAAGCTCAAATAAACATTGTTTTTATTTGCTGCATCACACTGTTAACTCATATGGAGCTTGCAGTTTACTAAAACCCCAAGATCTTTTTCAGAACTTCTATTTATCCATGTTTTTCTCATTTTATACTTATGAAGGTTTTTTATTGTTTTTAGAGTAGCCAAGTGTAGGATTTTAAATTTATCACTACTGAATTTCACCTCACTAGATTCAGTTCAATGTGCAAGCCTGGAAAAATCCTTTTGGATCCTGAATCTATCATCTAGTGTCACCAAGGACTCTGCTGCCTGCATATTTAATGAATCTACCACTATGTCTTTATTTTATTTTTGCTGTTCTTTTTGAGACTGTCTCCTTAGTTTACCTTGGTTGGAAGTACAGTAGCCACAAGCTGGCCCACCCTCTCTGCTGATCATCACAGAAGCTTTGACCTGATCTGTTTCCAAACTGGGCTAGTCTGCCTCTTTTCAGGCAGTATGGTAGCTCTCTACTCTTGGATGTTCATCAGATTTATGCTAGAATTAGTATGGACCCATGATTGGCCATAGCCCTATTGTAGCTCAGAACCCCTGAGCCCAAAACTTCCAACAGCCTCAGCTTCTCCAGCAGCAGGAATAAGCATGTGTCAAGCCCAGATACTTTTACATTTATCCAAGTCATTTATAAAAATAGTAAACAGCACAAGGCCAAAAAAAATCCCTGAATATCTCACTGAAGACTTTTGTCAAGTTGATGACAAATCATTAACAACTACGGTACTCTTTGAGCCTGGACATTCAACCAGTTTTGAATCTATCTGATCATATTACAATTCACTCCATACTTTGCCATTTTTTCTAAAAGAATAGTATGATATCTCTTATCAAAGACTTGCTAGGGAAACTAGAACCATAGAATTATTATCCAATAGTTTAGTAACATTGTCAAGAAAAAAAAAAGGAAATGAGGTTAGTACCATGATGGTTCTTTGTAATCGTTGTTTCCTTTTCTCATTAACCAACCCTTTCTTTAATGATTAATTGAAAAAATTTCACAGGAATAAAAGTGAAGATCACTTTAGTGATCTTTATGGTTTGCAGGCTTTGTTCTTATTCTTTTAAAAAAAAATTGAACATTCGTTCTTCTTAAGTTTTGTGGCATCTTCCTTGTTTTCCATGATTTTCAAAATGATCTTCCAAATATTAGTGTCAGTGGCTCAGCATTCACACCTGCTAACCTTTCAGGACCCCAAGATATTGTAAATCTGAGTAAGGTGATTCTATTTCATTCAGGGCAGCTAAACATTCTTTTCCTATTTTCTTACTTATCCTGGGCATCAACTGCCTTTTAGTCATTTTTCTTCTGCCTTTTTCCAGTGCAAAAGTCATTCTCCCTCACAGAGAAAGCAGAAACAAAAAATTGAACATCCCTGCATTCTTTCCAGTATCAGTTATAATCATCAATCACATGCCACCCCCAAACAAAGTTTTATACCTTCTTTATTCCTTCACTACAGGTAAAAATTCTTTTTTGTGCCTTAGTTTTCAATGCTACCTTCAGCTCATTGTGAACATTAGCATTCCCCTAAATGTTTTTACAAAAATGCACTATACTCCTACAATCATTTTGTGTGACCCAGCCTTGCTCCCCATTGGGAAGTCATTGTCCATCTATGTGTTTCTTAAGACAAACCTCAGTTTTTTCACCTCATTAGAACTCTATCCCTTAATGTCATGAGAATTTTTTCTTTAGTATCTCCTACCTCTTCTGGCTTACCTTTCCCCAAAGCATTTTAGTCCATGTGATACTACCTACATTTTCTCTGAATGCTTTCAAATCTACTTTCACAAAAGCTAGGGTTGATGAAGTACTCTGCCCAGTATTCCTCCTCTTCTCTCTCCTATACTCTAGCATTATATAGTCACTTTCCCCTTCAGAAATTCTCGTCGGTTCCACATCAGCAAGTTTGTTTCCATTGGTGAGAAGAATCATATTCAGAAGAGAATTTCCTCTCACGTGTTCCTCCATCTTCTTAAGAATCAATCATCCCTAAGGTAAAAGGAGAAATTGCTCTGCCTTTGATAGAGGGAAAATTCTATCTAGCAGATCAGGTTGTGAGTTGTTGTTGTTTCTGTTGTTGTTATTGTCTTCCACCACTAATATATCAGGCTTTTTTTGTCAGCCTTGTGATCTGTTTCCCAAAGTCCTCATCGATCATCCGTGTATTCCAAAGACAAAATCATTTTTTTCTTTATTCTTTTACTTTCACTCAAATATTCTCCACCATTCCTCCTGCTCTGGTTCCTAGAATTCTTCACATGAGTATCTTTGTATAATGAAAAATGCTATGTTACCTCTCTTTTCGTTTCCTATTTCTTTTTTCTTATTGATTTATTTTAAACTTAAATATTAAAACTTAAATACACAGTAAGAAAAAAAGAAATGTATTATAAACTTAAATACTAAAAATTAAATAAGAAATAAGAAAATAAGAAAAAAAGCTTTGCCAAATGCAAAACAGAAGAACATAAAAGAGGGTTCAAGATATAGAGCAATAAATTTCCATTTCAAGAAAGCCTATGTAATAAACACTACATATTGTGTTCAGAGCTGTTCATCTTTTCTTTGTTTCCTTGTAAGTTTTCTTTTGTTCTCTGCTGTGCACTTTTTACTTTGTTCTTTTGTTCCCCCTTCCCTCCCTCCCTCCCCCAAGAAGGTTACAGTTAAGCATGGATATATATGCATATGTACACATATGAAACATGAATGCATGTATGCATGCATATTATATTCATACATACCTACATATATATATATATATATATATACATCTATACATATAAACACACATATATACATGCATACACTTATATACAGATACATATACTTGAATATCTATAATCATGGTCATATATAGACATAGATATAGATATAGATATAGCTTCATCTGCATCTATATAAGGCCATACTATACTTGTTTGTCCTCTCTCTCTCAAGGTAGATAACATCTTCCTTCCTAAGTCCAAGTCTATCCATATTTTTCTAAGTTAACACACTCATCATTCCACATACCACAGCAACCTTATACAGTCTAGTAATTTTAAATAGTCTAAAACAATATTGATTAATATGACTAACAAAAAGCATATTTTCCTTATTTTTCTCTTTTTTTTTAAATTTTATTTTAGTTTGCATCATTCATTTCCACAAGATTTTGAGTTACATATTTTCTCTCCTTCTTTCCCCTACCCACCATCCCAAAACAGCCATCCCAGTGTGTCCTCCCTCCCCCAGTCTATGGTCTCCTATGTCACTTTTCAGTAGGGCAAGATGGATCTCCTAACCACAGTGCCTGTGTATCTCAAGTTCCAGTTGGATGTAGTCAATAATAATAACAATAATAATTGCATATAGATAGATAGATAGATAGATAGATAGATAGATAGATAGATA
>CM053583.1:68715527-68734136 GCA_028627135.1 Pseudochirops cupreus | reverse complement strand
GGCCAGACTGCTTAACTCTCCTAGATTTGCAATTCCCACTGAGCTAGTTCTGAACGCTGCTTGCAGCTGCCGCTAATCTGCTCACCTGAAGCTCCTCTGCTGATCCCGTCCAGCCGCCCCTGGGGCACAGCCACAGCTTCAGGCCAGGCTGGTTTCAGTTCGGGGTTGCAGTGCTGATATGGTTCCTCATAGCTGAGCTGACTTTAGCGGGTATGGGGGGGGTATCTTTGTGTGCGTTTTGGAGTTCTAGGATTGGTTTAGAATCCTAATTCATGGGTATTTTGGGGTGGCTATGTGAGAGCTGCGATATGTTGCTGCTGCTATGCTGCCATCTTGGCTCCGCCCCCTGACTGTCTTTTTTAAGTTAATTGTCTTAGCAGTTAGGAAATGCTTTTCTTATGACATATCTCTCATTACTTCTTTTATTTCCTCTTCTATGTGCTAGAACTAGAATATAAAGAAAGGAAAGGCAAGAAGCAAGAGACACAGAAAGAGTAAATCAACGGAAAGAAGAAAAAGATGACTATTTTTCTCTTCCAAAGTCTGTAAGTTAGAGAAAAGATAGATAGGCATTTCGTTCCAGCAATGTTACAAAGGTGGGTTGGAGAAAAAGAAGGCAGAATAATTTTAAATCATTCTTTTCCTGATTCTTTGCAGTTCTTCCACTGAGTATATTGGAAACCCTTTCTGTGCCTACCCAAATGCTACACAGACTTTTCTGTTTGACTTAATTCCAATTCTAGCCCAAACTGATTATTTTTTGCTCTGAAACTCCATAGATTTAGCGTGCTTGTTTTGAACTTAAATTCTGTATTACCTTGCATTGCTACTTTACTTGAATGCATATGCATTGCATATGTATGTACATGTCTAACTTTTATTTGTATGTCACATGAAATGGGAAATTAGAGCAGTGGTATCAAACTCAAGATCCTTGCAGGCCACATATTGATTTGGAGAAACACAAATTAACATTATATGTTGAATTGTATTTTACTTAGTTTGTTCACCATTTCCCAATTACATTTTAATCTGATTCCTGCAGGCACTGGCAGTGTATCATTTTAGAGGCCACATGCCACCTTTGGAAATTTGATACTTCTGGGAAGAGGAAAAAAACATTGGACCTAGAGCCAGAAGATGGTTCAAGTCGCAGGTCTGACACTTATTAGTTGTGTGATGATGGGCACATCTGACTTCTTTTTTTCTCCTTCTGGTGTTAGAAAGCCATTTGGAACAGAATACATTTCACTTAGAAATAGTCACAAATAAGGTCAATATCTTCACTTTTTACCCCATTTCTCTTTCTCCACAGTCCTTTTTTAATCTTTGTTTAACTATATGAAGTTAGTGCATCTGTGATTAAAAACAATGTCTTATCTTAATTCTTCCAAGTAATTAATGATTTTTACCATTGTTCTAAGTACCTGATGGTTTGAGGGAAGAAAGAAAACTGTTCATGAAACAATTCCTACATTGGTAACCAGTCTAGTAAGTTATAGTAAATTCTGTTTTTGTCATGTTGTTCACTACATCTACTATTTTGTATATGTTCTTTTCTTCTTGACAAATGTATTGATTATATTGAAGTGTGAATTGTGTAGTCTTTCAATTCTTAATTTTAATATTATTTTGTTTTCTTGTCTGTGCGTGTCTCTGTCTACCTTTTATTGAAATCACAGAGTATCCAGCTCAATATTGGTTTAAAGTGCTGTGCCTAAGGAAGCCTTAGTCCTAGACCATACAAATCTAATCATCGCAGTAATCATCTGCATTTCTAGACTGGTTTCATACACTATACTTTTTATCCCATTCTTGAAAACTCATTACCTATACTGCTTTCTCATCATGCATTCTTGGCATTTCTGTACTCTTATCAGCATTACCACTTTTACAATATACCCTCCAAATTGGCCCCCTCCTGTTTCCATGCTTTCACTATTCTAATTAAGAACTTACCATTTTTGTAAAGCATCATCCACACCACCAGAAATCTTTATGCCATCCTGTCTCTTCTACCTGTGTTTTTTCATTTTTGGTTTTACTAATCAAATTAATCCTTTCAGTCATTAGATCAAGACTACCATTGTTGGAAAAGTATGCATCAATAAACCACTAAGTGGCTCCATTCACCACCTTTGTGACTTTACTCTTCCCTGGCTATTACTCCTTTATGGGTGTTGTCTTCCATATTAGAATATAAGCTTTTAGGGACAGGGATTGTTTTTATTTTGTATTTGTGAGAACAGGGATTCTTTTTCTTTTGTATTTGCATTCCTAGGCCAAAGTATAGGTTTAAAAATGATTTGTCATTCATTAATTTATTCATTCATCTTTTAGGGTTGCTTCATTCCCTGTTATAATAGGGTGAGGATGCAGAGCAGATGACAGCATGATTTTGGCCCAACACCCAGGGAGCATTGTCATCATATTCTCTTATGTGGGTCTAAGATTCCTCCCTCTGTCTTAAGAAGGAAGGAAGGAAGGAAGGAAAGAAGGAAGGAAGGAAGAAAGAGAGAGAGGGAGGGAGGGAGGGAGGAAGGAAGGAAGGAAAAAAGAAGGAAGGAAGGAAGAAAGGGAGGGAGGAAGGAAGGAAGGAAAAAAGGAAGGAAGGAAGGAAGAAAGAGAGGGAGGAAGGAAGGAAGGAAGGAAGGAAAAAAGGAAGGAAGGAATGAAGGAAGGAAGGAAGGAAGGAGCTGCACTGTCCAACTGGAATGGTCCAATTGGGTCCCCAGTAGGGCAACTCTTATTAATCACAGATTGTTGTTTGTCCTTTATTTTCAAAAGACGGACATGGCATCAGGAAGGTGATGCCATGACTTGCAAGTGATTTAGATTTGAAAGAGGGAGGGTTGTGCAAAGTTATCAGCCTCATTCTTTCCTCTGGAGTCATCTTCTTAGGTGAACATTCCTGCCCCTTTTTACCTCACATTCCAATTCTGTTATGGCCTTTCTGTTCTCCCTTTCTACAATCATCTTTTCAGCCCCAACTGCAATATAATATTAACAAACTTCACTGTTGACCTTATCAGCACACCCTCTTTCCATCTTCTGCTATTAATTAAAACCTGTCTCTCTCTTTAAGACACTGTATTCTAGGGTATCTTTCTCTTATTCAGGGACAGGAGGAAATGCATACACACTCTTCAGTCCTTACTATGTGCTACTTCTAGACTGCCATTTAGCCACCATCATTATGTGATATCATCTCCCCAGAAGTCCTTTGCTTTGGTGTGGCAGCCTCCAGGTCATTCTTTCTTTACTCTAAAGGAGTTCAGTACCTGCTTATACCTACCCTGCCATTAAAAACCCTCCACAATTTTCTTCCTATTCTTTTTCCATATTTATTTCAGTTGCTTCTATTCATGCATGCTATGTTCTAGTTGGAAGAGTTCATACAATTTCCCCTGGAATTTCCTATCTCTGTGTCTTCACACAGGTTGTCTTTCATGCCTGGAACAAACATTTGCTGGATCTGCTTTTCACAGAATCCCTAGCACATTCCAAGTTTCAAAATAGGTACCCCTAATTTAGGTGAAACCCTTCTATATCCTCTCAGTTATTAATCTTCTCTTCCTTCTCAAATAATATTTTGCATTTACTTAATTGTATAGATGTCATAGCTTCCACTAGCATGTAAGCTCTTAAGAGGTTGAGGTATTTGAGGTTGACTTTTTTTTTGGTTTTCATATCTTCATTGGCTAATATAGTATTTTGCACGTAGTTAATTTTTATTGAATTGAATTAAAATTTGACAACAAAAGGAAAGTGAGAGATGGCACAATAGTCTGATTGAACAGCAGGATTACCAAAAAGACTTCTTTGTAGATGGAACAAAAGGAAAATGTTGCAGGTGTATGTGAGAGATGATTATGAAGGACCTAGAGAACTGAGATTCGGGAAGAGTTGATTGTGGCAAGGAGGAGGCCCATTTTATCCACTAAGACTAGAGGGAAAGAGGAGGGAATTGTGGAGGACATCAGGAAGTGTAGAAGGAGGGAGGAGGGAAGTTTAGGAGGCTCAAGTCTGATATAGTTCACTAAGAGTGAGGGAGGATGTGGCAAGGTTTGAGAGAAATAGATTTATAAGAGTAACTGTGGAATAGGTTATGATGTTGTTGTTATTCTGTTGTTTCCTTTGTATATGATGTTTTGTGACCTGATTCAGGGCTTTCTTGGCAAAGAAACTGGAGTGGTTTGCCATTTCTGTCTCCAACTCATTTGACATATGAGGAAATTGAGGCAAATGGTGTTAAGTGTTATGTCCAGGTTCACACGGCTAGTAAGTGTCTGAGGCCAGATTTGAACTCAGGTCTGCCTGACTCTAGGCATAGTGCTTTATCTACTACACTACCTATCTCCCTGGAATAGATTGTAGAGACTCAGAGTCACAAAGTATTGTGCTAGATACTATGAGAATATATTGTGATGTTTAGCCATGGTCCCTGTTATTTCATTATTCTACAGTTCTATGAATTAATGGAAGAGTATTCCTTTTTCTTCAAAATAATAATAAGTAAATTTGTGTGAATAAAAACTTGGTATTAAAACTGCTGCAGGTGTGGTGGTATAGAGGATACTTTTTATCTGATAAATACAGCCTTTAGGGATAAGCAATGCTATGTTTTACAGATGAGGAATTCAAAGTCAGAAGGGTAAAGTGATTCTCTCAGCATTCCATGATTAGTACTTATTGGAACTGAGATTCTATTCCAGTTATCTCCTGACTTCAGGTCTATTGCTATATCTATTGTAATATCATATCTCTCATAGGCTTTCTTGACTTTATCAAAGAACTATTGATTTCAAGGTAAGGGACTAGGCACAGTGGAAGAGAGAAAGTGGAAACAAGGTCTAACCCCTGCCTTCAAGAAGTTACTTGTCTGGTAGAGAGAGAGGACATGGATACACTTAAGGGGGATATAAACATCTTTACCTTTTATGAAACTGCAATATTATACAAAAATATTAACCACAAAGTGAAGATGGAGTTTATCTCTGTTTGGCAAAGCCTGAAAAATCACTGCCAAGAAATGAACACAAATACTGCTTTGTACTGACATCTTCTGCCAGAAGCCCAAAATATGAAATTGCTCATCACTTGAGGTCCTGTCCTAAGGGTCTATATATCAAAGAAACAAAGTGACCTCCTTATATCCCCAAATGAGCAATTTGTATCCCCTAAAATCAATTCACACTGATTTATGGTGCACTTATGTTGTATTTTAATCAATAAGAAGTAGTATTATGTTAATTCATAGAAGAATAGAATAAGACATATAGAGCTGGAAGGTACCTTGGTAATTATCTACCAGGTTTTCTTAACCTTGGGTCCATTAACTTAAAAATAATAATAATTATTATTATTATTTCAATATAATTGTTTTCATTTATAATCCTATGTATTTTGTGTTATGCATTTGAAAATTTTATTCTGTAAAGGGGTCCACAGGTTTCATCAGATGGCCAAAAGGGTCTATGAAGTAAAAAAAGATTAAGAATACAATGTTTTCTTTTTGTATATGAGGAATCCAAGGTCCAGACAGTTTCTAGCATGCGCATGATTGCACTGTGAATGTTTATAACATGCCCCAAATCCGTCAGAGTCCCAAACTGCACTCGGACCTGCATTTCCTGTCTCCTGATTTTGCCCCTTATTTACATGTATACTTGTTCTATATTTCTCTATTTGCTTCATTCCTTCATATTTTCAAAATGCATGAATGAGAAAAGTATTCCCAGAGTAGATGGCCCTTTCTGTCTTCAGCTCCATTGCAAGAGCTCCTGCTGCAATTCCTACACCTGATCCCCATTCCTGCTATCCTAAACTTAATCAGGAGGCATTGTTTGTGTCAAATTAGAGTCTCAGAACTCTGGTGCAGCTTACCCTCTGCATTCAAGCAAAGCCACCATGATGACCAGAGTTAGTTGGCCACTGTCATTTTAAATTAAAGACTGATCTCCAGTCTTTGAGAATGGAGGCTATTTGGTGGTGGTGGTGGTGAATGGAGTGGGAATGATAAATCACATGACAGTGAACAATTGGAATGGTGATTAATGGCACATTACACCAACAACAAAAAAAGGGAAGGGACTGTGCAAAGAGATAAGTTCACTGCACAAAGCCCAAATTCTTGTTCAGGGTGATGTAATTAACTTCAGAGCTCTCCGTGGTTTGGATGGTTGATTCTAAGGAGCTTTTGCTATTGTCCCCAGAATAATGACAAGTTTGGGGATTCTCATGTTAAATACTACACACTCACGGTTCATTTGTCCCTATATCCCAGACCAGATAGAATGTCATAGACTAAGATACGACCATTGGAAGAGCATAATTACTGCTGGCAAACTTGTGACTCATTCAACTCTCTCTCATCAGGGAGACAATGGCAGAAAAAAATGAAATACATTGACTTTGGATGTCTGAGGGCTTTTAAAAATGTAAATATAAGTGGATCTCTTTGATTTCACTTTTGTGTATTCCAGGCATGAGGAAAGATACATTCTGTTAACTGCAAGTCATGCAAAATGCTTTTCATCCTTACCTCCAGTGCCAATGAATGCTATTTAAATTGTTCAAAGAAAGCAAATTATGGCTTTAGCTTTTCTTTTTACAAATTGCACTCTAATGTCATTGTGAGGACGGATGTTTCACACCTGGACAAAGGATTGCTGTCCTTCATTTCCTTGGAGATATGGGGTACTATGGATGCATAATGTTGTATATGCTATCAGACAGAGCCATTGTGTTGATTACTTTTGCTTACTGGTTTTTTCCTTTGCCACAGGAGAAGGTTCAATTTGGTGGGTGGGGAGAATAAATTTGTCAATAATTGTGATGTTCAAACAAAAGGCAACAATAAAACAAAAAACACAGTAGTTGAAAGGATCCAGAAACAAAATAAAATGTATTCTATGCTTAGTAACCAAGAAGTGACAAATGTCAAATTGCATTAAACAAGAATGAAAAAAAAAACAATCAGGAAATGGTGAACTATTAATTTGAGTTTGTTAACACATGTAAATTAGTCGGTCCCTTTCTGAACTTTTTTGCTTGTATTTTGAAGATTTTATTTGCTTCTATTATAGTTGTTACTACTTTTTAAATTGTTGTCATCCCTATGGAAATTGTTCTTCTCTTTTCATTCTGTATCCTTTGAAATCAATTTAACAGGTTCTGGGGATGGGAGAAATGGCTTATTTTTTCCCATCAATTCTCTTTACTCCAAGTTTTGTGGGACCACAAGAAGCTTAAGAGGACTATGTATAATTTCACTATATTCTAAGAGATCAGAAGTGATTGAGGCAGTAAGATAAGAGAGGGAGAGCAGGAAGGGGCCACACAATTAATAAGATAGGAACTATGGGTCCAAAAAACAATTGGAAGAAAATACATGTCTTAGCAGAAGTCTTCTGAAGTCTTGGTTCACTTCTTTCCTGATATTCCAGTGAAAGAGAAATCAGTAGAACAGAAGTCAAGGGTGGGATTCTCGTGAGGTTAAAACTGGATACAAATGAAATTGGGAGGCTCTGAGAAGCCCATCTTGGAAAAAGGAATAATAGGAACATACTTTCTTGGATGATCTGAGGTGTAAGTGTACTGAAGCAGCAATGTGATGGGAACTATTAGAGAAATCAGAAGTTTTCCGGTAATTGGTTACTAGTAACCTGGTAGTTCCCTCTTCTCAGAGAAAGGTCCACCTTCTCCTTGAAGCTGAGAGCTGCAGGTAAAGAAGCATGGAGTGAGAAGGTAGTGGGTAGAAGAAAGAGAGGTCAAATTTGACTTCACAGATCTCACTAAGGTTTGATGCTGATCGTAACATGACTGGGATAGCAAATATAATTCTAAAAGAACATAATATGTGAAATATTAGTAGCAGATTAGTTTTACATTAATTAGATATGCTAATGAAAAATCAGGTACCAGAAAGGAGAAGTATGATCGAGAACACTTGGGTGATCATAGGGACAAGAGAAAAATGATATTTTCATTAGAACAACTCTACAGCACCTAGACAGAAAGAAGAAACAGATAAGTTTAGGGAACATATTACACACTTAGCATAGTGGGTTAACAGACTAAAGATGGGGAAACTGAATTTGATGGTGTTCATTAACTTCAACTTCAATAGGCATTCAGTTGTGTCATTTGTGTGTAACTGTTTCCCTCTCTGTCTTTGTCCTTTGTCTGTTTCTCTGTGTGTGTCCTCTTTTCCCCTCCCACTCCAAAAATAGACCAGATAATTTTTTCCTTAATGTGGCTTTATGACACTTTTATTCTTCAAAAAGCAGAAGAATTAATGAATAGTATTTGTATTCTAGATCATTCACAAGGACTTACTGGCTGCCAGTATAGAAATGATGAAACCTTTTTTTTTTTTTAAGGGGGGTGACAACTCTGTTTTTAGAGTAGAGATTCCCAGATTTATTTGGCCTACCATCCCCTTAAAAAAAAATTACTCAGTGCCCCCTGGAAAGCTTTAACCCTTTAATTTTTATTTTGAAATTGGCATCATTTAAAAATACATATTTTAAATGACATCTTAAATTTAATAATTTGTTGTAAATTTATGGTTCTTTTCCTTGCATTGAAATTTTGATGATACGATATTGCATCATATAACCATATAATTTCATATTGTAAACAAGTCATTACAAACATATTCCTGCTGATGCATGCTGTACTTACTGCCAATGTGTGATTTGCTTGCCTGCCAACCCTTACTTGTTAAGACCTGTTAGGGGACTTGACTACTGATTGGTTCCAATTTGCATTTTATGTATTTATTTGGAAAATAATGTCATCACTATGACTTTAACTCTGTTACACAACAGATGAAACATGTATGATTTTTCAAAATTTTCTTCTCTTCTTTCCTTATGCTTCCACCACCCACTTATTTTTATTCAATGTATCCCAATTGCACCTAAGGCTGCTACTGCTGCCCCCCCCTTCCCCTGCCAGGTGCAGTATCACCCATTTTGGGAACCTCTGGTAAAGTTTGTGATAGAAGAATGAAAATATGGAAATCATCTGATAAAGACCCTAAATTTGGAGAAAGCAAAATTCAAAGGAATTAGAGAAAGAACAGGATATGATCCCATGGACTGTTCTATAGAGCAAATTATCAACCAAGGCCCCTGCAAATTTCTTTCTTCCCCATTAAGTTTTTGTGGGTCTGTTCCATAATATGACCATGTCCAAACAACACTCCTGGAGTTCTGATTTCATTGGATCATTCTCTAACTTCTTAACACAGGCAGCTAATTGGTTCTGTGGATGGACTGTTGGGACCTGGATTTAGGAAGGCCTGATTTCTATTCCAAACTCAGACACCTAGTATCTGTATAACTTTGGGCAGGTCATATATTCCTGCCTGCCTCAGTTTCATCAGATGTAAGTTGGGGATAATTATTGCACATATATCAGAGGGTAATTGTATCAAATTTATAATGGTTGTAAATTGCTTAGCACAGGACCTGGCATATAGTATGTACTTAATAAATGATGATTGTTACCTCTCTCCAAGTTTTCATTGAAGACTTTTGCCAGCAAGTAGATAGGTACCTTAACACCATAATCTTCCATGTTTGATGTTCAGAAGCTTCTAGGAACATAAATGAAATTCTGAAAAGAAATGTATAAGATCATTGAAACTAGTACTTCCAGCTTGTCCTATAAATCTTCAACCAAATAAGCAAATCCTTAGAAGTTTGATTTTTCGGTAGTCATATAAAAATGCTGTTAAGTCATTCATTATTTGAAAATGCAAATTAAAACAACTCTGGGGAACTACCTCATCCATGTCAGATTGGCTAACATGCCAAAAGACAATTGGCAAATTCTGGAGGGAATATCGAGAATGTATAATATGCAGTTGTGAAATGATCCAACTATTCTGGGGAAAAATTTTGAACTATACCCAAATGGCTATTAAATGGTGCATATCCTTTGATACAGCAAAATATCAGTACTAGGTCTCTATCCTAAAGAGATCAAAAAAGGAGAAATGCCTATTTAAAACAACTATTTTTTTGTGGTGGCAAAGAATTGGAAATTGAGGGGGCACTCATCAATGCTGAACAAATCGTAGTATATGATTGTGATAGAATACTATGGTGATGTAAGAAATGAGGAAGGAGATGGCTTCAGAAGAACCTGTTGAGACTTAAACAGACTGAACTGAAGTGAGTAAAACCAAGAGAATATGGTACACAATAATATCCATATAATAGTAATAATTAACTGTGAAAGACTTAGCTACTCTAATCAAGGCAATGATCCATGACAACGCCAAAGGTCTCATGATAAAAAATGTCATCTACCTTCAGAGAGAGAACTGATAAACTCTGAGTGCAGGTTGAAGCATATATTTTCACTTCCCTTATTTTTCTTGCTTCTTTGCCACATGCTAATATGAAAATATGTTTTACATGACTTCACATGTATAATAAGTATCACATTGCTAGCTTTCTCAAGGCGTGGGTAAGGGACTAGAGGGATGGAGAGAATTTGAATAAAAATATTAAAAAAAGAAGCTAGATTCTGGATACTCGCTAGTACATAAGGAATAGAAGAAGAACCACACTGTAGTGGATGGTGTGTTGGCTTTGTAGTCAAAAATATCTGGGCATCGTGGGGAGGAATCACAAGCAAAAGTGAAATTTACACATGTGGTCTCAGTCCAAACAAGAAATTTAGACTTAGTCCCCTGTTATTCCTTGGAGATGCCTAGGATAACAACAATAATGACTAACATTTATATAGCACTTACTGCATACCAAGTACCGGCATGTAACACTTTATAGTATTTCATCTGATCCTTGCAAACACCCGGGAAAGGGAGTGTTATTATTATCCCCATTTTACAGATGAAGAAGCCGAGGCAAACAGAAATTAAATGCCCTTCCCAGGATAACACAGCTAGTCATTATCTGAACCTGGATTTGAACTCAAGTTCTTTCTGACTCCAAACTTAGCACTCACACTTACCAAAGTCTGCCACTGTGTCACATAGCATTAAAAGCCTTCTTTAACTGATTCTTACTGGTGCTGCAGTATATTGCTACAACTAAATCATTTATCTTATGAACTAATAACAGTCAGGGTAGCAATCTTGCACCAGGAAAAAAATATGATGACTGCCTTTTGAATTACCATGTGGTCATTTAGTAACAGTGAGACCTGTTATTTCATCCATATGTTGGAGTACTTGGCCTTGAAGTGGGATGCAACTGAAAAGTTCTGAGACTATACATACAGAACTCACCATTATTACGAACAGATGATCAGTTACTGACCTATAATCTGAAAAATAAATGTTTGGATATCACTATCCAGAGATGGGTAAACTGGATCAATTATGAATTTATTCAAGCAATGTGGATGCAAATGTTGACTATGGTGTTCCTACAGAGGAGGTGAAAGTGATTGATGAGTTCTGGGTAGCAAGAACACCCCCTCATGAAAGTACAGCAGAGAATTTGGATCTGCTCCATCAGTAGATATACATCACACAACCCTGAGCCAACACTCTATAATTAGGTCGAACAGGAATAACTTGTAGAAGAAGGGACATGATCCCCAGACTGTTCCTAGCTCACCTGAAGCCAACCTAATGTTATCAAAATGGCTTAAATGGGAACCAGATAATGAAGTATTGGATTGGATTGTATAATATTCCTTGCTTAGACATCATATGGAAATTGGAACTATTCAAAACTTATGAAAACTTTCCTCTTTCTCCTTGATCACTTTGGGCATTTTGACTTAGTGAAATCTCTAGATTATAGCACAGAACAGATTCTATTGGCCCTGCATAGTACTTGATGCATGTAAGTGGAATTAAGTACTTATGCCTAATATTCAAAGGAAAGTAATGCTAACTTCAGCTAATAACTTGGTTAACTTAAACACCAGTAAGACTTTGGAGCTGATGCTTGTCCACTTCTTGGCTTTGGGGATCAGAAGAAAATGAACAATACCTTAGTGAAAATGGACAACTTTATCTGATATTCCCAGTAGAGAGTTAGACAATTTAGCTTGTGAGCAAAGTAGTATGCAAAGAGTATTTCTTCCACGTAGGACTTTCCTTCCAAGGTTTATTCTAAGTGGGGTTAAAATTTTAAAAGTAATTTATCTGAGAAGGCGGTAGACATGCTTGGATTTAAGAAATTTTGAACCATGCTTTACTGTCCTCAAGGAAAAGTACAGCTAATCCATTTTAACCATATCCCATCAAACATGTCAAAAGAGCCATCACACATATATTTACGATTTATCTAGGGCATGTTTATAGTGCTTTTAAAGGTTGGACTCCTCCCTGACCCCTGATCCTTACCAGGAATGAGAAGCTAGTTGAACAGAGAGTAAGAATATAGACCAATTTGAGGTTTTTATGGACATAGTATCAGAGTTGGATGCTAATAGGAAGAGAAGTCTCTGTCTCTTCCCTAGACAAAGGGATTCTAGCAGGATTTCCTTTGAATTTGTGGAAGATCATGTTTTGTAGTATGAGTTTGAAAAAATAGAGCTAAAGAACTATTGGAAGAGTACCATAAGAGGTTTATTAGGAAACAAAAAAAGAAAAAGGCAACAGGAAACATTTTTTTAGAGCTGAGAAGAATCACAGGCAGTGTGGAGGTTATAAAACACTACTATGAGTGACTTAATAGGACAAATATACTGAAATACCACATGGGAAAGTCGTAGTAGGCACTACTCATAGTATGCCATAAATATAGCTGTATTTATATTGAACTGTTATGATGGGACTGTTCACTGGCCAATATTTCCTTGAGTTCCAAGATTGGGTATGTTGTTTTTCCCTTGACTTATAAGTAAAATTGTTCTTTCAGCTTTGTTAATTAGGTACTTGTATAGGAAGCTGGTGGCCACATGGAAAGTTGTGTTAGTAAATACTTTCCACATTTTATATGTGAGGTGAAATGAGTAAAAGATGTAAGGCTTATCAAAGTTTATCTCAGTCTTTATTCCATTCCTAGAATGCTCTACATACCGAATTCTAACTCTTAAAAACACTGGCATCCTTTAAGATTCAGCTCAAATGCCACCTCCTGTTGAAGACCTTTTCTGGTCCCTCTAATATCATGTGCTGTAAATTTACTTTTCATCTCTTCTGTTTGAATCTTAAATGTTATAATTTACAAGTTACCTACCCTCATTAGAAGCTAAGTTCATTGAAGCAGAGATTGTTTCTGTTTTTGTGTTTTCTTTGTATCCCTAGCACGTATGACAAAGGCTGGTATGTAGTAAGTAATTAATGATTGTTGTCCTTTGTTATTGAAGAGGACTGAAATGTCATCACTATGTTAGAATCAAGTTAAAGTATGTTCTTCTGTTGCTGATCAGACCAATAGGAGCTCAGCATGCTCTACCACAAATAGTCCATGTGAATATTTGGGGTGGATTCTCGAAATTTGTACATCTCATGTTTCTTTTAAGCTACTTCAATTCTACTTTGCTTTGCCCTCTGATGAGGGCACACCATGCTAGGCAGTCCTGTGCCAGGGTTTCCCATGACACAAATCAATCCCAAAGTTATTAAAAGAGACCTTGAGACTGTCTTGAGAGTATCACTTTTTCTGACCACCACATGAGCACTTGCCCTGTGTGAATTCTCCATAAACTAGTCTTTTGGGCAAGAGTACATTTGGTATTCGAACAATGTGACTAGCCCCTCAGTCACACTCTCTGCAGTAGAGTTGGAATGCTTGGCAGTTTAGTTTAAGAAGGGAGCTCGGTATCTGGTATCTTGTCCTGCCAAGTGTTTTTCAGAATCTTTTTAAGACAATAAAAATGGAAGCAATTCAGTTTCCTGGTATGGCACTGGTAGACTGTCCATATTTCACAGGTGCACATAATGAGATCAGCACAAAGAATCTGTAGACTTCAGTTTGGCATTCAGTTTAATACCTCTTCTCTCCTACACTTTCCTTTGGAGCCTCCCAAACACTGAGTTAGCTCTGGAAATGTGTGTGTCCATCTCATTATAAATGTGTACATCCTTAGAAAGTATATTATCCACAACATTCCAAACTTCTCTATTTGCTGTAATTGATGGTTTCATATACAGGTGATGTGCTGGCTGATGGTGCACCTGTGTTCTTTTGCTGTTAATTGGCCAAATTAGGCCAAGATTAGCACAAGCAGCAGAAAATTGATCCATACTTAGTTGCATCTCAGCTTCAGAGGCTGCAATGGGTGCACAATCATCTGCAAACAAACAAACAAAACCATGCACCGACATTCCCTCCATTTTAGTCTTGGCTTGTAGTCTTATCAAGTTGAAGAATTTACCATCAGTGTAGTAGCCAACCTTGATGCTATATCCATCTTCAGTGAAAGTGTTAGACAATATGGTTATCAAAAAGCACAGGAGCAAGCACATAGTCTTGTTTCACTCCATTGGTGACCGGGAAGGGCTGAGAGCATAGTCCATTATTCAGAACCTAGGCAAACATGCCATCATGAAACTAATAAATGCTTACTGAATGATTGGTTGATTGTTAGGAGGGACCTCTGGCCCAAAGGTTACGGAGGCATTCCCTTATTTATTTTCTTCATATTTGTCATTTGGAACAAAAAATATTATGTTATGTTGATAAACCACAATTTGTTCAACTACTATCCAACAGTGAGACCTTTAGAAGATTACAATTGGATTTGTCACTTGAAAAGGTAGGACCATTCTGACACAATTACACTGCTTGGTTCAAATACATAGAAGTCTCATCTGTACAAGTTTCATCTGTTATAATTTTGATTACAGTTTCTTTTGGATAGTAGTGCTGGAATATGACCCAGTATTAAGAATGTTTGTTAAAACTTTTCAAAGAGCTAGAGTCTTTCCAAGCATTTGATAATTGAGTTAGATCAAGTTCAGGGAATTTTGTTGGTCCCCGTAATTGCTTGAAAATATGCCTGAAATAAAAATTTCCTTGCTGCATCCTCAACTATGGTATATTTAACCCTATGATTTTGAAAAAATGACAATGATAATGCCTTACCTTTACACTGAGCATAGAGAGGAAAAGAGAGAGAGAGAGAGAGAGAGAGAGAGAGAGAGAGAGAGAGAGAGAGAGAAAGAGAGGGAAAGAGAGAGAGGGAGAGAGGGAGAGAGAGTGTCACCAACCAAAAGAGGGCATTGCATAATGATATGATAACATGAAAAAGGGATTGGGAAGGGGGAGGAGTCAATAAAATGACAATTATAATGCCTTACCTTTGTATGGTGCTTCATCTTTGTCAAAGTATACATGAAGCCATTTTCTCTTTATTACCTCTCAGTCACATAGGCTGGGCATTTATCAAGGACTGAATTTGATGATTTCTGAGGTCCTTTCTTAACTTGTGAATCCAGCTGTGATTCATGCTATCTGTGTGATATAGGACAACTAATTTCACCTTTAGAGGCCTCAGTTTCTTCATTGATAAAATCAGTGGTTTGTATTTGTAAACCCCCAACAATCCTTCCTTCTTGGAATTTAGATCACTAAAAAAGTGGAGGTCCTGTACTTCTGACTCTCAAGACTAGGGAGCTTTCCACTACACCATATAGCTTTTCATGCAATCAGTGAACAAGAATAATAAGGAAAAAGATCATAACTTCTTTCTGTTTCTGAAATTTCATGACCATTTCTTTATATGGGCACAATTTTCTTACAATTCTGGAAAAGAATGTGAGCCATTTGCTTATCAGTTAGGAAAATGGATTTAACCTTGCCTCTGTGTGAAGAAGTTGGAAAAAAGATCCCTGAGGACTCACTTAACCAGTTCTCATCTTCCGTGCTTTGTGTTCTTTAGTTACTTTCAGCCCTGATATTATATGGTTCATATTCCAAGTCCCATTCCACCTCTAAAATTCTGTAATTCTGGAAATCAATTGGCTCTAATTCCAAGTTGCCCATTGATTTACTGCTACGCCCTATGGCCAATACTTGAAAAGCATTAAACATTTTTTCCAGAAGATCCTCCAATTCCATTGAAATACCTTAAGCATATTAGAGAATGGATATTCTTGTCTCAGCAATACCCAGAAGAAGTTACATAAATAAGATTTGTGTACCTAACAGTAAATTTGCATTTTCAAATATAAGAAAAAATATGAACATTGTCGTAAATATTCAGCATCACAGATAGGCATATTCTATGCATTATTACTCACGTATTAAATAATGCAGCATAAAATAATATTCAAGTACAATGATATATTCTACATCTATATAGGCCATTATATCAGTCATCTATTTCAAAGTATATTTATACTTCAGAAAACAAAGATAAATTACATTCTCCAAATTCCCATTATCACTATATATATCACTACAGCAAACATTCCTCTATTCTATATATACCACCCTATTTACACTCATTAATATGTATTTTTGTATATTTGCTCTTTGAAAATAAGAACTAAAATCAATATTCTTTAAATTTCTCTTGACATTGTATAACAACAGTAACACAATCAAATTATATCTGCTACTGTCATTGTTTTACATGGATTTAATAATGAAGTATAAATATATATATAAAGCATATTGTAATAAGCTTTTCCCACAGACTTTTTATTTACATTCTTTTCAATAGTCCTCTCTTTAATTTTCTTTGTTCTCTTCCTCCTGCCAGCTACCTGGCAGAAAGAAAGTACTAATCGAATCTCTTGCCAAATCTCTGTTAATATCCAACTCTCCTGCCATCTCTTTTCTCAGTCCCTTTTTGTCTCCTGCTCTTCACTAAGTCTTATCTCTTCATGTCAATGCACTGTCCTTTTCTCCCTAGATTTTTTTTTTTTGGTTTCTATTCTTTGCCACTCTTTTCATCTCCTCTTCAATTAGTCTCTTTTCTTTCTTTCTCCCCTAAATTGTGTCTGCTCACTAAAAATGTGTCTGCAGAGCAGCTACAAAGGAAAAGTAGACAGGGAAAAGACATTGTAAAGTCCCAGAATTCCTTGCTTTAGTTGCTTCCCCTTCCCCCCGTCAGAACTGTCAATTCTACCTGGGGATAATGTCCACCAGCAATAACCTTATTTCTAATAGCAAAATTAGAGCAACCACTGTAGGAAACTAATTGTGTGAGGTAGGACCTTCTCAGAACAGGAAGATATAAGCTGAAGAACATGTAAGGTATGTGTGTGTAGGAGTAAGAAATCACAAATTTCATTGGTGTGTTTAATAACTACCTCTTTTTCCTGCCCTTTCTCCACCTCCACACCAAAAATAAAACTAAGAGAGGCTAGAGATTCTGTGAGACTGAGAGCAACAGCATATCTAAATGAAATATTAAAACTGTCATCCCAGGTTAGAAAGGGCATCTTTGTATGTGAGAAACTCCAAAGAAACCTGTGGCAAATGTAGTATAATACTATAATTAGATCACATCAGAGAGAAGAATATTATAGTTTAAAGGGGACTTAGGACGCAAATCACATAATTTTACAGCTGGAGAGGACCAAAAAGCATAAAACATAAAGTGTCAGATTTACATATAACTTTGATCATGAAGCACTGAATGTCAGACATGGCAGGGGCCTTAGAATTTGGGACTTGCAAAGAACATCTGACCCGGGAAGGTCATTACCTAGTATATAGACTACAATTGGAATGAATTTTAAGAGTTCAATAGCCTTATTTTTTAGATGATAAAATTGAAATCTTTACTGTTAGTGCATTTATATTGTGATATATGTTTCCAAAGCTCTTTGTCTTTTGCCTTTTGTTGTATCCCCAGCACTTAGCATAATACCTGGCATATAGAAAGAAGGTGCTTAATAAATGCTTATTGGCTCACTGACTCCATGAATATTGTCTTTTATGACAGCATGGTATGGTAGAAAGAACATTAGACCTGGTCAAAGGAACTGGGTTTAAATTCCAGCTCTGCTACAATCTAAGCATATGATCTTCAGCAAGTCATTTAATATTTGAGTTTCAATTTCCTTATTAATAAAATGGCCATTATTATTATTGTAAAATATTTGCCCTCAAAAAATAGCAAAATATTATTATAGACTGAGAGTTTGGGGAGTTTTAAAACCCAATGAAGGGAAATGACATTGCATTGGTATATGAGGTACATCTCCTTCTAACCCACTTTGCACATGGCCTTTAAGGAATGGTATGTAGTAAAGCTTAAAAGTGAATATGTTAAATTATGCAAGGTTAGTAGACTCAGAAGAAGAAGAGGCATAGATTGTGAATGGAAGTTGGCCAAGGAAGAAGTTGGATGTTCTGGTGAAACAGAATCTTGGATTTTAGGAATTTCTCCAAAAAATGCTTTGAATGAAACAGATTTTTTAAAATTGGCATCCTCCCACTTTTCTTTCTGCATGTTATTATCAACCTATCTCCTCACTACCATGGCTAGAATTTTAGATTGCTTTGAAATCAACCAGACTAGCCACAGGACAATCATGACAGCCTTTTTAATAATTGCAGAGAGGTTCCTAGTCTAAGTATTTAAACCATCAGATATGCTCATAGATTTAGAACTAGAAGGCTTTAAAAGATATCTAGTCCCATAACCTCATTTTTTATCTGAGAAAGTTGAGACCCAGAGACCTTGAATGACTTGTCCAAGAGCAGACAG
>CM053583.1:68690567-68715027 GCA_028627135.1 Pseudochirops cupreus | reverse complement strand
AGCTGACTTTAGTGGGAAGTATCTTTGTGTGCGTTTTGGGGTTCCAGGATTGGTTTAGAGTCCTATTTTATGGGTATTTTGGGGTGGCTATGTGAGAGCTGCGATGTGTTGCTGCTTCTACGCCGCCATCTTGGCTCCGCCCCCTAGATGTACTATTTTCAATGTTATTTTTGTATTCCCAGAATCAGTTTCAGAATTAAGAACGGACCTTTACAATGATCCAGTTCAGGCTATAGCTGAAAAAGAATCTTCTTTGCTGTATCTCTGTGGAGTAGTCATCCACCCTTTGCTTACAAACTTCTAGTAAGGTGGAACTCACTACCTATAGACGGTGTCCTTCCCACTTTTGGATAGGCCCATTAGGGAGACTTTTCCCTCCATGAAGCTTTTTGTGAATTCCTCTTTCTTCCTTTTATTTTTGCCCTCTGGGGTAAACACAACAAATATAATATTTCTTTGACATGTTAGCACTTCAAGTACTTGAAGGCAGTTTTTAATGTTTCATCTGAGTCTTCTCTACTCTGAGCTATATCCTCATGACTTCAAGTGATCCTTGTTTGACATGACCTCAAGATCTTTAACCTTCCTAATTGCCCTCCTCTGCATCCCCTCTGACTTATCAATGTCCTTCCCAAAATGCGTTGCCTAGAACTTCACCCAATGCTGTATCAGTGTTGCTGTGGTTCAGTCATTTCATTCATATCTGACTCCTTATAATCACATTTACTGTGTTTTTTTTCCCCCACAGATACACTGGAGTAGCTTGTCACTCCTTCTCTAGCTTATCTTACAACTGAGGAAACTGAGGCAAACAAGGTTAAGTGACTTGCCCAAGAACACACAACTAATAAGTCTCTGAGGCTAGATTTGAACTCAGGGAGAAGAGTCTTCCTGACTCAAGGCCTGACACTCTATCCACTGTGCCACCAAATTGCCCTACTAGAGTAAAGTACAACAGGTCTATAATCTCTTTTCCCCTTCTTTTTCTCCTCCCCTGCCCTGTTTATCAGTGCACCCCAGGTTTACATTAGTGTTATTGGTGGCCATAGTATGCTATTGACTTGAATTGACCTTGCATTCTACCAAAACGCCTATATCATTTTTCAAACTGATGTGTAACCATGTCTTCCTATTTGTAATTTATAAAAGTGCATTTTTGAACCCAAGTATATCACTTTACATATGTCCTTATTGAATTTTGTCTTTGTAGAGTCAAATCAAATGTTTAGCCTTTCAAAATTTTTTTGGAATGTGACTGTGTCCTTTAGTATCTGAACTATCCCTCCCAGTTTTGCATTATCTGCAAATTTGATCAGCATCAATCTGTGTCCTTATCTAAGATGTTAATCCAAACCTATTGGTCAATGGCATGGAATCTTGAAGACATAGATTCTTTTGGCACTTCTCTAGAGATCTCCTATGTGGGAGCCCACCCATTAATAATTTCTTTTGGATTCTACCTGTTCACTTGGTTCTGAACATACCTAACTGGACTCATCACATTCCCTTCTTTTCAGGAAGTATAGCATGAGAGTCTTTGACAATCACCTTATCATAAAGGATGATGGTGTTAGAACACTATTTAACTGCTAGGAAAAGGAAATATATGTATATGTACTAGGTAGTGTTGGCCAAAAATTCTCTCTTTCAATATTTTGCTACTAAAACCATGCTGAATATTTATGTACTACTTTCAGTGTGCTGAACACAGTGCAAAGCTCTGTAGGTGGTAGGAGACTATGACTTACAACAGAGGCACATGCTTTAGTGATGATGTCTAACACAGGAGACAAGATAAACAGGGTGAGAAGCTTCAAAAAGCCACCCTCCTTTCAGGGGGGTTAGAGTTTAAAGAAGGGTTAAGCATTAGAAGGAAAGTAGAAAAATCACCTTTCTTCCATGTTATTGTTACATCCATGCTTTAGAACATCACAGTAGGAAAGGGAAATATAGGCCAACCTACATCTGATCAGCCCTCCCCTCTACAATATTGCCAAAAAATAGGCCAATAGCTCCTGCCTAAAGATTCCAGGGATGAGGAACTCACTTCTTAGACTTTTTACTGTCAAATGTCTCCAAAGAAGAATTTGGAAAGGAGGAGATGACACTTTTAGAAAGCTCTTATTGTTAAAACATTCTCCCTTATATGAGCCCCAACTATGCTTTTCTGCCATATTTACTTCTTGCTCTGAGTTCTGTCCTCTAGGGAGCAGAGCAGTAGAAGTCTAATGTTTCTTCCATCTAGCTTTAAGAAATTGAGAAAAAACATCATTAAGACTAAGACAACCTGGTACCACCTTAATTTGCACATTCTAAGACTGGAATGAGGGAGCGATCAGTTGTTGTTCAGTTATGTCTGATTCTATGTTACTTTATGTACTTGTGTCCAAGGGTTTTTCTTGGTAAAAGTAGTGAAGGTGTTTGACATTTTCTTCTCCTGTGTGTTCCCATTTTACATATTATGAACTGAAGCAAATAGATATTGAGCAAATTGCCCAGGGTCACACAGCCTAGTAAGTGTCTGAGGCTATATTTGAACACAGATTTTCCTGACTCCAAATCCAGTGCTCTGTCTGCTGCATCTCCTAGCTGCCCTTAGTGATTAGTCAGGCAGGGTCAGTTGAGGAAGTTTTCTTTTGGATAGAGTGAGGTAAAAGATTTTATTACTTTTGAATAATTAAAAAATAAAAACACGTTCATATTCGAATACATGAAAACCACAAAGCACTAAATCCAGTTTGTACCAAAAGTCTAAGTTACTGATGCTCATGAGAAATGCTCTGACTCCATTTATTCCCATATCATCACTATCCAAGAAGCTGGAATCTGAGGCGGTGTAGGAATAATATCGGGCCAGAATTGGATAGTAGTCAGGAAACCGGTTCTTGTCTTGGATTTGTCACTTACTAAGTGATCCTCAGAAAGTCTCCAGGGATGTCCCTCATTTTACAGATAAGGAGATTAAGGCTTAGGGATAGAAAGGGACTTGCCCAGTGTCACCAGATAGTCAGTGACAGAGCTTGACTTATATACAAGGCTTCATACTACTAGTACTGCTTTCTTTTCCTCTCTCCTTCACTGACTTTTGGTATCTGTATAACATATGCTAAGTCACCTGCCCTACCTGAGGCTCAGTTTCTTTGGTCATAAAATTGAACAGTCTTCAAGGTCATCCTTGGAGCTTGTGCAGTGCTATTTCCATAGCAGGATGTGGTCAGGGGATTTCTCATTAAAATCTCAGGAAAGGGGGAGGAGAATAGCAAGTGCATCCTGAAAAATCCTTATTAAGTAGAGGGGCATTATCCACCCCAAGAGTTAGATAATCCTCACAACTGGGGGGCTTGTTCAGATACATTCTCCATCTAATCCTCTCTCCTAGAAATCACTTAACAAATATGTATTAAGCACATACTATTTTCCAGGCACTGTGCTTGGTGTTTGAGATTTAAAGACAAATAATGAAGCAATCCACAATCCAGAGGAATTTATATCCCGTTGAAGAGGATTCACACACACATGCATACACATGCACACACATGTATATGTGTATATAGATATAGGCATGCACATATATACTTATATATGAATACATGTGTACAACATATCATATTACATGTTTATGTGCATACACTATATATACATGTATGTATGTATATATGTATGTATGTATGTATGTATGTATGTATGATGTGTGTGTTTGTAGGTATACAAATATATACCGTATATGGGTTCCCTAGGGGTTAAATCATATTCTTACTTTTTTCCTTTATACATTGTTTTGAAGACATCTTTTATTTATGTAGCTTACCTCTACATGTGCTGAGTGTGTATGTATATATACACATACACACATTTACGAACAATTAAGCAGGACATATCAATGCGAGAATACAAATAGATTCTTATTGGTTCAAACAATGAATCCTGTGAAGTGACGACACTATTTGAAATCACACTTTTCATTTCTATTGGGCCAGAAGCAATGATAATATTTTATATAATTTGAACTTCAAATAGGGCAAATTTGAGGACATATTGCCACTGAAGTGGATTTTTAAATTCATGCTAATATGGACCTAGATGTATTAGTTGTAGGGAATACAAGATATCTTGGAATGGGAGTGGGAGGAAATCGAGAAAAAAAAATAATGCTTCAATTTCATTTTCATGGAAGAAAGAGGCTGTATGCGGAGGTAAGTAGGCCGTTCATTTCAAGCATGGGAGATGGCCAATGCAAAGGCGTGGAAATGGGAGGCAAAATTGTCATTTATGAAGAACAGTGAGAGGGTCAGTTTGATTTGATCACAGAGGGCAGAAGGCTGAGTAATGTCCAATAAATCTGGGAAGATTTGTTGGGCCCATATTGTATAGGGTTTAAAACTTAAGCAGAACAATCCATGCTTTTTTTTCGAGTTAATAGGAAGCCACTAGAGTTAGTTAAGTGGAGGGAGGGGGGTGATATGGTTAGATCTGTGTTTAAGGAATATTATTTTTACAGCTGTCTGTAGTGGTGAGATACTTGAAACTTAAGATAGGGTGATTATTTATGGTTACAAAGACCTACTGCCTAAATTACCTATATACTCTCAGGGACATGTTATATTGCTGATGTGTGAACTCCTAATGGTACAGACTGCAGCCCATCTTTGTAACTTCTCATCGTGTCCATATTCTTTCACGATTCTAGCAAAAATTTCCCTATTCCAAGGACCTTCTTCTAATTCTCTTAACAAGGCTTAAATACCAAGGGTGCATTATGGGATTTCCAGATATTAAACCTTGCTCTCACATACCTTCTTTTCTATAATACAATGTTTTGAAACCATTTTTTATTCCACTTCTCTCAAGGACTTCTTGGTTGGTAACTTGGTTAGTAATCTTATCTCATTTAATAACATAGTCATTGTAACTTTTATATGTATATGTGCTATTTAAAATTTTATACAATGCTTTCCTCAGATCCATACTGGAAGGTACATAGTGGGAATGTTATTATCTTGATTCTACACATGAGGAAATTATGGTTCATTAAATTTAAATGACTTTTCCACAGGCCTACAGATAGTAAGCATCAGAGATGGGATATGGAACCTATTTCTTCCAAACTGCAAATCCAGTGCCTTTGCCACTACCCAACCCTGTCAGTCAACAGCAATCCTGGGAGAGAGGTATCTTAGCAATTACCATTCCCCCCATGCCTGAGTTAATAAAGCTTTCAGGAATAGATACTTCTTCTTTTCTAAATATGCCATGGTTCTCAGCATAGTGGTTCTAATTAAGGGCAGCAAATCAATCTCCATCGACTTTGTTTCATGTGGAAGATATTGAGATGCATCAAATAGAGAGATTAAATCAGGAGGGATGTGAGATCAAGTGCTTTTCCTTCAACGATCCTGGAGAAGTAGCATGATGTAACAGAAAAGAGAGTGATGCTGGAGTGAGAAGACCTTTGTAAAATCATAAAGTTACAGATAGAAGAAACCTCATAGGCCATTCATCCCAACTCTCTCACTTTACAGATGAGAAACCTGAGGTCTTAAGAAGTTTAATCCTTGGACAAATAGATAGCAAACTTTAGAGATGAGATTTGAACCCAGATTCTCTGACTACAAAGCCAACGAATTTTCCCAGTATGTCACTCTCTTTGTTCTAGATTTCTGTTTCTGAGCTTTGAATGTCTTGGGGTATGATGACATTCTTCTAGATGGGCTCCAATTTTCATGCACAAAAAGTAACCTAATAATTCAATTCAACAAATCATCCATCCTCTAACCATTTCAGTCAGTCAGTCAAGCATTTATTAAAGTTCTTCTATATATCAGGCACTGTGATAAACACTGAGGATACATAGAGAAGCAAAGGACACTCCTTGCCCTCAGGAAAATAAAAATCTAGTGGGGAAGAGAGCATATAAAATTCTATGTACAAATAAGATATGTGCAGGGTGAATAGAAAATAATCAATAGAGAGAAGGTATTAGAATTAAGAAGAACTGAGAAGAATTTCATATGGAAGGTATTTTACTTGGGAATTAAAGAAAGCCAGGTAAGCCAGGAAGTATAGATGAGGAGAGAGAACATTCCAGAAATTGTGGACACAGTGAGATCCAAAATATGGGAGGAGTGGGAAATGAAAAGGTGTAAGATAATAGCAAATTTTTTGCTTGTGGAGCAGGCATTCCATAAGGCACAATGGAAAGCCTGGGTAGCTTTTGGTTGAAAATTTAGTAGGACTGTGGTTGAAGGGAATGAAAATCTGGACTTATATGATAAGAGATGGGGAATAGATTTTGGATAGTGACCTGTAGGGCTTCAGAATCTCTTGGATAGGATGGTATTACCAGGTGGGAGTTTTTAATCATTAAGTAAAAATTTTAGAGAGATTTTCAAAGATAGTAATATTATGACATCAGGTTGAATTCCATTTAGAAATGTGGGCAGTTCAGGGAAGGGAATAAGGACTTGCATAAGGAGTAGTTATACTCTCCTTTTCCCAAGGTAGAAGATCAGGTCAGAAACTGCCTGATTTCCATTAAGTCGCCTGTCTGGTGGAAATGGGAGGTGGGGAGGGGGCACTTATACATCTTGTATGTGTAATGACACCCTACACATTTTCTGCCTTGTCTCTAGCCTCCTGTTGGAGGAGGAGAAGTACTATTCTCTTAAACCGGTCTCACACTGCTGAGTTGAGGGGAGAGAACACCATTTTATCAAGTTTCTTTCTCAATGCTAAAAAGTCATACACATGCTGTTGGTGATGGTGGAATATTTTATTTTGTTTTCCTTTTTTACATAAAAGGGTGAAACTATGTTGGGAACAAGAGTGAATCTAGAAATGTGACTGAGGAAGCTCCACGTGCTAAGAGTGTTCTATCAGAGTTCCAGGCTCTGACAAATAGTCATTCTTGCTTTTTATCTTTAGTTTTCTTTCAATGGGGTGAAATTCTGAGACTAACTGGAACCAAGTACAAAAATGGAATAGACTATTTTGTGGGGAGTGAGCTATAAATGGAAGTATTTAAGTGGAGACTGGATGATCATCTTTGGGAATATTATAGAAAAAAATCCTGTTCCAGAGGATGGTTGAATGAGAGAACTCAGAAAACCTCTTCATTACTGTGAATCTTTGATCCAATGACTATTTTAGCAACGATTGAAATTAGAATATTCAAGTGGAGGAAACAAAAGTGAAGGTTATGAGAGAAGGGAATAATTATAAAAGGGTAATATATAATTTTTAAAAATATAACATACAGCTAGATAATTACATATACTCTACCCCTAGCTCCAATATGAAAATGCATTATGACAGTTCCTAAAAGGTTGAGAGCTATTCTTTTCAAACATATACAAATATATAGAATATTCCATTAATTAATTATTAACACCATTAATTAATTCCATTCCACTTAAGAATTAGTCATGATTATCTTTCAGAAATTCCTTCTTGCTGAATTTAAGCCAATTTCACCTACATTTGCTGCAGAGGAAGTATTTAGGAAAAGCTTTTTATCATCTATTACACAAAACTCCTTCATATACATGACAGCCATTATAGTCTTTCCTTCAGCTTTCTCTTTTCTGGGTTGACTGAATTGAATTCCTCTGACCTCAGCCCTTAGGGATGAACTCCCAACCCTTTCACAAATTGTCTATTGCCTTCCCCTTATTTGAAGGTTGTTTTTAAAGGAGGATAAAGTACAAAATACTTTCCAAATGGCAAAGCCCTCTGGAATGCAATCTAGTATTCTTGTCCTTATCATTACAAGTCAATCATTTTTAAATTTTCTAGGAAACATCATAATGGCTTCTGTTAGAAATCAAAACAAACCTATCAGTGTTTAATTAATTCTGATTTTTGACATGAAAATATTACATAATTGTAGACTCAAGTAAGGCTTGGATACCTATCCATTGCCAATCTTACTTAGTTCCTAAGCATACTACCAACATTCATGGATCAGCATCCCAGAAGCAGCTTGCTAGCACACATGCATTTACACCATTTTGATTTTATGTTATTTTTTTTTCAATTAAAGTCACTCATTTAACAGACAGAGTCATACTTAAAACAACAAAAAAAAGGCAAATTAAGACAGGAGGCATAAGGAAAGAGGTTTATTGTTAAGATAATCATCAGCATCGCGTTGTATATTGATTTTTCTTTTCTTTTCTTTTTTTTAAACATTTACTGCTGTATTCAGTTGTTTTCTCACACACTTGGCAACATTTTATTCCAGACACAAAGTACCGTTCACTTATCAACCTGGAACTTAAGACATTTGGAACAAGGTGGAACCAGATCTTAAAGTCTGAAAGCCAAATCAGAGCTGGCAGATAGGTGAGTTTTTTGCTGCTGAGAGGTACAATTCTCTACCTTGGTAACACCTCTAGCCTTCTAGAGGCAGATTCTATTTTTAGGGACTATGTAATATGCTGAAAGGAGCACTGAATTTGTGAGTATGAGGACCTGGGTTTAATGCTAGCATTTGCAACTTTTGTGAATTTGAGGAATCCATAAAACCTCTAATTTATTACCTGTGAAAGGAGGGGCTTGCACTAGATAACTTTCTAACATTCCACCCAGCTCTAAATCTATGATTCTACAGTAATACTCAATAGCACATTTTCTTGCCTAAACATTCTGATCCAAGATCTTTTCTTTGTTGAAAATAGAGAAGCCCTAAAAAATAAAGATGAATTAAAAATATTTTGGATGGATGCTGGAGTAATAAGCCATTATATCAAAGTTCAATTTAAGATTCAGTTGCTCTGGAGGACAATTTTGTCATATAATGGATAGATTAGATGTAAAATCCAGAAATAAAATACTGGAATACCTGCCAAGGACAGATTTCTATCAGTGACAGGACCAGCTGGAGACCCACTATAGGAGGTTAGGGGTGTCCTTACGAGAAGTTAATTAAAGCCAGAGTAATGTCCTAAGGGTCTAAGATGAACTGACAGTTACTAATATATTAATTCAGAAAGTATGATCAGATAATAGGTTCCACATAGAAGAAAAGATAGTGATATTTTCGAAATTAAAACCAACAAGTTAGGGATTAGACATATACCTATAAGTCAGTCCAGGAGAGTTAGCATGAAATAGTGGAAAACATATTAGATTTAGAACCAGAAAACAGGATTTGGATTCTTTTCTCTAATATTTCCTGTATCACCTTGAACAAGTCACCTAATATCTCAATTTCTTCAGCTGTAAAATCAGTTGAATCAGATAATCTCTTAAGTGTGTTGGATTAGGTAATCTTCCACTTTCAAAAATTAAATACATTTCACATTTACAATAAGTTTAAGTTGGAGAAGGTAGAAAAGAGATAAATGTTTAGGTCATCAATGAAATTAACATCAAAGATTGAGGGCTTTGGTGTGGCTGGTGTACCACTACTATTAAAGAAAGATACCTTGGACAGAGATGTTATGTGAGATAATTGTATAACTGTAGCTGGACCAGCCATATTCCCTTTCTCTGAATGAGGCCACATGAGCTTATCTTCAAATAAGGTGGTGAAAGTTGTCTTTGCCTTGGACACAATAGGCAGGGTTCAGGTTGGGACAAAAGAAGATCAGTCACTGATATTTATGAGGTGCAGAGAGTTATATGTGAGTTTATCCATTACGGATTAAAGAATTGTGGACAACTAAGGATCGAAATACATGAAATACCCAGGAGGTGACACTATTCCACAAAACCTGATTCCATAAAACTTATGTATTCTCTTAAAAAAAAAAATCAATTCACTTAATTTCCCCCACTTAATACTATTTTGTTTTTCCAATTACATGTAAAAATAGTTTTCAATACCCATTTTTATTGTTTTAAAATTTTTATTTAGTATTTTATTTTCCCCAATTACATGTAAAAACAATTTTTAACATTCATTTTTAGAACCGTGAGTTCCAAATTCTCTCCATCCCTCCCCACAATCCCCTCATTGGAAAGGCAAGAAATTTGATACAAATTATACATGTGTAGTCATGCAAAACATTTCCATATTAGTCATGTTGTGAAAGAAAACATAGAACAAAAAAAAAAGCCCTCAAGAAAAATAAAGTTAAAAATGTATGTTTCAGTCTGTATTCAGACACCATCAGTTCTTTCTCTGGGGATGGATAGCAATTTTTTATCATAAGTCTTTCAGAGTTGTCTTGGATCATTGTACTGCTGAGAATAGCTAAGTCATTTACAGCTGATTATCTTACAATATTACTGTTACTTTGTACATAGTATATTTCATTTTGTATCAACTCGTAAGTCTTTCCAGGTTTTTCTGAAAGCATGCTGGTCAATGTTTCTTTTCTTTTCTTTTTGGTTATACAAGTACAATTATGTTAAACATTTTTTTCCACATTAGTTATGTTGTGAAAGAAGAATCAGAAGAAAAGGGAAAAGCCACAAGAAAGAAAAATAAAAAAACAAAAAACAAAAAAAGTGAAAACAGAATGCTTCCATTTGCATTTAGACTCCATGGTTCTTTCTCTGGATGGCGATAGCATTTTCCATTATGAGCCTTTTGGAATTGTCTTTGATCATTCTATTACTGAGAGGAATTAAGTCATTTATAGTTGATCATCGTACAATTTTCCTGTTAGTGGTGTACAATGTTCCTGGTTCTGCTCAGTTCTGTAAGGCTTTCCAGGTTTTTCTGAAACCTACCTGCTCATCATTTTATACAGTACTCTATTTTATAGTACATCCATTTTACAGTACACTTTTACAATATTCCATTTCATTCATATACCTCAACTTGTTCAGCCATTCTCCAATTGATGGGCATCTCCTCAATTTCTAATTCTTTGCCACTATGTAAAGAATTGCCACAAATATTTTGTACATGTGAGTCTTGTCCCTTTTAAAAGATCTCTTTGGCATATAGACCTAATAGTGGTATGACTGGATCAAGGCATAGGTACAGCTTTATAGTCCTTTGAGTATAGTTCCAAATTGCTCTTTACATTGGTTACATTAATTAAGAACTCCACCAATAATGCATTAGTATTCCAATTTTCTCACATCTCCAATATTTATTATTTTCCTTTTCTGTACTATTAGCCAACTTGATAGGTATGAAATGGTACTTCAGAGTTGTTTTAATTTGTGTTTCTCTAATAAATAGTGATTTAGAGCATTTTTATATACCTATAGATAGCTTTAATTTCTTCATCTGAAGACTGCCTGTCCATATCCTTTGACCATTTATTAATTGGGGAATGATTTGCATTCTTATAAATTTAAGTTACTTCTCCATATATTTGAGAAATGAGGCCTTCATCAGAAGCAGTGGCTATAAAAATTGTTTTCCAGCTTTCTGCTTTCCTTCTAATCTTGGTTGTGTTGGTTTTGTTTGTGTAAAAGCTTTTTAATTTGAAGTAATCCAAATTATTCATTTTGAATTTTTTTATGTTTGCTATCTCTTATTTGGTCATAAATTCTTCCCTTCTCCTTAGATCTGACAGGCAAACAATTCCTCGCCCTCCTAAATTGTTTATGATATCACCTTTTCTGTCCAAATCATGTAGCCATTTTGACCTTATCTTGCTATACAGTGTTAGATGTTGGTCTATGTCTAGTTTCTACCATACTCTTCCTGTTTTCTCAGCAGTTTTTGCCAAATAGTGAGTTCTTATCCCAGAAACTGAATTCCTTGGGCTTATCAAACAATGGGTTACTATAGCCATTGACTACTGTGTCTTATGTAAATAACCTATTCCGTTGGCCCATCACTCTATTTGTTAGCTACAACCAAATAGTTTGGATGATTGATGCTTTGTAATATAGTTTTAGATCTGGTATGGATAGGCCACCTTCCTTTACAATTTTTTTTATTAATTCCTTTGATATTCTTGGCATTTTGTTCTTCCAGATGAATTTTGTTATGACGTTTCCTAATGTCATAAAAATAATTTTTGGGTAGTTTGATGGGTATGGCTTTAAGTCTAATAATTTAGGTATAATGGTCATTTTTACTATATTAGTTCTGTCTACCCATGATCAAGTGATATTCTCATAATAGTTTAGACATATTTATATGAAAAGTGTTTTGCAATTGTGTTCATATAGTTCCTGGGTTTGTCTTAGCAGGTAGATGTCCAAACATTTTATTTTGTCTACAGTAATTTTATTTATTTCATTTTTTTAAAATTATTTTTAATTGGTTTGTTTATTTACTTTTAGTTTATAACATTCAGTTCCATAGTCCCTTGAGTTTCAAATTTTCTCCCCTTCCCTCTCCTCTCCCTCCTCCCCCCATCATGTTGGCATGCACTCAAATATAGGATCTACAAATATCTTCACATTAATCATTAGTCAGGTTGTAAAGTAGGATTATACCTGATGGAATGATGAGTGGGAAAGAGGAAACAAAACAAAACAAGGAAAAGAAACAGAGCAAGTAGTTTGTTTCAATCTGCATTCAGACTCTGCATCTCTTTCTCTGGATGTGGATATCTCTTTTGATCATGAGTCTTTTAGAGTTGTGTTATAACGTTACATTGCTGAGAGGAGCACAGTCTATTGAAGTTAGTCATAATACATAGTCTACAGTCATTTTAAATGGAAATTTTCATTCTATCTCTTACAGCTGGGCTTTGTTTGTTTATTTTATTTTATTGGGTTTATTTTATATCTCTCAACATTGATAATTTGGAATTTTATTTTTATTAATCTCTCCTTTAGTTTTCAGAATTTCTAATTTGGTGTTTACTTATAGATCTTTAATATTTTCTTTTTCTAGCTTTTTTGCTGCATGCTCAATTCACTGATGTACTCTTTCTCTATTTTATTCACGTAAGCATTTAGAAACAAGAACTGCTTTGGCTGGATCTCATAAAATTTGATGTGTTTTCTCATTATTGCTGTTCCCTTTGATGAAGTTATTGATTGTTTCTATGATTTGTTGGCTGACCCACTCATTCTTTAGGATTAGATCATTTAGTTTCTGATTAATTTTTAATCTATCTTTCATGACACTTTATTACACACAATTTTTCTTGCATCATGATCTGAAAATGATGCATTTAATATTTCTGTCTTTCTGCATTTGATTGTGAGTTTTTTATGCCTTAATACATGGTCAGTTTTTGTGTAGGTGCCATGCACCACTGAGTCTATGCCCATTCAATTTTCTCCAGAGGTCTATCATATGCAACTTTCTTCTTACCTTCTTTCTAGTTTATTTTGTGGTTAGATTTATCTAGCTCTGAGAGGGGAAGCTTGAGGTCCCCTACTGGTATAGTTTTGCTGTGTATTTCTTACTGTAACTCCTTTAACTTCTCCTTTAAGAATCTGTATGCTCTACCACTTAGTGCAAATATGTTAATTATTGATATTTCTTCATTGTCTGTGGTACCTTTTAGTAATACGTCATTTCCTTCTTTATCTCTTTTGTGATATGATTTACCCTATTCCGTCTCCCTCTTTACTCTTCTCCTAGTATGATCTTTTTTTTCACCCCTTATCATCACATCAAAGTCAGTTTATAACCACAACCTCTGTCTATATGTAATCCTTTTTACTCTTATAACAAAGATACTGTTCTCAAGAGGTACAAATATCTTCCTCTTTTATAGGGATGTAAACAGTTTAACCTGTTTAAATAACATTTTCTTTCTTTCCTGTTTACCTTTTTATGCTTCTATTGAGTCTTTTATTTGAAGATCAGATTTTCAAGGGAAAACGCTGGCAATCTAATGTGGTAGAACTATCCAGGAAGTGGTATGCAGGGCCCCTGAGGCCTAGCCTTGATTCAGCATGACTAGATCACTTCCCTTTCTCTGATCTTCACTTCTTAAGCTATGAGACATTTATACATAAAAAAAAAAATCAATCTATTTATCTACATAGATTTATCTATATAACTTTATATTTCCATGTATCTATATGTAAATCGAAATAGTGATAGATGTAGATATAGACAAAGACATAAAGACATAGATATACATAGATATAGATATATCTTCACATTTGTATGATGGCACTTCCCAGGCCATCACTTGATATAAAGGGTTTAGTCAATTTTCTCACATGATTCAAAATTGTTTGCTAGAATCAATCACTCAATAGACAAGCATTTAAAAAGGTGCAGGAATTATAGCAGGGGCTGAGGATACAAAGACAAAAATAAAACATTTCTTGTACTAAAATAATCTATCCAAAAATGTATAACTAACATAAATGTTTAATACCACAAGTCATTTCCCAATGAATAAACAGTCAAAGGATATGAATGTATAAGTTCTTAAATGAATTACAAAATAAAAAATGAAAAAAAATCAACAAAACAACAATAATACGAGAAAGGAAAATCAAAGATGGAGGTCAGGAGAAAAATCTTGGCTGGACAAGTATATCTAAGATTCATATGAATAGAGATATTAATTGATACTATAGAAACTGATAAGATAACCAAGTAAAATAGTTTAGGTGGAGAAGAGAAGAAGACACAGAGATACTTGAAGGATGGGAAGTGGAGCTATGTGTAGCAATCATGTATGGTTAGAAGTTATGGTCTGCACAGAGATCCACCAAAGAAGACTGAGAAAGAATGATTGAACAGGTAGAAAGAGAATCAGCAAAGATCAATGTTACAAAAATCCAAAAAGAAGAGATTATCAATAAGAAGAGAGTAATTAATAATGTCAGAGACTACAGAGAAGGATATGGATTGAGAAAACGCCATTAGATTTGGCCTTTAAGAGATTATTAATAACTTTAGAGAGCACTTTTTATTAAATGGTGATGCTGGAAGCAAGATTGCAAAGAGTTAAATGAGAGTGGGAAAAGAGAGATCATCTATTGTACATGATCTTCTTAGGGAGTTAAGGGGAAAAAGGAGGTGAGTAATATATGATAACTAGTGGAAATGGATGGTTCAAGTGAGAATTTGGGGGCATGAGAGAGACATGGATATGCTTTTAGGCACTAAAGAAGTAACTTGTAGATAGGGAATGTCTGAAGGTAAGTGAGGATTATGAAGGACAAAATTTGTTATAGAAGCTAGGATTGAATAGGATCATTTTTACATCTATAGAGTTTTTCCTAGAAAAGTGTTTCATGATAGATTACTTTTATACTTACTGGATTCATGTTTTTTTTCTTTTGTCTAAATGGGTCCTCCCTCAACTGAAGTGTATTAGACAGTCTATTCCTGGAATCTTAAAAGAGGGTCTTGTTTTTCTTTAATATTTGTTAGCTATATTTAAAATATATTAATTTCCTTTGAAATCCCATGCACTGTATTTTTGGCATTTAAAAATTTTTTCTGAGAAGAGGGGCATAGCGCACCAGATTTCCAAAGGGGTCCATGAAACAAATAACAAAAGGCTAAAAACCCCTGATCTATGCCTTAGGTGGTAGCCCTTCATATGTGGCTATAGCAATCTAACCTTTCCACCCCTAAAAGCCTCAAAAATCATCTGGTGATTAACATTCTGTTGATGAGTCAGTCCATCCATCACTTGGTCCTTGGGCAAGAGACACAAAAACTAACTTTGTTGGGCTATATTTGAAGCCTGGTCAGGTTGGTAGGCCCCTTTTTATTGCACAGGGTGGAAAGTGGTTCTGGATGGAGTGGGGATATAGCAAATGCTTTGGGAGGCAGAACAAATGAAGACAGTCTGGTGGGGAGGTTGAATAGGATATGAAGCATGGTTTGGTCAAAGAAATTTATACTCACTTACCAATCAAGTTTGCACAAGATAGCCCTTACAAGAGCTCACAAAATGAATGTATTAAGTTCCCCAGGCAGACTAGGGGCATTGTTTCTGGGGCCCTAGTCCAGGGAGTTCAAAGCAAATAGCAAGATGTCCTAAGGAAGAAGGCCTGATTGGATATGAGGTGGAGTCTAGTTATGAGTGCATCAATTTGTCATTTTTCAACAGAATTACTGTATCTTCATCTCTCTCATTTCTATAAGGTTATTTATAGTTATAAAATCCCAAACTGTGAAAGAATTTTAAAAGTCATCTAATCCTACTTCCTAAGTGTCATAATTTTTTTTATACTCTGGAAAATGGACATCCTACATTTGGTTAAGTCTTTTACTGATGGCATGCTTATTATCCATTCCATTTGGAGGCAAGTTTAACTATTAGAAATGTCTTCCATATACTAGTCTACTCTAATACTGACCCACTCATTATCTTTCCATAATAACACTGCCAACATATTATTAACCATTCACATTTATATAACACTTTAAAATTTCCTCTGAATAATGCTGAAAGGTAGGTCATGAAAAGTTTTGATCTTCATTTTACAGATGAGGACATTGAGGATCAAAAAGTAACTTATCTATGTTCACCTCATTCACAAGTAACACAGTCAGGATTTGCATTCAAGTGTCCTGACTCCACTCCATGCCTGTTATTTTTCCTGCTACACATAATATGGCCAGGATCAAGAAACCAGTCTGATCATGCAATTAATCCACAGAGGAGTAAGAACTAAAATTTAGATCTCTTGACTTGAAATAGATTGCACTTTCCACTATATCCCACTGCCTTCAGTTCAAAGAAACTCATTTAAAAAGAGTTAAAATGTCCTTTCATCATATTGCAGTGAGGAGAAAACCAAACAAGAATATAAGTCTGATGACTTATAGGAAAATAAAAGAGAATTGGAGAAAAAAAAAGCAGTTGGCTTTAATGTAAGGCAAAGAAATTAAGTGAAATTAGACTTTTAAAAACATTTCAAGAGGAAAATAAATACTGCAGGGAAAATAGGCTCATCACTAAATAAAGAGTGGGCTGAAATGAGTGGTGCTTGAAATGGCTCAATGACTGAATTCTTTCAATCTTCTTTAAAGCCATACACATGCAAATGGAATTTGAGCAATTCTTGCAAATTATTTTCATATTCAGTTAATAGAAATGTTTTAAGCCTCTACTTTATGCAAGATACCCAGGATGAGATACAAAGATGAATAGAGCATAGACCCTGCCTTCATGGAGTTGACAGTCTGTTTGGGAAGATAAGCCATGAATGTGAAAAGAATACAAATTAGCATAAGATAATTATATAATTAGGTAGAAAGCAAGTACTGTGACTTCAAATGAATAAGAAATCCTCCTAACAGAGTGGATCAAGGTAGACCCTATTAAGGAGATGATTAGAACCTACCACATTGTGAATTCATGAAGGGCATGATTGAAAGGTGTGTGACACTGATGCTGCAGGAACAGGCTGAGTTGGGTGTCAGAGTAGTATTAGACTCTCAAGGAGAAAACAAAATAAAACAAAACATGACATAACATGACATAATTTAGATTGATTTTATTTTTAAGTCTCAAAAGGAAATAATGAGGAATATGACACAGGACAATAAAACATTTCAGCAAGGAAGTGTAGGAATGGAAAGCATATTTTCACAAGGCTAACAGGAAAACAGATTAGGAGCTAGAAGGGACCTTAGATAGTCTGTAAAACCCCACAATTTTGTCAGATATGATCATCAGATGGTAGTGATAAGCCTGAGATACCTTGGGCCAGAGGACCTGTCTGATCTGCTTGGATAATTATTTCCACTCCATTCATGTGAATGGAACTTCCTTAGCAAGTATCTTCTCCCTACTTTGGTGTGTGGCTTTCCTTATCTAAGTGACTTATTCCTCTGTTTTTGTTTTCTGAAGTGCAAATGAACTTTTTTCAGTCTCTGAGGGCCAAAAGAGAAATGGAAAGGTTGACTCTTGGTCAACTTGCTTCTGGAACTTTTAAAATCAATTTGCATCTTACTAGGAGTGGTCTGGTTAAGTTCTTTGTCAAGCATATAGATTATAATGCGGGTCTTACCATGTCCCTGGCCTTCCCTGACCAATTTTATACAACAGAGTTTCTCAAAAGTCATAATACAATTTTAAGACATTAAAGCAAAAAATGCACTAAGACTTTTGGCATGCACTACATATGATTCTGAGTCTTCAGATTCAATTAGGCAAAATGTTTTCTCTCTAAAAAACCATCTGCATGGTCTTTCTCAGCTTCAGTAAAATTATTATGAAATTAGTTTGTACTGATCTATACATTAAGGAACACATTCAGATTGTGAACTGCTAGAGGGCAGAGACTGGCTTTTGCCTTTCCTTACATCTTCAGGACCTAAAGGTGCCAGGCCCTGTACATAATAGACAATAAATGCTTATTGACTGACTGATTCTAGGTTTATCACATTACCCAGTTAAGGAAAGAAAATAAACAAAGGTTAATTATTTCAAACCTAGAGAAAAGCAAGCATTTCAAAATGTAAATTCTATAAAAAATAGAAGAAGAGAAATTCAACTTTCTCTCCATAGAGAGAGAAGCAAAAAGAAAGGGTGCCCCTTAATTTCTTCTAGACCTTTCCACTCTCATCATGAGTTCAGGTATGACCCAGAATATAGTTTGACATCTTCCTGTCCTTAGACCCTTTCCTGGCATAAATTTTATTAAAATTATTTGTTCTCCATAGATCTTGCTTGTGATGGTTTCCAATTGCTTGTAATTTACTTGTCTTCCTGGCTTTCCTATCTACAAAATTTTTCCCCAGGTGATCTGCATCACTTTTAGAATTTTGCTCCTATGGTGAGTCTAAGGCCCCTTAGAGCTTTGGGGACACTGCTTTAAAAATGTACCAAATAGCTTCCTGCTATGCTCTCTTAATAAGATTTTGATACAGATTTATGTAAAACCACTGAGGAAACTTGTAGCTAGGGAAATTAAGTGACTTGCCCCAAATCATCAAGGAAGTTAAGTTTTTTGTTGTTGTTGATGTTATAGAATAAATGAATTGAAAAGAAGATCAGAGAAAGAATTGTGAAAGATCCATGTAGAGGTCCTACTGTAATCTGAGAAAAATATTCTCCTATGGCAAAAGAACCTTTCCTCCTAGGATTGAAGTAAGAAGTCTCTACTTGTCAAGATACCTGAAGCACAAGTTTCAGTTTTGCAAAAGCCAAAACTGGAACTTGGTGCTCACTTGAGGTTAAATATAAAGTTTAGTGGAAAGAGTGGAATAAGTAGAATTGTGTTCAGATCCAGGTTTTGGCACTTTTTCAATAATTTACTAAATTTAATGGTATGAGTTCCAGGAGAAACTCACACAATTTCCGATGAGTATACATGCATGTATCTATATCTATACCTGTATGTATGTATATATAGATACATATGCATAACTATATCTATATAATCATATGTACCTATATCTATCTATCATCTCTCTCTCTCTCTCTCTCTCTCTCTCTCTCTCTCTCTCTCTCTCTCTCTCAATGTAATCTATCATCAGGATCCAAGTTTTCCTAAGGCTTAAGATAAGAGATTCACCAAAAAGTATAGGTGAAAGAGATGTTAACATGCTCATTTCATAATGAAAGACAGAACAGTGAAACTAGGCTCAAACGGAAAAGAACTTTATTCCTATAGAAATCAGAATGGATTGGAGGTAGACAAAATAGACATTTTCATCAGAGATGGGAGAAAAATAAGATGGAAAAAGAATGAACATACCTGCCTTTAGAAACTTGGGTACCTTTAAATTACTTTAGATAGCAGGATTTATATGTAAATAGTGTTTTAAGATTTTAATAGGAATTGAGGCAATAGTTTGCTAGAAAGGCCAAAACAACATTAAGAAAAAAGGAAACAGTTAGGATTTTCCTAGTCTATGTGGAGAGATGATATTCTCCTGTACATAAGAGACTAATAGAAGCTTTCATTTCAGAACCATTGCCTTTTTTTTTTTTGGACCCGCATCCCAATTTTTAGCACTTGGGATTAGAATCAGACACAAAGCCAACAATCTTGGTAGAATTTGCTCCCAACTAGAAATACCCAGCAGTCAATGTAGTAACTATTTTTTGTATCTTACCAAAACAACAAAAGCCAGCTGATTGCATCCTCATCTTTCATTTCAATAAATTTGATTCCATATATGAATTTTATGCATGGGATGTCTTTAGTTTTTATGCAATGGATGTTGATTTACTATAAAGTTATCTATTTTGAACATATTTGCTGCTAAAAAGTTGAGCAAATCAACAGGAGGATCTGATCATATTTTCTGCCATCAATGAGTACCCAAAAAGAAATGAGAACAAATTATGAAACATTACCATCCGCTACTGGTTGAGAGAAAATTTGTGTGATCAGTGAGGATTCACCAGAATACTTAAAATTACTTCTAGTGAGTCATTGTCTATTTCAACCAGTCATAAGACCCATCTAGAATAAAGTAGGAGTATAAATGCTTTTATTGGAATTGCATATCCTAGAAAGCTAAGTAAAGCAGGCATCATTATGGTAGCCAGCATTTCCTCTTAAACATTTTCATCATTATACATATCATGAAAGTTAGGCTATTGATCAAGACATATTGTTCAAGTATCTTGAAATCCTTTTTGGTTTGATTGCTATTATTCATAACATAAAATATTAGAATCATGGAATGGCAAGAGACTACAGATATTATTCAATCTATCCTCTACCCAAAATGCAATTCCTCTCTACCATATTTATGTCAAGTGGTCATTCAGACAGTGATGATGTCAGGTGAAGAGGAACCAATTACCTTTGGAGATGGCCCATTCCAATTTTGGAAAGTTCTTTCTTTATACTCTTTGACTCTGAAATATGTCCCCCTACAATTTCTATCCTTTGCTGTTAGGTTTCCTCATTTAGGACAAATACAATAAACCCTTTTCTGCAAATAGAAAAGGTAGAAAGAGGGCTAAAGAGAACCAGTTTCCGACTATCAGCTATGGTATTTACTATGACCTTTATTAAAACAACTACCCAATCTGGGACTTAGTTCCTTATTCTAAAGTAAGGAGCTGGATTAAATGATCCCTACCAGTCCTCCAAATAATAAAAGACATTGTTGAGATTTTAGGAGACACTCTGTTTTCCAGAGCTAAGGCTCAGCAAGTAAGCTGTGTCCTGAGCTTGGCATAACAACAATCCAGTGTGCTCATCCTCTGGATGATCTCACTGTCTGGCAAAATCTCACATAATTATTGTATATGCTTTGACCAGTACCAGGTGTTCTCTGAGCTTGGATAAGCTTGGGCAAGACCCCAAGTTCTGGTAATGAAGTCCTGGAATTAATCAAACTTGTTTCATTGTTGCTAATACCCCTCTATGTCAGAACTATAGCTCACTGAGTAGCCATAGGTATAAGAATTGAGATTTGGCCACACTAAAGCAGGTCCCCCAAGTAGAGATGTGCCTCCAGAAATGTGTCCTTGCTTGCAAGCCATTTTCCTCACTTTGAAATTAAACTTTCGTTTGATTCCTGATTCTCCTGTCTCTAGCTTGCTCTATTTGGCTCCCGCCATTTACAGGTCAGAGACTCGTTTTGTCCACTTGACAATTTCTAACACCTAAACCACATGTTTTATAACTGGGAGGGCCATTATAAAACATCTAATAAAATCCTTTATTTTTGAAGATAATGCCAATTAAGCTCAGAAAGCTTAAATGATTTATTCAAGATTAAACAAGATTCAAACCCCAGTCATCAAACCCCAAACTTTATCCTCCCTCCCTCTCCTTTTCTTCTGTGTTGTCTCTCTCAAATTATCTTCTCCAAGATTAAAAAAAAATCCTTGTCCCTTCAATGGATCCTCATATGTCATGGTTGCCAGTTGTCTCACCATCTTAGTTTCCCTCCTCTAAAAATATACCAGCTTACCTTTCAAAAATTGATCACCTAAAACTGGACATAGCAATTCCAATATTATTTGACCAGACAATGGGACTGATGTTTTCCTGACTTTGTCTCTTGTCTGCGTCCAAATTAAGATATCACAAACTTTCTGGACACCATGTCACACTACCAATGTAAAAGCATTTCAAAAGAAAGTAAAAAGAAAAAGAAAAAAAAATGCAGATTTTACTAATCCCAATTATTTCTCCTCACCCCTTCAGCATCCTGTTTATGTGATGATTCATCCTGTGTCTAGTAATAGTGGTAAATGATGCTGATGTGCAAAATTGCACAGACCTGGACAGATTGACTCATGATCCATATTTTCTTTTTCCTTTCCTGCTTTGCTTTGTAGCAGCTGAGCCACAAGGTCCTCAGTTGTACTTGATTTTCTAACAGAGAAACCTGGAAGGTAAGGAGAATATCCAAATATACTTTACTTGACACTCTCAGAGCATTTAAAAAGAAGCTTTCACTTGAAATTATCTACTTTTAATTTATATAACTGGAATTTGATTGACACAATTGAATAAGTACTCACAATCAATTTTATAAAAATAATTCATAAATTTGAATACTTCTCAAGCAGGCTTTTAACATCTCTTTTACATTTCTTCTAGTTATCGTTATTTTCATTTTCCTTAATTTTTTTTCCTTAAATTTCCTTAATTTTTTCCTTAAATTTTCTTAAATTATATTTCCTTGATTTTTTTTTTCTCCTTAGAAGAGTGAATAACAATGAACAGCATAAATTTAACTCCACGTAGACTGGGTTGCCCTATATTACATTTGAGGTGAGGGAGTAGGGGGCTTAGTCCCTTAGTGTTTATCATTGCTATAATAACACTTTAAATCATCTGTTATTTCATTGATGTGAGTCCTTCTTCCATAGAAAGTAATGATTTCATGAATTTTCTATGACTCAACATTTCATTTTTTTCACTTGGTTGCTAAATTCTGGTGATAACTTTTCAACAAGAAAATAAGTCAATAATTAAGAGGCACACAGTCTATTACTAGTACTGTACTTAAGGTATTTCTAGATTTGTATGACTTGTTAGAATTTATACTTTGCTGGCATAACATTTTAGAATCCAAGCTTGTTTTAAAACTCTAATGAGACATTGAAGGTAGATTTTAGTGGTCTTCCTCTTTCCCCTCTCTTTTCTTCTTGCTCTTTCTCCTCCTCCTCCTGCTACTACTGCCACTACTAATAATGATTATAATTGTAGTAATTCAGAAAGTCTTCAAAAGAAATCTCATCATGGTATAGGGGACCCTGGGTTCCTGAAGGTCATATCAGTGGTTTGCAAGCCATGGCAAGTTCTGTCATAATAGAAAGGATTTTTAGAGTCCCAGTTGTTGCCATTTTTCCTTTCTGAGGATCAACCTAAATATGCAGAGATACGACCAATAGGGCCGGCCTATTGGTAATGAATTATTTCCCCATGGGACTCATGGAATAAAGTAAAACACAAAATAGCCCTGAATTCTGTGTGCCCCGTATCCCCATGTCCATTGACAATATCAGAGGGAAAAAAAATGCTATGGGCGTAGGGTACTAAGAATCACCTAATTTTATGCTATTTAGAAATATTAACTTACTTTTCATTACTCTCAATGTGAAATGTTTCTGTAACATGATATTACTGCAGAAACTGAATCATATTACATCTTACCATTCACATTAGAACTGAAACCAGAAGAATAAGCATAAAAAGTGGAAAGGGAGGCCAACAGAGAGGCTATAATCTCCAAGGCAATGTCAGTAGATACAGAGGAAGGTCCTTGGAACATTAGAGGATCCATAAGATGATATGAAATGCCAAACAAAATTAAAGGTGTGGATGGATCATGATCTATATTCACAGTGATGAAATCATTGATTCATTGAAATATTGAATAATAATAATAACTCATATTGTAATACTTTCAAATCTTATAAATTGCTTTACTAAATACACATTGCAAGTGTGAGCATGTTCAAGAAAAAGCAACTAGAATTATTAAAGGACCTTTAAAAAAGAATTGAAAATACATATTAGAGGAGTTTCTATCAAATGAATAGGAATAGGAATTGCTAGGAAAGGAAAAAAATTGTGCATGCATTGTGTGCATGTTGGTGGGTATGTAGGTGTTTATGTGTGTGTGGGAGCAGGGAGTGGGTATTTAGAGGGATCTACTTATTCTGCTTGGTATAATAGGGGAGTACCAGGAGCAAAGGATAGTTGTTTGAGAAGCTCATTTCAATTCATCTTAGAGGGCGGAGCCAAGATGGCGGCGTAGCAGCAGCAACATATCGCAGCTCTCACATAGCCACCCCAAAATACCCATGAAACAGGACTCTAAACCAATCCTAGAACTCCAAAACGCACACAAAGATATTTCCCACTAAAGTCAGCTCAGCTACAAGGAACCATATCAGCACTGCGAACCGAAACCAGCCTGGCCTGAATCCGTGGCTGTGCCCCAGGGGCGGCTGGACGAGAGGAGCGGAGGAGCCTCTCAGGTGAGCAGATTAGCAGCAGCTGCAAGTACGGATTGTGAAAGGGGGAGATAAGCAGTCTGGCGAATGGCCTCCAGAGCAGAAAAGCAAAAGGCAGAGGTTTTGCACCTGCCTCCGCTTTGTAGCTTCCCACCCATGGCCTGTAGACACCAGAGGGACTAAGCAATTGTTCTGGGGCCAGTGCTCTCGTGTTGAGCAGCCTGGATCCAGATCGCCATCTTGGGCCTCGGTCTTGGAGTTTTCATTACCCAGTCAGC
>CM053583.1:68659991-68690067 GCA_028627135.1 Pseudochirops cupreus | reverse complement strand
CTCCCCCATTGTTCTATTTTCTATCCTGTCCCTGTCCCTGTCCCTTTACAGAAGTGTGTACTTCCATCAATCCTCCCCTCCACCTTGCCCTCCCCTCCATCATCCCACCTCTCATTCCCATCCCCCCTACTCTTCTGTGCGGCAAGATACCCAGTTTAGATACCTAAACTTTTCAAGCCTCAGTTTCCTGATCTGTAAAGTAGGCCCATTAGCGTGTGTGCTACCTACTTTGCAAAGTCACTTTGTATGCCTCAAAGCGTGATAGAAACATGAGCAATTATGTAAGATTTCACTGCCATAGGATAGGTTGTCTTTCTGTCATTATAGATTTAAGTCCTTCCAGGACTTGGAAAAGGGTCTTTATGAGTTAGAGTTACTGAAAACAAATCAAAACAAACAAACAAAAAAACCCACCTGTTGGCCCATGTTCAGGTAATGAATTTTTCTGCACTCAGAATGATGCTGAGATGACAGAAACAGTCCATTGTTAGGTTTGTACTTGATATCTTTCCAACTTACTAGGATGTGGTGGAGCTTGTGCTCTTCTTAACTTGCTTTTGGGAGCACAGAGTCACTTTCATGACAAAATAAGGCATTAAGGTAGGGATTTAGCAGAGAAAAACCCACAGTAATAGTTATTGTTAGAGCGCTTAGATATGTTTCTGAAATTGAGTTTGTAGTGCAGTGAGGATACCAAAAAGTCTTGAAGAACAGTGTGGAAAGAGTTTTATGGCAGGTCATTTTTGTATTATTTTACTGAAACAGACATAAATGTAGTGAGATGATCATTCCTAGTTTTTCATGAAAGGTCACTTAAGATGAATGGAAGGTAGATGCAAGGATTTCTCAAAATCTTCCATTTCCTTATATAGGTTACCTCTAGGAAGTCCCTAGAAATTATAATGGGACCATTGACTGCTTTATGCATAGCTAGAATATAGGATCACCAAATGATGCTATTATTTAGGAAAAAGTCCTTTCCTTTCACAAATTTTCCTCCAGATAGCCAACTACTTTTGGAAATTTATTTTTTTAAGCAGGGGATTCTGTTTTTTGTTTCCTGAATTAAAGGTATGTAAATTATAAATAAGCCTTGGAGAGCTAACAGAGGACCATCTCATTTACCTTTGTTACAGATGACTGATAATAGATCTAATAGGAAAGTAAGTAAAGATAGTAAAGAACAGGAAGGAGAAGTCAGTATTTATTGTTCTGGTAGCAGTGATTAAAAGTAGACCCAGTTTACTTAAGTCTTAGATAAATGAGTCTTGGATTCTAAGACTTAGCAGAATGGTCATGCAGTATGTTGCTCTTGATAGACTAGTCATTTGCTTGAAAAAGATTTAGAGCAAACTTTTCTGTGAAAAGATTTATATAAATATGTTTATATATTCATGCACATATAAATACAAGTGTTTGCATGCACATGAGTATGTGTGCATATATGTATGTGCATATATACATATATGCATATACATATAAACATGCAGATCTGCACACCTATATACACAGACATATAATACACGCATGCCTTTATGTATATGTGTGTACACTCATATACACACACACTGGAAGTAGGTCACGGGAGAGTTACTGTACACAAAGTGGTCTTGGGTCTCCAATCTTGTATTTCTTTCTGTGGGAGTGAATATAACCCTCAGGATTTTCTTTCAATGGCATTCAAACTCTAGAATGTTAGTGTTGTATATGTGTGTCCCAGGAGAACAGGGATGCTTGTCAACAAATTGGGAAAGGCAGCACAGCTGGTTCATGGAAGCAGGAATGGAATAAGTGTAGCCATTTATTTTTAACAGCATTTCCACCTGAACAGATGTTGTGTTTGACCAGGTTACTTAAGAAGAGGTAGCAATCTGGCACTTATTGGTATACTGCACTAGCCTCCAATGTCCAATTCTATTGAGCATGTAAACAGAGAGTGAGACAGGATCAAATAAGAATTATATGCATTGCAGAAAATAGTGGTTTCAGGTGGCCTAGATCAGAGGTGTCAAATATATAGCCTTAACACTCTTCAATGAGGTCTAAAATAGATAAATGTAATGATTAATTTTTAATAAAATACATAAAATACTAGAAAACATAGATAATATTAATATGTAGTTTTCTAAGTCAATATGCAGTTCATTTAGTCATCACCATTTCTACTTTGGTTTTAAACCACTGGACTAGAAAATTTAGGGAAGCTAGTTGTCTCGATAGATAGAATGCTGGGCCTGGAGTCAGAAAGACTCATCGTCATGAGTTCAAATATGGCCTTCAAGCAGCTGTGTAATCCTGGGCAAATAACTCAACCCTGTTTGCCTCAGTTTCCTCATCTATAAAATTATCTGGAGAAGGAAATAGGAAAACAATCCACTATCAATGCCAAAAAAACCCAAAATGGGGTCACAAAGACTTGGACACAACTGGAGACAACTGAACAATTAGAGAATCTATCCATTTCCTTCTAGTTTTTGTGTGTGTTAGTGTTAATCTGATTTTTGGGATGATGGCCAGGATAGTGAATTTGGCATATACATAAGCCTGGATAATTTATTGCCCACAGCTACGTTTATTAAGATGCTCTATTATTCAGGTATAATCACATGATAAGGGGGTATCTGTGATGAGTTCGTGTTTAAGATTCAGAAAAAGCTAGTTCTGTGAAAGAGCAATCTGAGATCCCACCTTCTTCCTTTAAGACGTGTCTAGTCAGACTTGGCAGGGATGGGGAGAAAGAACAGGATATGTTTATCTTTGTCATTCTGTTATAAGTGGGGAAAAACAGGGTGCACTATATCATGATTAGGTTATTTTTTTAGGAGATCCAGCCTTGAAGAAGTTTATTGACTCAATGCATGCTTCTGAGTGTCAATCTCAGAATGTTCTTTTGCTTTATGAAGATAAAGAAATATTCCAAAAAGAAAGCAATGTATGTCCATCTTTGGGTAGCAGGGTCACCACATCTCTCACTGATGACTTTTTTCTCACTCCAGTACAGGTGCCTAATGTTGACTCATGTCTGGTGACTCTGTCGTCTAGACTAACCCCTTTGAAATCTATCAACAATTTGTAAATACCTTTTGAGGAGTCTCATCTTTTGAAAATTATAACATAAAAACCCTGTTGAACTAGTCTTGACTTCTCTGATCTTTATGACCTTACATATCTAATCCTTCTAGATTAGAATCATGATGGATGTCATTACATGTAATCTGATGATTTTCTCTCCCTATACTCCCTTCTCCCTCCACCATGAACCTATAGCAAAACTCTATGGCTTCTAGCACAAACTCCAACTTGAACTAGTCTGGGTCTCTGAAAGGCTATTGTTATCTCTTGATTTCTACAGTATCCTGAAGAAAAAAAGAAGTTGGTGGTTTATCTAGCATCATAGCCCATGTGCCCCTACCAGAGTGATTTTTCTCTTAATTACCTGTTGATATCAATTCAACAACCACACTTTTAAAGAAATGGGCATTTATTAAGGTGGGATAGTAAAGACAATTGGCGTAAAACATCCATGTGAGCTAGGGCACGCATTCCAAAATTAAATACAGAGTTTAGGGGAAATTAGGCTCAAGCTTAGAGAGCACCTGTCATGAAAGAAATAACAGACTTTCTGGAAGTCATTTTGCTAGAAGTCCTTTTCTTCCTTTTGTGTCTCTTGGTAAGGTCCCCAGGGAATTCATAAATATACAATATCTTCTTAATAGGTTCCTTGCAGAGGACTGAAGCTGTTTTTCCTCAATGTTTCTAATTTTGCTTGACTCTCAATATAGATAGATGTTACAATGTTCTTCCTGGGATGCTTCTAGCATACTGAGGAGAAGTTCAAATTCTATGATCCATAGAAGTTTACATGTTTGATTTCTGGTCAAAAGGCTGGGATAAAAGACCCAGGCTTGCCCTATTCTCAGGCCTCACAAAGAGGTTATTTCTCAGAGGCTTGACTAGAACTTTTATGTCCTCAATGCTGGCCAGATAATAGCTCTGAACTAGCTTGCCGTATTATATCAAATACAAATTTGTATAAATGCACACATGCACTCACCCCACACGCCCACCCACATATGCACATGGCATGATTAAGTCTACTCAGACAATCCCAATACACTTCCTGTGTAGTGGTATCCCTTTTTATCCAATGGCTTGAAGAAATCCATTCCTTCACTCTACCCAATGAACCAGGTAGCACACACATAGTCTAATGACTTCTGTTGATTCATATAGAAAGGTTTGGACTTTGTTCACACTTGGTTTATACTGCTGATTGATTCATTTGAGAGGTCTATAATTTTTGAGGTAGAGATATGGAACATCTGTCTTAAAGTACATTTGTAGATTTTATTTGTTGCCAGTCGATGAGAACTCAGAGTGGAAAGGCAGCATGGTATTGTGGAAGGGGAAAAAATGAACTCGTAGCCAGAAGACTTAGAACTAATTCTGCCCCTGACTGACTGTATAATTTTTTAAAAGTCATTTAAACATCTAATGCACAGTTAGCTATTATAAGAAAATAGGGTCATAGATTTAGAGCCAGAAGGGACTCAAGAGGTTATGGGTTCCATTCTCCTCACATCACCTATACAATAAATTGTGGTAATGATAAAATGATATTAGGAATGTGAAGTACTTTATCATAAAAAAAAAAGTCTGGAGCTTTGAAGTCAGTTGTGAACATTTTAATGCAAAGTTTTACAATAAAATGAAGAAAATGAGTCAAAGATTTTCTAAGTTGCCTTCATCATGATTGATAAATTTATCTAGTAAACAGTTGGGTTGCTCACTTAGCCAGAGACATCTGTGGTAGAGTAGAAAGGTCATTGGATCAGAAGTCACGTTAAAAGGTCTTGTTGTAGTCTGGATTTTACCTCTTAAGAGATGTGATCTCATGCTACTCAAGCTCTTTGAGTCTCAGTTTCTCCATGTATAAATTGGAATAATAATACTTAAAAATTACCTCATATGGTAGTTAGAAGGATTAAGTTTGAAAATACATATACAGGCTTTTACAACTCTCTTTTTAATGGGTGTGGGCATTCCTTGTACTTGCTTGGATCACAGCTCTTTTAAATGTTAGTAGAGGTAATAAAGGTACATAAGTTTCTATGGCCAAAAACAATTCAGCACCTGGTGCTGAGTCCCTATGTTTTTAATTTGACCAATCCTTGGACAACACATATACTATATTTTGCCAGATTTGTAATTAAATATATGCCAGCTTTCTAGGACCAAATTTGGGCCATTTTTCTTTTGTTTTTATATACTGGGTCCAATGACTAGCCTACATAAATTTTGAGAGGTTCATCACATAGTTTGACCACAGGGAGATGATTTTCCCTTCCCTTCCATCCCTTTCTGTTCCCTTCTGTTCCTTTCCCTTCCGTTCCCTTTCTTTTTCTTCTCTTCTCTTCCCTATGCCTTCCTGTGCCTTCCTTTCTTTTTCTTATTTTCTTTTTAACACAGCAACTTCGGTATATATACATATACATATACGTATATATATATATATATATATATGTATATGGTTATAGTAGATTGTGATAGAGTACTTAGACTTATAAAATCACAAATCCTTGAACAATTTGGTAAGTATTCATATTCTGTTTTGAGATTGAAAAGACCTTAGACATTTTAATCATCTGTATCTATACATACATACATATATGCATATATGAAGATACATATGAAGAAACTTGCATTTTTGCCATCTAAACACAATATGGTTTCAGACCTGGAAGGGAATATAGTGCAATGACAAACAGCTTTGAAAGACTCAATAACTCTAATCAAAACAATGTCCAAACATGATTTTAGAGAAAAAAAGGTTAAACATGCTACCAACCTCTTGACATAGGATTGATGGACTAGTGCTACAGAATGAGACAAGTTTTTTGAATGTGGCAAATGGGGGAATTTGTTTTGCTTAATTCTGTATTTTTGATACTAGAGGTTTTTTTCTTCTTTTTATAATGGAGGGAAAGAAGAGAGAGAATATAGATTTTTGTTAATTAAAAATAAAATGACATAAATAATTCCTCATCTTCCTTTAATATCTCTGGGAAAGACTGAAAGGCTCAATTTCTGACTGATACATTTTGGGGAAAATTAGGTAAATTCCTTACTGGAATGTTATTTAGAAAAACAGCATGATTAAATTATATGATAAGATCTCAGAATGGGAAAGAACTTTTGAGTTCCTCTAAACCAGTGGTTCTCAACCTGTGGGTCACGATTGCTTTGGGGGTCAAATGACCTTTTCACAGGGGTCACCTAAGACCATCGGAAAAGATATTTCTGATGGTCTTAGGGACTGAGACACCGCTCCTTTATCTGTCTCCAGGCAAGTCCACCCACATGCAGAAATGCCCACATATGCGTATTAAAGGGTCATGACGTTGGGAAGATTGAGAACCACTAAAGCAGTGTGGGAGAGAGAGTGTGTGATTTAGTCAAAAGAATGATGCTCTTAGAGAATCTCATCTGTAATCCTTATCAGTGGTGTGACTTTAGGCAAATGCCTTTATTTCTCTGGGCCTCAAGCTCCTCATCTCAAAATTGAGGGGATTGGTGTAAGTGGCCTTTATGGTCCCTTCTAATTCTGGTTATCTGGGAAATGGGGACAATTGTAGTTAGAATAATCACCCTTACAGGTGTTGTGAGACTCAGAGGAAGTAGTACATGGAAAGCACTTTGTACACTGTGAAAGGGCTACAGGGATATCAGCTCTTATTTCGTGTATAAACTAGATACTAGAAGGTTTCTTACAAAAACAAAAATTGTTGAAATACAACAAAGATAGATGTGTATTGTCCCACCTGTGATCATTTCATTAAGTTTTCCAAGATAGTGGCCAAATTTACTTTCTAGATTTGATAAAGTCTCTAGAAGCAAGAACTGACATTGGCCTCTTCTGACCTTACAGAGGTCTAAGGAAAAAGGAACACATGCTTCAAAGGCATTAGCATTTTGCCAGTTGGAGAAATCAAAACACTTTTGTTTCCCTCAGATGGTTCAGAGCACAAGAAACTCTCATTATGTTTTCTATGCATATGCCAGAAACAAACACCCAATCCCATACATTCACTTTTGTAGCAGATTGTGATATTCGTTGTCACAGCTGTCCTAGGATGCTAAATCAAGCCAAGACATCATTCTGGTTGCTTGGATAGGTTTTGAGCAGTTTCCTGGACATGTCCAAGGCAGAGCAGCTGGCTCTGTCTAGGGAATTACACAACTGAGAAGTTCTGGTTCACATATCTATACAGACAAAGTGGAGACCAGAAAAACAGCATTCATCAATATGTATTATATATTTGTTTATTCATTTCTGGTACAGACCTATGGTTTAATTGGTGTAGGAGATTATCAAGACAGCAGTGCCTTCAGGTGATGTAGATAAACACCATCTATAGAATTATACTCTTAGTTGCCTGGTTTGTTGTGAGAATGGTTAAATGACTGACCAAGGGTCACAAAACTAGTCTGTGTTATAGGCAGAGCCTGAGCATAATTCTTCATGTTTACAAGGCTGACCTGCCGTGTGCTAAACCAACTTGCATCTCTTACACGCTAAAGGCATTTCTTAAATACTGATAATATAAATACTTCCTTATATATATAGTGGTATACAGTAATAATATTAGCTCACATTATTAAAGCCTAATATATTTTTCATAGCTCTTTCCAAAAATAACCCTTGAGTTATGCGGTGTAAGTATCACTATTTGCAAAGAAACTGAGAATCAGAGAGGTTAAAGTCACTTGTTCATGATCAGAAAGTTAGGAAATGTTGAAGCCGGGACTTGAGAACAAGTCTTCTGAATCCAAGATAAGTGCCTTCTCCATTATAAAACAAGAACATTTTTACATTCATTTTCTTTGATATCTTTACAGTATCTCTGAGGTAGACAAATGTCTTTTTCTTTCTGGACAAGTTGTATTCAAAAGGGCATTTTGTGTAGTGGAAAGAGGACTGGGTCTTACGTTTTAATGATAAGTGTCATCACTTACTAGAATGTAAGATCCTTCTGGATAGAGACTGATTTCACTGTCTTCCTAGCCCTGCACCTTGCATATGGCCTGACACATTGTAGGCATTAGTAAATATCTGTTGATTGATTGACATATATGTGACCTTGAGCAAATCACAACCACTCAGAATTTTTTTTTCCTCTTCTTGAAAAAAGAAGGGATTTTTGTAGGTTATCTCAAATGTGTCTTCTAGATCTTAAGGCTATATGTCAATAAGCATGATTTGCATTTTATCGTTGATGAAATGGAGACACAGAGGTTAAGTGCCTTGCCCAAGAAGAAACAGCTTGAAAGTAATAGAACTAAGGCTCAGTTCCAGAGCTTTTCATTCCTGAAATATTGCTCTTCCTGATCCTCTATACTCTTTCATTTCAAACAAGAAAATCTGAATAAAAGTTATATAAAATCCTGGATTCACTGAAATTCCTAGTTCAATCACTGTTTTTAGAGGTGAAACTTATTAAGTCAAAGTAATTTGCATACAATTTGAATTACTAACTCAGAGTAATTGAGCATATAATTTGAGTTTTAGTTTCCTTCACAAAAGACACAACTTCTTAGTTGGAAGGACACTCAGTGTCTATATAGCCTAAATTATATCTGCATAAGGATCAGGTCTCTCTATAGCATAAGTGACAAATGGTCATCCAACTCATGCCTAAAGACCTAAGCTGGGGAGAAAATCAGGGAGATAGCCTGCTCTGTGATTGGATAGATCTAACTCTTATACAATTTTTCTCCTTATGGAACCAAAATCTGTTTCTTTGCAATCTCCCCCCACAATAGATATATTCTATAACGTATTAGTCTGGTTCTCTAGAAACCAGGAAGAAAAAAATCTAATTTTTAAACTACTACATGAGAGCCCTGTAAATATTTGGAGACAACTATCATATCTGTAGATTAAGTATCCCACCCTCATCAATGGATTTTCAACTGATATGGTTTCCCCTCTACCACACTGGTCACCAGGTCACCCTCCTCTGGACACATTCCTTCTGTACTGTTGTTGAGACATCCTCTCTATCATTCACAGCAAAGGAAAGAATGAAACTTTAAATCACATCAATGAACATCTATAAAATGTTTATAATGCGCCAGATATCACACAAAGCGTTAGAGGAAAAATAAAGAAAAAGCATAAAACAACCCATGTTCACAAGAGGCTTACATTCGAATGGGGGAAATAACAAAAATGTAAATCAGTATATATAAAATACCTCTGGACTTTCTTGAAACACAATACTAATTCCCAAGAAGTTCCCTAAATGATTTGAGCAATGCTAGATTATTAGAACAAGTACCCAGTGTCCTGAGCTGAATACTTTGAAAAATTTGAATTATAATGGGTAAGTTCTGGCAGATTTGTCGACAAATCCATCTCACTACTTTATGTTCACACTTTTCAGGCTCTGATTCAAAATAGAATTAGATTGTTTTTTTCTTTCTAAGCCACTGCCAATATAGTGTGTGATTTGAATTGGTAGCACCTACACCTTACCTGCTGGCTAGCTAAACGGTACAATGCACCAACGGTCTAGCCTGGATTCAGGAAGACCCATCTTCTCAAGGGCAAACCTGGCCTCAGACATTTACTAGCTGTGTAACCCTGGGCAAGACACTTAACCTGTTTGCCTCAGTTTTCTCATGTATAAAATATGCTGGAGAATGAAATGGCAAAGCACTCCAATGTCTTTGCCAAATGGGGTCTTAAAGAGTTGGACATGAATGAACAATGACAATACCTTATAGCAAAGGGACCATGATCAGACCTCAAGGAGTGGAATAACTAGTCTGAATGTGGGAAAGTGGGTCATATACCATTCTCAGGATGATAAAAAAAAAAGCATCCTGGATTTTGTCTCTAACAGAACCACACTTTGTCTTCTAACTGTATCTTCCAACATTCCATAACTCTTTCCTTCCTCCGTTGTTCAAGTTCCCCTCTTATGTACTCCAGCAGTAAGAATTATCTTAGGGGAATTACAAGTGAGTTATATCTAAAAACTTCACAGGAAATCTCAAAATAACTTCATACATGCCTCTTGTCCATAATATTACCCCATAGTTGTAGCAGGCACTGCTGAAATGCTATAGCTCCTATTCAGTGACTAGATAATAAGTGCCTCCCCCTTATACTTTGCCCCCAACCTTTTCATATAGAGTAGGACAGAGTGAGTCAATAGATGATGAGATATGAACAGGTTATAATATGCATTGTGTATCTTGTTATATTATCTTCCCTGTTCCGACCCCCAATCCCATTTTTCTGAATTTCCTTATTCCTTGTGAAGGCATAATAATCAATCCCTCTAGTCTCTTAATTTCATACTCTCATTGTTATTTTCAATTCCTCTTTCTATCTCACTCTGCATATCTAATTACTTGTCAGATTTTATTTCTACCTCCGCAATATTTCTTGAATCTATTCTCTTCTTTCTATTTCCATAGTCACCATCTGAATTCACGTTCCAATGTCTTTTATCTGGTCTTTTGCAATTGTCTCCTAAGTTTGATCATGTTACTCCCATGTTGAATAAATTCCAATGCTTCCCAATTGTCTGATCAGACTTTAACTTATCTTTTTCTTTAATTTCTATTTTTGTGTATTATAATATACAAAATATTAGCTAATATTTCTACATAATTTCCACATACATAAACAAACAAACAAACAAATAAATACACACACACACACATATGGGGTATCTGCTTCAAATGTGTTTTATTTGTTGGAGACGTTGAAAAAAGTGTGGAGACTGGTTTAAGAGAAGCGTATATAAGATAAAGTGAGGTAATGTGAAAAACATTTCAAAACAAAAGTCTTCCTGCAAGTATAAAATATAAAAATACTTGAGTGGATCCATGACCTCATATATATGTATATGGATGCTTTCTGTAATGAAGAAGCTTGAAATCTAGACATGGCTGTCCATCCCATGTTCTTCTGTTCTATGTCCTTCCGTAACTTCTCCAGAGGAGAGTCATCCGACATTATTGAAGAATATTTATTTATCTTGAGATTGCATAAATACCAGTGGAGCACATGAACAGTAGCTTGGTTATCTCTCAATCTTGGCACGGGAGCATCTCCTCATTATCTCTAAAATTAGTTCATTAATGTATTATCTTTGCAATAAATGTGCTTTTAGTTATTTTTTCCTCTCTTGATTCGATGGGGACATGATGCTTCTTTTTAGGTATGTGTATTTTACTGAAAACTTGTTGTTTTATCATAACTGGTAAGAATTCAGAAATGAATACCACTGCCATTGAGGTGAACTTCTCCCCATCCAAAGCTTATTCCTGCAATACAAGCAGGCAATCTATTTCCATTTAAAGAAATTTCTGCTGAAGCTTTTCAACACATTTTTAAAATGTCAAGAAACACTAAAGTTGGCAGGGTCATGTCTTCACTTTCTTTTTGGTGTCTATTTGTCTTCAAACTGTCTAATAAAGCCCACAACCTTGTCAAATTATGTTATATATCCAACTGCACCCACCTCTCACCGTGGTAGTGAAGGGGGCACAGTACACTTTTAAAGATCATTGGATGTAAAGGATTTGGAGAGCTTACGATTATACAATTTGTTGGTTCTTCACAGATATGCTTATTAAAATGATCCTGATTCTCTATGAAGTATATGTGAAAAGATATATTTGTTACCTTTCCTAGTCCCAGCATAAAGGAGGCTATTTTCTTTGTTTCTCTTCCTCTCCTAAAACCAATACTCAATCACTTATTTCTGTGCCTTTGCAACAAACTGTCAACCTATTTTGTACCCACTCCCTTATCACCTTTCTTAGAATTTAGATTGAGATTTCTTAGAATCCTTAGTTTTCTTCAAAGTTGAGCATAACACTGAGGTTAAGCGTTCATGCTTAAACACTCAATTTAAACACTTACACCCCCACATACTGCTACTGCCTACCAAAACATCACGTTAGGATTATTTTCCTATATTTTCTGTATTTATAATACATACACACACATGTATTTATATATAAATTGTATATACATTACATGTGTGAATATACATATGCGTGGAGACATGCACACAGAAATGAACAAAAACCTTTTCTAAAATGAAAGCTTTTTTGAGGACAAGGACTGTTTAATTTCTGTAGGAATTCAATGAATGTTCATTAAATGTTCCTTCCCTCCCCTTCTCTTCCCTCCCCTTCCCTCCCCTTCCCTTCCATTCCCTCCCCTGCCCTCCCCTCCCCTCCCCTTTCCCTCCCTTCCCTTTCCTTCTCTTTCCTCTCCTCCCCTCCCCTCCCTTCCTCTTCCCTTCCCTTCCTTTCCCTCCCCTCCCCTTCTCTCCCCTCTCCTTTCCTTTCCTTTCCTTCCTTTTTTTTCTTATAGCATTAACTGATCTATATATAAGGATGAATGTTCCATTGAAGAATCGATTGATCTTAAGTTCTCAGAGTTGGAGACTTTAGAATACACCTAGTCCAATCTATACTCAAATAGTAAATTTTAATATCCCCCAATATGTTGCCATCTGGTCTCAGTTTAAAATTTTTTAAATGGCAGGGGACCCTCTACCTTCTGAGGAAGCTTATTTTAGGAGAGTTATAATTGTTAAAATGTCTTATCTTGTATTGCATTCAAAACCGTCTCTCTGTAGCTTTTTATTGCAGGCTTTGCACCCTCAAGCCAATAGAACAAGTCTCTTCCCCGTAATAGCCTGGCAAATACTTAATGCCAGCATGGTAGAGTGTGATTTGTTGTTTGGAGAGAGTATTTCTGTGATTTTTAGTAATTTCTGTTTTATGTATAACCTTTAGCACTTTTATGAGTCTGGGATGATTATAATGGGGAAAATAAACTATAAGGTATAAAATTCTAACTTTTTTTTGGAGGGGGGAAGGTGAGGCAACTGGGGTTAAGTGACTTGCCCAAGGTCACTCAGCTAGTGTCAAGTGTCTGTGTCTGGATTTGAACTCAGCTCTTCCTGAATCTATGTCCAGTGCTCTATTCACTGTGCCACACAGTTGCCCCTAAGATGATATCATTATTCGTGTAAACATTCACATACATCCACACAATCAATTTCCATGGGATTGCCTTAATACTATTTATTATAAAAATAATGCTGTATTTATATGATGTTTCATACTTGACTAAAGACTCTCATATATGTTAGTATTCCATTTTGTAGTTGAGAAAATTTGTAAACAACAGTATGCATTTGGACAAGAAGTTAGACTTGTTTCTCACTGTTGTTATAAAATAAAAATAAAATTATATACAAAAATTAAAAAGGAGGTGCTGTTAGGTGGTGTAGTGAATAGAACACCAGCCCTGGAATCAGGAACACCTGAGTTCAAATTCAGCCTCAAGCACTTAACACTAGCTGTGTGACCTTGGGCAAGTCACTTAACCCCAATTGCTCTGCCTTCTTCCTTAAAAAAAAAAAACAAAAATAAATAAATAGGACTTTGATCAAGATTTATTCCTTGAGTGATGTGATATGTTACACCTTTGTTAGTGAACAAGGACCTAGTCTAAGGGCATATAGTACTATCATCTCCCATATACAGGAATTGCTTTGCTCAAGAAATCTGTCATTTGAGAACCTCTTCCACCATTCTCCAAACTGGCAGATCCTTCTATCTTCTCCCTGTAAAAAGGAGGCATGCAATGGCATTCAGTTATGAATGGTTACAATCAGTCCTCTAGCTTTGCTTCTTATGAGGTGTGAAAAATTTTAACAATAAGAGATTTCTGAATGCACAATGTCCAAAAAATAATTAAAAATGAAATGTGTTATGAATCTGAGGTGTTGTTGGCAGCACTTGCCTGTTTTGTTATCATGCAACTTCCCTGAAGCTTTGGTTCTGAACACAAAGCATGCACACTTTGCACTGTGCATGCCCTCAAGACCACACAACACCAAGGAAAGCTGCCGAAATATGAAAAGCAGTCTTGAGTGGAAAAATTTTTAAGAAGCCCTGCTCTAGATTATGATGGAACACATTTGAAGACAGACCGTAAGCTTATGCTTTTAAAAATCTTATTTCTCAAACTGTTAATGACAGTTGAAAAGTAGCAGTATATCTCCTAAAGTGATTGTTCTTCAGTTGTTTACACAGTTCAGCTCTCTGGCCCTTGGAGAGTTGAAGCCAGAGGACAGTAGCAAAGAGGGCTGGCTGGTCACTTAAGGAGATTCTCTAGTTTCTAATAGAAGTCCACTGTCTAAACAGAGAAAATGCTTCCTGACCAAAATGCTTAAAGTAGATTTGTTCAAATGAGGTCCAGATGTGTGTCACTATGTCTGGGAACGCACATGTCTTTTAGATTTCTGTAAACAGTAGGAATCTCTAGGTCATGTCAATTGAAGGCCAATAGAGTGCTCAATTTGACATTTAGCTGCTTTCTATACACGGTTGGATGGAGGGAGCAAGGGAGAGAGAAAGGCAGAAACAGAGAGAAATTGAGTGGGGGAGAGAGAGAGAGAGACAGAGAGACAGAGACAGAGAGACAAAGAGAGAAACAGAGAGAGACAGAGACAGAGAGAGACAGAGATAGAGACAAAGAGAGAGACAGAGAGAGAGAGGCAGGGACAGAGAGAGAGAGAGAGAGAGAGGCAGAGACAGAGACAGAGAGAAAGAGACATAGAAAGAGACAGAGACAGAGAGATAACCTACAGAATTTTTCGCTTTTTTTGTTTCTTTTTTTTGGTGAATGGAGGAGAGTGAAGTAGTTTGTAAACTTTAAAGCACTATTCAAATAAAAGAGAGAAAAAAAGGGGAATGACTGAAAAAGAGAGGTTGTATTCTTACCCTACATGAGTTTTGCCCTCTTGCCCCAAAAGATTTACATCCATTAATTTATGCATGGATTAGAATGATTAACCTGCTTATTTTTTTTAGCCTTCTATTTTTTTCTCAAACAAATAGTCTGGCCATTTTATTTATGACTTTTGCCTGTTCTATAATAGAAAATATATTGTAATGGAGGTTTGAGCTATACTTGTATAGTATTGCTCTCTCAGGGCCAGGCCTATTACCTTTCATCCCTTCAGAGTTCTTCTATAACATGAAGGGTAGTCTGTCTTATCTGTTCTCACCTCGAGATTCCACTGGCTATATTTCCCCCAACTGTAGGGATCTAATGTCTAAGACCTCAGTGCCATTCAACTCCTTAAAAATCACATAATTTTTTTTTCTAAAAGGATATTTGCTTTGAAGATATAGTAAAAATAACTTGTAGACAAAATACCCTCTACTTCACACCAGTCTTTGGGGAGATAGCGGGGAATAAGTTCATAGTTTAAGTAAGTTTCTACATAGCATTAGTCCCAATAAGTTGAAGTCTGCAGTCCTAGTGAGATGGGGTCCCCAGATTCTTGTTCTTCAGGGCAAGGAGCTTGCTGTAATGCTTTACTTGGATTCTTGTGCTCCTGAATCTTGGTGGTCTAAGCTCCCATGGCAGATCAGAGACTCCATTCTCTGAACTTAGAATGCAGAAGACCTAAGAAAAATGGTAAATCCCAAGCTCATTTCTTAGGACCATGTGGCCTCAGGTAGATTGGGGGTGATAAGGAAGGGAGCCTTAGGGCCACCAACTGCGAGCAAGTCACCTTCACCCTCTGATGGGAATGTAAAGCTCTGAGCAGTTCTAATTCAGTTCAGTTTTCAAGCTATCAGTTTTGGTCATACTGCCAATGGACGGGAGGGGGCAGATATTTCTAACCATTTTGGAGTCCCATGTAGCATGTCAACCCACGTTCCGATCCTCCAGGCTTTCAAAAGCAGTTCCCTAGTATTATCCACATGTATGACACTATCTTAGCAAAACTAACATTTCTTCTAATGCACCTGACCCTCATTACACTCACATAATATTCATGACTGAAAACATTTTTGCCAATTATAAAGTAGAGAGAGATCACAGTGTTGAGTGGAACCTGCTGTTCCATTTTGGAGGGCTTGTCTGGGATTCTGTGATTAGGGCAACTGATTACTGTGATTTTTCTGCTGCAATCATTTGCCTCTTTGGATTGTCAAGATTCTTCTAGGCTTCCTGAGTTTGGGGGTAACATCATAGACTCATATGCCCCTTCTTATTTTTCCTTACTTTGACTACAGCCTGGGTCCTCTCTGCCTCCCTCTTATCTCATTATCAATGTTATCCTTGCCACAGGAGGAGGTAAGCTACCATATTTATTCTCATCTGTCAGTCAGCAGGTCTCATTCACGGCTATTTCTTCCATCCTGATTTGGTGCTATCATGGTATGTATATTATTGGGTGCTCTTTTAGGGCTTTAACTTCCTCAAGACTTCTTTTTTTTCCTTCTCAGACTACACCTTCATCTTTCTCCTCCCTCCCAGGTCCACATCCTTTGGAGCTTCATTCCTGTGAACTCTAATAAGGCATATTCTTAAGTCCTAGGGAATTCTGGGAAATGTAGCCCCTTCAATCATATGACCCTGTCAGTTATCCATTTAATACTAAGTTGGCATTTTTGAGGAAGATATTTTCCACTGACTGGTTCCTCAATATGTAAAAATATGAAGTTGTATCTATGGCAGGAAGTGTCTTTGGTAGGCAGTCTGGTTGTGAACACTCATTTAAGGTGATTGAGTTGCTTTTATGACTATGGTTACTGATGCATAAGCATTATAGTAATCTTGAAAGAGTGATTGCAGAGTAGTGATGTCTTGAGAAGTGATAACAACCCTTATAAATATTTAGATAAATTGGCAGTGAATAACACTTCTGGACTGCATAGTGCAAAGGAGATAAAAGCAGAGCCAAGAAGTATCAAGTGCAAAAGTTGAATAATTCAGTTTGTTTTTGAGAGACATTCTGGAGTTGTGAATAGAGAGCCAGTCTTGGAGTCAGAAAGACCTTGGTTCAAGTCCTGCTTATGATATGTGATAGATGTGTGATATTTGGCCAGTCACTTCACCTTTTACTTCTCTCAGAAAATTTCCAAGATAATAAATTGTAGATCATCTAGCAATTTACATTGGCAGATGAAGTTTCATTGAAAGGAGTTACCCATCAAAAAAAGTGGTGAGCCTATTTTTTTTGACTCTATATTTGACTGATGACACCTATGGCATCATGAGTATTAAGCTTTGTTTTCTAAATTGTTGTTTTATGCTATGTTCTTGGAAGGTAAAGTGCATATGTAGACAAATAATTTGTTTAATTATAGCTTAATTATGTACATGGCATTCCTAATAGATACCAATTTAATAATCTTATGAAAAATGAAAAAGATTAATTTGTTATGACTTGGTTTTGGTGAAACCATGCTAATTTATTGGAATTGTCTCTTTTCTAAACATTCAATAGTCAACTCTTTTATGATCTGTTCTCGAAATTTCTCGCTAATTGAAGTCAAGATAATTGGTTAAGAATTGAATATCCCCATCTTGAAACTTCATTCATTCTCTAAGTGGGACATTTCTCATGTTTTCTGGTTTCTAGAACTCTTAATTTTCTATTTACATGCTGTTCTTCCTTTGGATGCTTTGTCATTTTTCATCGTTCATTTTAAAATATGCAGCCAAAAGATGGACTTATTTTCTAAATAATATTTTATTTTCCCAATTATATAGAAAAACAATTTTTAACATTTAAAAAAAAAGTTTTGAGTTCTAAATTCTATCCTTCCATTCCTCTCTGAGATGGTATGCAATCTGACATTGGTTATACTGTGTACATCCTTTGGTCCACCAATACTGCTTCTAGGTCCATAACCCAAAGAGGTTTAAAAAATGAAAAGGATTTATTTGTATTAAAAAAAAACACAACAGAACATATTTATAGAAGCTCTTTTTGTGTTGGCCAAGAACTGGAAACTTAGAGGATGCCCATTAATTGGAGAATGACTGAACAAACTGTGGTATATGATTGTAATATAATTTTTTTTATTTTAAATTTATTTATTTTTAGTTTACAACATTCAGTTCCACTACTCCCTGACTTCCAAATTTTCTTCCCCTTCCTCTTCTTCCCTCTCCCTCCAAAGACAGTATAAAATCTAATATGGATTCTACATATACCTTCATATTAAACACATTTTCACAATAGTCAGGTTGCAAAGAAGAATTATAATCAATGGAATGAACTATGAGAAAGAACAAAAATGAGAGAGAGAAAGAGAAAGAGAGAGAGAGAGCAAATAGTTTGCTTCAATCTGCATTGAGGATCTGTAATTCTTTCTCTGGATGTGGACAGCCTTTTTCATCATGAGTTTTTTGGAGTTGTTTTAGGACCTTTTATTGCTGAAAAGAGCCAAGTCTATCAAAGTTAGTCATCACAGATACAATGTGTCTGTAATTGTGTACAATGTTCTCCTGGTTCTGCTCCCCTAACTCAACATCATTTCTTTTAAGTTTTTCCAGATTATTATGAAGTCTGTCTGTTCCTCGTTTCTTATAACACAGTGGTATTCCAAATTGTAATGGAATATTATTGTGCTATAAGAAATGAAAAGTAGGTTGATTTCAGTAAAAAAAAAAAGTGGAAAGACTTACATGAACTGATACAAAGTGAAATAAGCAGAACCAGGAGAACATTGTACACAGTAACAGAGATGGACATAATTTTAAGGGCTATCATTATCTTTTATGTTATTTCACTCAGAAATTTTAAAATTTTAACCCAATATACCTTTAAACACATGTATGGAAATACCTATGTTTGTATGGATGTTTATGTGTGTATCGTGGGATGGCAATTGGACTGTGTGCCTATAATTTCATTGATGGAGGGAGGTTCACATGAGGGAACTCTTTCCAAGGTAGATAGATATCCTCTGAGCAACTTAGGGTCTTAATGGCCTGGAGACATTGCCCAAAGTCAAATTGCCATTCTAATTCTGCATCACTTACCAGGTTTGTTACTCTGAGGAAGTCACTTAATGCCTCCGGGCCTTAGTTTCCTCATCCAATGCTCAGCTCAGTGCCTATAACATAGTAAGTAAATAATAAACACTTGTCTGCTTAACTCATAAAATTAATAGGCTGAACTCAATGATCTCTCAGGTACCTTTCAGTTCTAAATCTATCATCCTCAAATCCTGTGAGTCCAAAGTGGGACTTGAACCCAGGTGTAACTTTGCATTTTGGATGTTTTATGGATTACTATACAAATGAACAAAATGCCTTTTATATCATTGTTAAATAAAACTGTTAGGATGGAAACACACATTTTGTGCTTTCACTGATTTTTCTCACACTGCTCTATATTTTGAAAGCACTTCATTCTATGTAGAAAGAGGTTATGAATATTTGACATTGGAACAATTTTTAAAAAGACATTGTTCCTAAGTATTTTATGAATTCATGTTACATGTATCCTGGAAATTGTGGACTCCAGTTGGATTTGTGATGATGCACTGATTGGAGCAGAGTTTATCACTTGAATTCTCAGATATAGTTTGACATCTGTGTTTGTAAGATGGGATTTGTCATCTGTTAGGCTATGAAAGAGCATTTAATGTATAATTCTAGCCACCAGGTCACATACTGATAAATGCTAATTTTGTGTAGCTTGTAGTGCTATGTGGTATTGTTTGATTTATGTCCTTGAATGTCTGGGCTCTTTAAAGTCAGTCCCTCTGTAATTTTTAGAGGCACTGTCATTGTATGGAATTGCCATTATAAACCACTCCATTTCTGCAAACAAATCTCCATGAGTCAGCCATTTCTCTGATGTTTTTTTCTTGATAGTTGAGTTCATGCAGATGTCAACCATGAGCCTTTTGATACGACTGTTGGATCTTAGTTAATTTATAGTCTCCATCTGGAAGTGAAAAATTTTGTTACTTTAAGGAAATCCAATTGCATTGACTTGTCATCTTCATTTACTATTTCCTAATGAAGTGGTACCTCTCTGGGTCAAAAGTGTTTCTATAGGAGACCAGTTTCTAATGCATTCTGAGAATGTCAATCAATTCCACTCCTTTCTGGTGGTGAATACTTAATCTTTCTATAGCTCCATTATGGTAATGGGCCTATTTTGTTACAGATTTTTAAAAAAAATTTTGGATATTTTCCAAATCAAGTGTAATCATTTTACATTTAATTTGTCATAAGGACATGGTTTATATAGCACTTTCAACTTAACAGAGCACTTGACAAATATTATCACATTTAATCCCCACAACAACCTTAGGAGGTTGATACTATTATCTCCACTGTTTAGGTGGGGAAACTGAAACTGGCAGAATTTAAGTTACTTGTCCAAGATCACATAAGTGTCTGAGGCTGAATTTAACTCAAATCTTATTGACTCTAAAACAAGTTCTAGATACTGTTCCACCTGACTCCCTTCTATTGTTCTCCCTTTTTCTTCTTCCCACCTTTCCTTTTCTTCCTCATCCCCATCTGATTATTTTTATTTTTTTCCAATGGGTTTCAAATAGAGGTGGTCTGATAAAGGAGAAAGGGCTTTGAGAGTCAGAAGATCTGTGTTAAAATTTTACTCTGATGCTTACTGCCTATGTCAGAGAATAGGATTCCTCATCTGTAAGGCAAGGGGATTGAACTACATAGCCTCTGATATCTCTTCCAGCCCCAAACCTATGATCCATAGTCCTGGAACAAATTGCTATCCTGATATTATTCTTTTCTATTAAACGTTCTTTTGATTATTGCACAAATAATGAAACAATCACATATTAAACAGTCATATCATTATAGTTATATAAAATTTACAATATGCATGGTTATATTTACAGATAATTATGTATAATTTAAGTAATTTTAAAATTATATAATTATACATAATATGCACCTATAATATGATATATGTATCTGTACATATGCATACATACAAGAAATATATTTATGTATAATAGGTACATACGTATATATATTTATTTGTATTATGTATAATAAGTAAATCAATATAATAAGCAACTAGGTGGTATACTGGATAGAGTGCCTGACATGGACTCATTAAGATCTGAGTTCAAAATAGCTTCAGACACTTCTTAGCTGGGTAACCCTGGACAAATCACTTGACCTCTGTCTGTTTCAGTTTTCACATATGTCAAATGGGGTGGATAATAATAGCACTTACATCCCAGAGTTTTTGTAAGGACCAAATGAGATAATAATTATAAAGTGCTTAGCATCATGTCTGGCATGTAGTTAGCACTAAACAAATGTTAGCAATTATCATTATCACTATTAATTGTATATTATTATAATTGTAAAGCAATTGTGTGTTATCATCACATCATCCCTTTAGTGCTACTCTTTTTTGATGGAGTTTGGATAAAAATGGTCTAAGGACAAGTTTCTGTGATGAATTTATTCTTATTCTTACTCATTCTTATTATTGAGCAAAGAAATTTATTATGTGTGAAATAAGTTCCTGTCACTTCACAATGTTTATAATATCTGGTCCCAAAATGGAATAGTTAGGGGGAAAGGAGAAACATATTTCTATGATGCCTACCAATGCAAGGATGAACATCACCTATCAGAATCTTTTATCAAAAATCACATAGACTCAGAAGAGACACTCTACAAAGCCAATTGAAATACCCCAGCCTGAGAAGTTTATAATATCTGGCGAAAGCACTGACTTGACAATGAATATTAACACTCAGACTCCTTAGGACTCGTATATCCCTACCCTCAACTGTAACCATATGTAGAAATAGCTGTCCTGATAAACACAGTAGATGGCAACAGTAAATCCAAGTGTTTGGGAATTTATTTTTTTATCACACTTTTTAATAAAAATAAATTTATTTTAAATGTACTTTTTAAAAAAAATTTAAGTTCCAAATGCTCTTGCTCCTTTCCCTCACTCACTGAGAAGGCAAAATATCAATTATAAATGTGAAATTTTTCAAAACATATTTCTATATCAGCCAAACACAAAAAATCAAAAAAGATGAAATAAAGTTATGAAATTTTATTTTGGGGCGCCTAGATGGTGCAGTGAATAGAGTAACAGCCCTGGAGTCAGGAGGACCTAAGTTCAAATCTGGCCTCAGACATTTAACACTTAGTAGCTGTGTGACCTTGGGCAAGTCACTTAATCCCAATTGCCTTGCCTTCTCCCCTCAAAAAACAAAAAGAAAAAAAAATATATATTTCAATTTATACTCAGAATTTATCAGTTCTTTCTCTGGAGGTAGATAGTATTTTTTCATTGTGAGTCCTTTGGAATTGTCTTGGATTATTGTATTGATTAGAGTAGTCAGGTCTTTCATTGTTGATCATCATTACAACACTGTTGTTATTGTGCACAATGATCTCCGGTTTTTCTAACTTCTCTTAGCATCAGTTCATATAGATCTTGCCATGCTTTCTTCTTCCCCATTCCCAAGAAACATCCACCTCATCGTTTCTTATAGCATAATAATACTCCACCATAATTATATGCAACAAGTTGTTCAGTCATTCCCTAATTGATGAACATCTCCTCAATTCCCAATTCATTTATTTATTTATTTATTTTGGGAGGGCAATTGGGGTTACGTGACTTGCCCAAGGTCACATGGCTAGTTTTTGTGTTAAGCGTCTGAGGCCAGATTTGAACTCAGGTCCTCCTGACTCTGGGGCCGGTGCTCTATTCACTGCACCACCTAGCTGCCCCCTCCAAATTATTTTTTTTTACCAACACAAAATGAGTTGCTATAAATATTTTTGTACATATAGATCTTTTAGCTTTTTCTTTAGCCTCTCTGAGGTACAGACCCAGTAGTGAGTTTGCTGAGTCAGTGGATACACACAATTTTCTGGCCCCTTGGGGATAGCTCCAAATTGTTCTCCAGAATGGTTGGACCAGTTCACTACTCCACCAGAAATTTATTAATGTACTTATTTTGCACTCATCCCCTCCAACGCTTGTCATTTCTGATAGGTGTGAGGTGGTATCTCAGAGGTGTTTTAATTTGCATTTTTCTAATCAAAAGTCATTTAGAGCATTTTTCTTATGGTTATAGATAGCTTTTATTTCTTCCTCTAAAAAGCGTTTGTTTATATCCTTCAACCATTTATCAATTGGATAATGTTTCTCATTTTTATAAATCTCAATCAGTTTCCGATATATTTGAGAAATGAAACCTTTATCAGAGAAAACTGATATAAACTTTTTAAAATATTACTTCATTGACTACGATACCTTGCAAGAAAATGCAATTTCCTTGATTATCTCTTTTAATTAGGTCTGCTTAGCTTTGATTTGTCTAAGATCATCATTGCTAGCCTTGTCTTTTTTTTTTACTTCAACTGAAGCAAAAAAAAAAATAAAAGATTCTGCTCCAGCTCTTTATTTTAATTCTATGTGTCTTTCTATTTCAAGAGTGTCTCCTAAACACCATATTGTTGGATTCTGGTTTCTAGTCCATTCTGTTATCTGCTTCCTTATTATGGGTGAGCTTGTCCCATTCACATTCACATGACTGGCTCTATTTTCTTCCATTCTATTTTTTCTGTTTATCCTTTTCTTTCTCTTTTTATCCTCTCCTGTCTTAAAATCTTTTCTGCTTCTAACCACTGCCTCCTTTAATCCATCCTCCTTTTTATTACTCCTTCATCCACAGTGCTTATCAACTTCCCCTCCTATTTATCTCTTGGATACAATTAATTTCTATAATCAACTGAATGTGTGTGTATTCTTCTCCATATGAACCAATTCAAATGAGAATGAGGTTCAAGCATTTCCCACCCCCCATTACTCCTCTCCTATAAAAGCTCATCTTTGCACACCTCTTTTCTGCAAGAATATTTTATTTTCCTACCTCTCCCTTCCCTCTTCTCTCAGTGTATCCCTCTTTCTCACATCTTCATTTTTTTTGGAGATCATACCAATATAATCAACTCACAATAATGCCTTCTGTTTATGTAGACTCCTGTCTTCCTTAATAATGCTAAAGTTATTAGGAGTTTCATGTATTATCTAAGTCTTTAAAAATGTCAATAGCTTATATTAAGGTTTATTAGTCTCTTAAACTTGAATATATTGAAAAATACATCAAAAAACCATACTAACTATGATTTGAAGGGAAATCTCATAATAAAGTGAGTTGTAATAAAAGGGAGCTGGGCAGTAAACAGTGTTGATCTTGGGCATCAGAAAATCTAAGTTCTAATCCTGGCTCTTTATGTATGTATTTGACCCTGGACAAGTCATTTCCATTCTCTTGGCCTAAGTTTCTTTCTCTGTAAATTGAAATACTAACACATAAAACATTCCCATCATAATCATCCAGAGACATAAGTAGCAAATGACAATAACTAGGGATCTCTCTAATTAGGCAGAAGGAAAGAATGTTGTTACCTTTTTAGAAGTGCAGATGGAGAAAATCGGGTCAATTCATTATCACTCAGTTTGAAGGTTACCAATACCCAAGGGAATGAAATTTGGAATTAGCTTATTACCAGCCATATTTTTAAAAAGCTGAGGGAATCTGCCCCAAACCAAGAAGCTGACATGTACACAGTTTTCAGCTTCCCACTCCTCCTACCCCCACAAGCAAAATGCAAAATAACTTACATGGTCTATAATAGAATTCTAATCCTATTTGCTGGTCTATCTTTTCCTTGTTGAATCATGTCCTTCAGACTATCTAATTCCTACTTCTGGGCTGGTTGTGAGAAAACTGCTTAGCATATTAGAAAGTGCCTTAAAATTGGTTGTGATTATAATTTGTATTCGGTATATACAACCCAAGGGTTCCACTGCAAAGCAAAGCTATCCCTAAATCTGCCTGTATCCTGGACTTGCAAATAAGACTCTATATCTGGTCCATAACCTTGAATATTTATCATCATCTTTTGACATTTAAGTGAGCATCCTATCATTAAAAAAAAAAAAACAAAACAATAACAACAAATAAATGAACTTCCTTATTTTCCCTAGCCTTTATACACAGGAAGCCATATATAATATGAAGCCCAAATTAATTTGAGACCACAAGTGCTACAACCATTATCCAATCACGGATACATCTTGAGTTACATAATTTTGATTATAACAGCTGGAATTTTATAATTTATTTAACTTGGAAATTTTTACATTTTAGTTATGTGCATTCTCTCATGTGGAAGCATGAGGAAGCAAACAAAGCAAGGTGGTTAAGATCCTGGTAAGAGGTCACAGAAGCATTCAGAGGCCAAGCAACTTCCTGAAGTTAGAATTGCCTCTCTCTCTCTCTCTCTCTCTCTCTCTCTCTCTCTCTCCCTTCTTCTTCTTCTTCTTCTTCTTCTTCTTCTTCTTCTTCTTCTTCTTCTTCTTCTTCTTCTTCTTCTCTTTCTCTCTTCAAAGAGCCTGAGCTAATGATACCCTAAAATTCTCATCAATATGGAAAAGCTGTATGGTATTGTGGAAAGAATAGTGGCCCAGGAATCATAGAACTCGGGTTTGAATTTGGGCTCTGCTTTTCCTTACCATTGTTAAATTGAATGAATCATTCACTTTTAGGGGCCTCAGTTTCTTCCTCAATAAAATGAGAAAGTTGAAGCTAATGACATTTAAGATCCAAGCTCCAACATCCCTGAAAAGACAATCAGTCATCCAACCTTATTTTCTAATACCTCCTATGACAGAAGAAACATCGACTCTTTAGATGAAATAAGCCGTGTTGGATCACATTTGTTAGAATATTTCCACATATACTAGGTCTAAGTCTTCTTCATTGTAATTTACTCCAAATAGTCCCAATACTAATTATCCTTAAGGAACAACCAACCAACATACTTACATTTAGGTGCCAGGGAACATGTCTAGATTCTCTTCCATGAGATAGGCCTTCAATTATTTGAAAATAGTGATGACATTTCTTTTAATCATTTCCTCTCCAGGCTACAACTCCTCTAGTTCTTTATATCATTCATTTATTTATATTATTTGGCGTTTATTGGTTTGGTTGCTGTTCGGCTTGAGGTTCCGTGCTAGGCATTTCTTATGTGAGAAATTTTCTGGACCCATTCCCCTCATTGTAGATCTTGTGTGTAAGCACTTCATTATGTCAATGTTCTTTCTAAAACAGGATGCCCAGAAATAATCACAATACTCCAGATGTGAGTACAATAAGACTGTCACTTCACTTGTTCCGGATCTTGCACTGTTATTATTGGGGCTCAAGAGCACTTTACTCATTTACCTTATTTATTTAGAGCTATATGACACTATTTACACCAGTAGTTTGTTTCTTAATATTTCTCAAGGTACTTGATGTTTGGCTTTAATGCCAGTTGTTAGTCACCTTCCTAATAATAACTAAAACAACTGAATCGATAAGAGATAACACTTATTCCATTATTATGTTTTTGTTTTTCTTTTTTTGTTTTTTTATGTTTGAGCTTTCTTTGTGAAAAGCAGAAATCTGATTGCAGTTATTTGCTAACATTTTGAGGGATTACCTGAGAGTTTAATTTATCTACAATATAACCTCCTGACACAATCTAACTTGCCCATTTAAAATTGGAAATATAATAGTTCCATCTGTTGTAGTTTATGGGAGAGTCTGCAAAATTGTCATTCCAATCATGAAAAATTCTAAGCTTGTTTTCTCTGCAATCACCTTCAGCTCCTTTGTTTCTCTGCAGTCTCCCCAGTCTTTACTGTTATTCTTAGTCAAATCACCTCTGGTTTGCATTTCTGTAATTTCTTCCCACTTCTCAGAATGCCTTTATGCCTCACTGACTTTCAAATGAATTTTCTGGAGTCCTCAAAAATACCTCATTCCTTACCTTCCATACCTGTTGGGAAAAATATCTCTTCACCTAATAGCTGCCCTTCATTATTGTCCTCTCCTTGGCACATGCATTTTGAAGAAACCTCTCTGATCTCTAAATTCGGCTTTGTCTTTGTCTATCTGATGATAGAGATGAAGAAATTTTATTAGATAATCTCTAAAATCCTTTATAGGTCTAAGGTTTTATCCCCTTTGCTACTTAAAAAAAGTTAGATATTTTGGCGAAGGAGAAAATGCTTTTTCTAGGTTATGTCCAATGTGATCATTTTAGTGGGACATTGTTCCTGTCATATGTGACATTTGGAAAAGCCCAAAAGGAAGCTGGGATGACAAAGAGTAAGGACTTTTGTGGCAGATGAGGAGAAAAAAAAATAAAATAGAAACTAAAGCAGAAACAAAAAGCTCAGGAACAAGATAGGGAAAAAAAAGTAGAACCTAAATTTAAAGTATAGGAGAAGTTTAAATTGGATGTGGAAGGGCCTTAAAACCAGTGAAATGATGAAACAATTGATTTTCCTTTTCAAGAGCAAAAGTCTGATCGTCAAACTGAAATAGGTTTTTGAGGTATTTCTTTTGTCTTAGGTTTCTTTGTTCTTAACAAAAGAGCCTTCAGAGTAGAGAGTCACTTGATTGTATGGTCCATCAGGATAAATGAATAGGGAATAATGGTCTGGGTCTGGTCAGCTGGGTAAGTAAGACAGAACATATATTGAACGGCATAATGATTCTATATTGAAAGCCTTCTAGATGCAGATCCAGAAGACTAGAATTTGAATTTGAGTTCTGGCATCTAGTATCTGTGTCTTCCTCAAGTGCCATGGGAAAATCACTTGACTTCCTTTAGGGTTCAGCTTCTTCCTTTGTAAAATGAGGAATTAACTCTAGATGGTTTTGAAAATCACTTCCAGCTCTAAAACTATGATCCTGTCTCCTTCTGCTTATATGCCTACCACCTTACCATTTTTCTTTTAAAACCAGGCAATTGATTGGAAGACAGGAGGATGAAGATGAGTCTGAACTGATCCATTCAAAACCATCTTAACTCCTATCATAATCATCTAAGCAGAAGCAACATGATAGAGTAATGTAGAAACTACATTGGTCACATAGTCTGAAAATCTGGGTTGAGATTTTTTCTGCACCACTTAGTAGCTGTGTTAGAAGGATTTCAAGTACATGCTTGAGATTGGATTTTGTGACTGCTGCTCAAGGACCAACTTAGTTAACATTGGAGTGGTTCATCACCAGTCTGGCCATACTTTTAGCAGGCACATGCCACTTTCAAGAGGATGCCTTTCCTTGCCCTTTCCCCCTCCTCCTTACTGCTAGTGCCCTCTGTGCTATGACATTCATGCCATATATAACTTGTATGGTTATAGTTGTTTGCATATTATCCCTTCCATTAGAATGTGAGCTCATAGAGGGCAAGGACTAGGGTTTTGTTGTTGTTGCTTTTGCTTTTCTTTACATATTCAGCACTTAGTGCCTCATATAGTAAGGGCTTAATAAATGCTTGTTGATGGACTGGACTATTAGGGACCATCTACTGAATCTCCAGGGGGTGATAATCTGCATTGGGGAGGATAGTGCCCTCACTGATGAAAGCTAAGGTCATTTAGCTGTTGAATGTTTATTTTTATGTACTAATAATTGTGACTTGGTGGTATTATTTTTTGCTTATGTTAGACCCAATATGAATGAAGGCGCATCTGATTTCTCAAAGTCAGTGGCTATTAGCATGCTTTCTCTTCTTGGGGGAATAGTTCTGAGAAATTTTGGAGAGTACTCATTCAGTTCCCTATTGTTTATCATATTTTTATTACTAATCATTTTCTACATTACATAGGACCTTCTTAATTAGTAGACAAGCAAAAAAATGCCCCTGGGCCTCAGTTTTCTCATCTGTAGATATTATTATATTAGATATATAGTAGATATAGTAGATATAATGTATTAGATGACCTTTGAAGTCCCTTCCATCCTCAGATATTAGAACTCTATATACCTAGGTTGGCTATCTCAGTTGGCATCATCTTGATTACTGAGACAGAGAAGGACTACGAGAAGTCCCGTTATAAAAGAACTAGCATTTCAAAGTTTTCCTTTCTTACCATCTGAGCTGAAGGGCATAGCTCCATCTGTGAATATAGGATAGGGTGCCTCAAGAGCAGGTGGAAAATATCCACCCGCTATCTTCAAACTCTGCATCCAAAAGAAGCAAAATAACTCCTTTATCAATTAATATCCAGAAAGACATGTTAGAACTACAGGCTTGATTGTTTTTTGGGTGGCAATTGAGGGAAAATTGGAGCAGGGCATTAATGTGAAGAGGGAGTAAGGTTTGAGAAGGGGCATCTAGGTAGAACAGTAGATAGAGTGCCATGCCTAGAGTCAAGAAGACATCTTCCTAAGTTCAGATCTGGCCTCAGACACTAGCTGTGTGACCCCAACAGTCACTTAATCCTGTTTACTTCAGTTTCCTCATCTGGAAAATGAGCTGGTGAAAGAAAGGGAAAACCACTCCAGTATCTTCGCCCAGAAAATCCCAAATGGCATCATTGAAGAATTGGACAGAACTCGATGATAACAACAGTAAAAATTGAGATAAAATATAGAATGAAAGAATTCCATAGAGTAGAGTTTTAGACTTGGGAGAATGTTTATTGAATAATAGCTGATATTTTATTGTTTTCAAAGTTTTATGAGAAATGGTGAGGAATAGTGGATAGAGGCTTCTCCTCAAGTCAGGAAGACCTGGTCTCAACTCCTGTCTGCCTCTCCCACATAAGGACTATGGGAGACTCAGACCAAGTCACTTAATCTCTCAGTGCCCTAGGAAATACTGCCAGTTTGAATTGGTAGACAGAATTCTTTTCTGACTGCTACCTGCACTCATGAAATCACAAATTTCATCTTCTCTGAGGTTTACAAAGTTCCCTATAGTCATTATCTCATTTGAACATATTTGATCAATCTTTGGTGTAGGTACAACAATCATCCCCATTGTGTATTCCCTGTAAAGAAACCCAGGTACAGAAAAGCTCTGACTTGCACTTTGTCACACAACTGGCAAGTGTCTGAGTCAAGATTTGAATTTGGGGTTTCTTTTTGCCAATTCTAGCACTCAATACACTATGCCATTGTGCTGCTCTTGTGAAACTTCTTCTTGCAGCATAAATCCCCTCCCTAAGTTATACATTGGAAAGAGTGCTGGAAGTGGAGTCAGGAAGACCTGAAATCTAGACTCAGATACATACTAACTGTGATATTCTGGGCAAGTTACTTAACTCACTAGCCTCTGTTTCCTTTAGTTTCCTCATCTATAAAGTGGGGATATATCACCTCT
>CM053583.1:68641748-68659491 GCA_028627135.1 Pseudochirops cupreus | reverse complement strand
GTCGGGTCAAGCTATTGTTTCAATCTGTGCTGGTTTTGGCAACCAGCACTGAGATGGTCCCTTCTAGCTGAGCTACCTTCAGCAGGAGGCATATTTGTGTGAGTTTTAGAGCTCTAAAATTTGTTTAGAGTCATATTTTATGGTTATTTGAGGTGGCTTTTTGGAGCTGTGGTACCTTGCTACTTCTATGCCACCATCTTGCCTGGTGCTAGTCTTTCTTAAACATCCCAAATGCCCCAAAGTGACAAGTAAGGTCAAACAGGTAGCAGTAAAGGACTGGAATCCACATTTGCTGATTCTTTGCCTAGTGTTTCTCATTTATGTTACTTTCAGGATTTTATTAACTTTCTCCAATTTTAGAAATTTAGGCCTGAAATAGCTACGGTTGTAAATAGAATTCCCAAGGTGTTTCAACAAGTGTTTGTTGGTATGAATTGTTTTTAAACATGGTTTAAAAAATGTTGGACTTATCATTATTGTCATTAAATACCATTTTAAAAAGTAAATTCCCTCTACCAACTAATATTCATCAAAAATAATTATTGGGCTCTAATTTAATACTTAGCATTGATATAATGCTTTAAGGTTTCTAAAATGCTTTGTCTGTGTTCTGTCTTTTGTTCCCCGTATTCATAGTTATTATCTCCATTTTACAAACGAGGAAACAGACTGAGTGTTAAGTGATTTTACCATCCAGTGAGTGACTGAGGAAGGATTAGAGTCAGTTCTCCCTGGCTGAGTCCAGGGCTCTCTCAAGTATTCTACTTGATGGGAAAGGTCAAAATCCTTATGCAAAGGTAAAAATTGTCTAGCATTATTTGAAATTATATCAATTGAAGAATTATTACTGGGACCCATGTGTGGATGTCCTGGGAATGGGAAAAGATAAGTGTGAGGAGCATTGGTGTTGCTTTTAAAATCGCTTGCAAGGCTAACATGAAAAACAAAAGACATTCCCATTTGTGTAGTTTCAATTACAGAATGTATGCGTTGCAATTTAAACTCAAGGATGCCAAAAACTGTTGAGGTGGGGGCTCTGCCCACCCCAAAACTGTTGTGTCTTGTGGTTTCATAATGTGTTGTGGTGGAACCATCTCAAAGAATTCTGAGTCAGACTACATCTAATCCAAGTATAGGCATTTGTTAAGATTGACGTCTCTCATGAAGCAGGCTAATTTCCAAGAGGAACCAGCAACTTTAGAGAAAGCAAGATGGATTTTTGTAGGATAAAGATGCAATTACATAAACATAAATTTAAATAGAATAGAGGAATATCATTAATATTAAAAAGGCAGGAGGAGTTTGTTAAGAGATTAGGTAATGAAAGAGGGGTCCCATCTATGGTCTGGAGGTTGAACATTCTGGTCATTCTGCCCTCCAAATGGCTAGCTATTGTGATCCTGTCTGGTCAAGATGGATGATGTGATTTTGATTGAATACAAGAATACACCTGTTTCTGTGGGAATGGGTCTGGGAGAAGTGACCAGGTAGAGGCAGTAGCTTGGTTCCAATCACATGGACACTACTATTTCTGTGGGAACTAAGAGTTCAGGGACACACCTGTTGTTCCAGTGAGCAGTGAGGCATATATGAAGAAGTTAGGATATTGGAGGGTGGGATAAGGTAAATACAGTGGGCCTGCTGTTCAGTGGGGCCAGACCTATAATGAAGTTGGAATATTGATTATGGGGTCAGCTTTATTCAGATTTTATCATATGTACTTTCAGAGGCACATGTAATTTCATTGTTATGAGAAATTCCCAATATAATTTATATTATTAGAGAATTTACTGGAATTGGGGGAGTGGGTGGCAGAGTTAAGAGGGCTGAGTAGAAGCATCAACTTGGCATGGGCACCAGCTCCAAACAATTACAATACCTGTAAAAAAAATAACTCTAAACAAGTTTTAAAGCTATAGAACCCACAAAGTGACAGAGAGAAACAAATATCCCACTGATGACAGCCCAGCAGGCCAATAGGAAAGGTCTATCACAGCACACTGAAAGCTGAGTGCAGTCCCACAGGAGCCAAACTGTTCCATCCTCAGGGAGTCCCCAACCAGCAGAGGCCAGAGCAGACTCCAGGAGAGTGAATAACAAGCAGCTGTGGCATCTTCCAGACTTCTCAACTCATAAACACTAAAGACAAAGTAAAAGGTCAGTGTGGAACTTTGTTGCAATAGAGAGGGGGGGACAGAAGAGCGTGGACTGGCTGCTGCCTACAGGATGAGAAGCAAGTGGAGGCATGGTGGCTGTGCCATGTGCCTGCCTCAGGAGCTCCTGGACTGCAGATTGTACAGGGACCAAATGACCATACAAAGAATAATAACTTTTGCTTTAACCTGCTTGGATCTGGATCATAGGCCTGGGTGGTGGTCCTGGAGTGTGTGACCAGTGACCCAGAGCTTGTGGGAGCTGTAGAGATGGGGGCCTCCTAAGAGATCCAGCAGCTGCAAAACCCTAGCAATTTGGGACAAATCTCTCTGCATTCTGGAAGCAGAGTTCTACTGTGACAAAGAGCTCAAGGGTCAAGTAGTTTGCTGGCAATATGAGCAAGCACAGGAAGCACAAACAAACAATAGAATCCTTTTTTTGGGGACAAAAAGGCTAAAGGCATGGAGTGGGAGGAAAAAAGTAGAGTCAGAACTCCTGCATCAAAAGCCTTCAAGAAAAATATGAACAGGTTACAGGCCATGGAGGAGCTCAAGAAAGATTTTGAAAATCAAGTAAGAGAAGTGGAGGAAAAATTAGGAAGAGAAATGAGAATTATGCAATAAAATCATGAAAAGCAAGGAAGCAGCCTGATAAAGGAGATCCAAAAATACACTGAAGAAAATAACACCTTAAAAAATAGACTAACTCAAATGGCAAAAGAGGCTCAAAAAGCCAATGAGGAGAATGCCTTAAAAAGCTAAATTTGCTAGATGGAAAAGGAATTTCAAAAATTCATCTTCCAAAATTAGATTGTAGCAATTGGAAGCTAATGACTTTATGAGAAACAAAGATATTATAAAACAGATCCACAAAAATTTTAAAAATAGAAGGCAATGTGAAATATCTCATTGGAAAAACTACTGACCTGGAAAATAGATCCAAGAGAGATCACTTACAAATTATTGGACTATCTGAAAGCCATGATAAAAAAAAAAAAAAGAACCTAGACACCATCTTTCAAGAAATTATCCATCAAAATTGTCCTGATATTCTACAACCAGAGAGCAAAATAGAAACTGAAAGAATTCACTTATCACCTCTTGATAAAGGTCCCAAAATGAAAACTCCTAAGGATATTATAGCCAAATTCCAGAGTTCCCAGGACAAGGAGAAAATACTAAAAGCAGTCAGGAAGAAACAATTTGAGTAGTGTGGAAACACAATCAGGTTAACACAAGACCTAGCAGCTTAGAAATTAAGGGATCAAAGGGCTTAGCCACCACGCCTCCACTCACTTCTCACACCAGGGCTAGCAGTCAGTGCCCATTCTTCTGTCCCTCCCTCTGTATTCCAACAAAGTTCCACACTGAACTTTTACTTTGTCTTTGGTATTTATGAGTTGAGAAGTCTGGAAGACGCCACAGCTGCCTGTTATTAACTCTCCTGAAGTCTGCTCTGGCCTCTGCTGGTTAGGCACTCACTCGGGATGGAACAGTTTGGCTCCTGTGGGACTGTACTCGGCTTCCAGTGGGCTGTGATAGACCTTTCCTATTGGCCTGCCGGGTTGTCTTCAGTGGGAGATTTGTTTCTCTCTATCACTTTGTGGGTTCTGTAGTGTTAAAATTAGTTTAAAGTCAATTTTTTACAGGTATTGTAATTGTTTGGAACTGGTGCCCATGCCAAGTTTGTGCTTCTTTTCAGCCATCTTGGAGGCCAAAAGGAGCTAGGACTAAAACCAAGAATCACCTACCTAGCAAAACTGAGTATAATGCTAATGGTCATTCAATGAAATAGAGGACTTTAAAGCATTCTTGAAGAAAAAACCAGAGCTGAAAAGAAAATTTGACTTTCAAATACAAGAAGCAAGAGAAACATGAGAAGGTAAACAGGAAAAAGAAATCATAAGGTACTTATTGAAATTGAACTGTTCACATTGCAACTGATAAGACTTTTCTCAGTATGAGGATAATTAAAGGAAATGTATATGTATACATATATATCTATGTATATATTTATATAGATATGTATGTATACTAGGGTGTATGTGTATGTAAATATATATGTGAGTGTGGGCAAATGTATATGAGTTGAATGTGAAGGGATGATACCTAAAAAATAAAATTAAGAGGTGAAAGAGGAACTTATTGGGAGAAGGAGAAAGGGAGAGATAGATTGGGATGAAATATCTCATATAAAAGAGGCAAGAGAAAACTGTTACAATGGAGGGTAAGAGCAGGAAGGTGAAAGGGAATGGGACGACATTATTCTCATTGAATTTGGCTTCAGGAGGCAATAACATATACACTCAATTGGGTATCTTACCCTACAAGAAATAAGGGGGGTAGGAAATAAGAGGGGGATGATAGAAGGGAGGACAGATTGGTGGAGAGGGTAGTTAGAAGCAAACATTTTTGAAAAGGGATAGGGACAAAGGAGAAAATTAGAATAAGTTGGGAGCCAGACAGGGTGGAGGGAAACATAGTTAGTCTTTCACAATATAACAATTATGAAAATGATTTGGGTAACTATACATGTACAACCTATATTGAATTGTTTATCTTCCCTGTGGGGGTGGTTGAGGAGGGATGAATGGAAAAAATCTATAGCTCAAAGTTTTAAAAACATTTTTTAAAATGTCTTTTACATGCAACTGGGGAATAGGATATACAGGCACTGGGGTATAGAAATCCATCTTGCCCTACTAGAAAGTTAGGGAGTGATGGGGAGGATATAAGAGAGAACAGATTGAGGGAAGGGATATTCAGTAGGCTTGCTATTTTGGGGTGGGGGTAGGGGAAAGACAGGGGGAAAAACTGCAAGTCAAAATTTTGTGGAAATGAATTGTGAAAACTAAAAATAAATAAATTAATTAAAATTTAAAAAAAAGAGATTTTCCTGTACCACTGAGAGATTGAATTATTTTCCCCTGGCCACATAATCACTAAGATGTCACAGGCAAGATGTAGATACAGTTTTTCCTGATTCCAAACCCAGCCCTTTTTCCATTAAGTTACATTCCTTCTGATTACACAGGGGCTGATACAAGTTTGTGCACTCCATGAGAACAATGAAGGTGTTTTATCTGTCTTTTCACCATTTCCAGAACTTTTTCTTACAGCTAACAGGTACTTTGCAAATATGTAATGATGAATGAATGAGAAAACTTGACCCAACAGAAAGAAACCACAGGGAAGCTGATTTGGGATCAATACAAGGAACACCTGTCTAACAATCTAAGCTGTCCAATAACTGATTGGTTTTCCTAGTGAAATAATGAGTTCCTTGCCTTTGGAAATATCCAATTAGAAGTTGGCTTTCTAATTTTGCTTAATTTTGTCATACTAGTCTTCTTTCAATAGGTTGATGTCTTTAATGAATTGATAGCTTCCTTCAAGTAGAAAAGTTTTGATTATTTTTTGTTTTTATTCACTTGTAAGTAACTTGACTGAAGTGATGGGGGGATGTGTTGCTTTTGTTTCATACCACCATGTATTTTCATATAGGATTAGGCCAGTAAATAGGTAATATCTATATTTTAGGAAGTTTTATTTGGGATGGCAATGGCTGACCTCATCACCAAAAGGAGTTAATGTTTCCATCTGCATGAGAGCTTGTGATGTCCATATACCTAATAGAATTTAAGTGCTGCAGGTGTAGCCATTGAGAGTCCAGAAAGACTGCCATGCCATGATAAGTCTTCACAAATATTGGGGAATTGTAATGAGCACTGATTGAGACCAGAAGATGTGATTTCCAGTTCTGGCTATGGGTCTCATAAGCTGTTTGACTTTTGGTAAGTTTCTTCACTTTACAGAACTCTGGTTTCCTTATGTGTACGATAAAGGCACTATGATAAATAATCTCCATGGTCCCATCCAGCTTTTCAGTCCTATTTTTTTGAGTCTGTAAGAGCTTATGGTTAAGATGATGATTGTGATAATTCTGTCTAAAAGCCTATGCAGATTACACACATGGGTAAAGACACTTCTGGATGACAACCCCATCTGGACATTATAAAAGCAATATTAATGCGTTAGTGAATGAAAGAACTCTAGATATTTGTAAAATACAATCTTTCCAAGCAAGAGTTTTCCCAGGTGGTTTTGGATGAGTTTGTCATTTCATGAGCAGATGGTGTGTACATGGAAGCTTGACCCAACTACTTTGACACCGAGTAGAGGAAAGCAGAGCCTATTCCCAGCCTTTGAATAAAATGAAAGGTCATAGTTTCTATTGAGACATTGAGGCCAGAGGATACATCAGTAAGTTATTGGGGGAAAAAAGTCTACATATACATACACACACAAACATATGTGTGTTATATTGTATAGATGTGTTTATCTGAATGTATCTGCGTGAATTAAATTGTATATATATGTATGTACATGTATTACATTGGGTATATATGTATACATATATACATATATGTGTGTATATGTATGTGTGTGTATGTGTATATGTGCATAAACATATACACCAAAAAGGAATAAAAAGGGTTGAGAAGTGAAATGTTTCTAAGTTTTCTCCTTGGGAGGGTTTAAATCAAAGCAAATGCTGCATTTCACTTTCTTAACATTTTTATTATTTTTAAAGCAGTTCAAATGTAGATCCAAAGGCCATCAACACAGTACCAATATCTGAATGAAAATTATACATTTTCACACAAACTGCAATAGGGAGAGAAAATGCTTATAATTCTCTTTTGTGTCAGTAATTATTGCTAAGTAGATAAAAAGCCCAAGCTATGGAAGCAGTTAATAAAGTTGCTTGTGCATAGATCTAACCACTCCTTTGCTATTGTTCAGAGATCACCAGTGGCTCATTACTGTGTCTTGTCTGGAGTCAAAGAACTTTCATAGTCTAGAGCTACTCTTTCTTTCTAGACTTATCTCATATGTTCCCCTTCTTTAGAGATAGCTAGCAGACGTGTGGAATAGAGCATTGGGCCTGGATTCAGGAAGATGATAATCAGAAATACCTGGGTTCCAATCCTGCCTCTCACCAGATTTATGGCCATGGATGAGCTCGTTGATTTCTGAGAACTTCAGTCAACTACTTAAGACTTACCTTCTAAGTGATGAATGGGTATTCTATTTATGACAGGACAGAAAGTATCTAAAGGCAATAAAATCACAGATTCTTTGACATTCATATGACATTCTGTGCCTCCCACAGCTTCTTCTTACTACTGCAACTCCAACACAGTGGTCCTCCATTAGTTCTCCTACCAATGAGAACAATTCTCAGTTTATTTGTTTAAGTCCTCATCGAATTCCTACTTTCTATGTTTCTTGAGTGTAAAAACTATTTCATTTGCTTTTATAACCCAGTACCTGCCCAATTACCTTTCATACAATAAATAATACATGTTAATTGAATTTAATTTGCCAGATTCTAGATATGGCTCTGGGAATGAGTGTATTTTGTACATGTTTTAGAATCTTGAAATGGCAAACTTGGTTAGAGATCCTCAGATCCAACCTTCTCGTTTTACACAAGCAGAAATAGAGACTGAGAAAAAGTGACTTGTGAATAGTGGACCAGCCTTGGAGTCAGGAGAACCTGAGTTCAGACAGACACTTAATACTTACTATATGTGACCTTGGGCAAGTAATTTATCCCCAATTGCCTTGCCTTCTTTACCTCCAAAAAAAAAAAAAAGAAAAGAAACAAAAAGAAAAAATAAAAAGTGACTTGCTCAAATTCTTATATGGAATAAATGGTGGAACTAGAAGCAGAACCCAGGTATCCTATTTTTAAGTCCTGTTCTTCTCTCACAAACCTTCATTGTTTTGTGAAAGTTGCTTCTTTCAAGCTCATTCCTACCACACTGGGAAAATGTCTGACATGGCACTTCAAGCCTGCCCATAACTCTGGCAACCAGGTTCATTGTTCTCCTGACTGCAACATTCTGTTCTTTTACTGTAAATCTATTTTGCACTTGGGGACATTTTTCTAGGTCAAGTTCTCTGATGCATTATAGAATAATGTAGACTGGACAGTAACGAATAATTATTTCCAGCTAAGCTGTGAGCTTTGTTTTTTTGCACTGTGAATATTCCCATAGCACTAAAGCTATGTGATGTCATTGGTAGTCAAGTTAGCCATTTCCAGGTCTTAGGGGAGAACTTGGCCTGGGAAAAATAGCAAACAAATTCTTAGATGCTCAGAGCTGCCATTAAAATTTTCACTTTCAGTGGTTTGACCAAGAAGAACCACTGTGCTTTGCTGTCCTTGGTGAAACTACTTCAAGAAATATGTTTAATCTTTGAGTAGGTGACTATAGATAGCTCTTTGGAAATATCTTTCTTTTGGGAAAATAAAATGATTGATTTCTGTTATAATCTTACTCCAGAAATGCCATCCAAAGGGTGTAGCCCATTTGGAATCTCAGGAGCTGTGATCATGGCTTTAGCAACAACACAAAGCTAGAAGAATTGTGTTTTAAAACAGTCCCTTTTTGTTGATTAGCCAAATATATGTCCCTCAATTCTCTTAAAAATCACTCTGTGGCTCTGATAAGCATATTTTACTTTCTAGTTTGCATTATCATTATTTGTGCATTTGGAGCCATTGTATCAATGACCCATTTGGATAGAATATTAGTAACTGACATTTGGATTGCACTCTAAAGCTTTGCAAAAGCATTTTATGCACAATAGCCAATCAAGCTTCACAGCAACCTTAGAAGGTAGGTCATAAAGGTATTAGTTTGCTTATTTTATAGTTAGAGAAACTGAGGCTTGGATTGCATAGGTAGTTGGTGTTAGAGGCAAGAGTCCAATCCAGGCCTTCCAGAGTTTAAATCCAAATCTTGACACTAATATCTCTAAAAGGATTTAGGACAGCCCCTTTGGTGATAACCACAATTAGTGGCCATGTTAGTGGCTGAATGAATATTTATCAAAAGAGAGTGAGGAGTGAACAGAAAATAGAACCAGGAAAAGGCAATGTCATAAAACTAAAGAGGAAAAAGTATTTAGAAGAAGAGAGCGATTGACTCTATTAAAGGCTACAGAGAGGTCAAGAAGGATGAGGACTGAGAAAAGGTTGTTATGATTTGCCTGTCATTAGATCAATAGTAACTTTGGAGAGGTCTGTTTCAATGAATGATGAAGCTGGATGGTAGATTTCAGAAGTCAGTGAGAGGAGAGAAAATAGGGGCTACTAGTATAGACGACTTCTTTAAGGAGAATGGGAGAAGAAATATAGGACAATAACTAGTGGGTTTGGTAAAAATAACAAGGTATTTTGAAGGATAGGTAGACATGGGCATGGTTGTAGGTAGAAGGAAAGCAGTTACTGAGTAAAGAGATTGAAGATCAATGGGAAAGTAGAGAAGATAGAGAGGACTACATTATATGTAGAGAGATTTGCTTTGGTTTGGAAAAGGGTCATGTCTTCATGTAAGACAGAGGTGACAGATGACTATTGAGGAAGTGAGATTTGTGAGATGACATGAGGGGGCAGAAAGAAGAGAGAGTACTAAGTAATTGACTCCAACTTTTTCAGTGAAACATAAAGTAAGATTCCCAACTATGAGCTTACAAAGGGGTTTCATGTGAGGTTTTCAGGGGGATGAACAATGGGGCCAAAGCTGTTATAATAAGTGGGATGGCAAATAGATTTAGGAGGGTAAGGTTAGGAGGCTTCTTTGGTAAGAAGCCAGTTAAGATCATGTAACATAAATTTGTAGTGGAACCAGTGAGTACAGTTTCATGATATTCTCTAGCTCCATTCAGTGGGATGTGAATTGGTAAGAAGGCAGGGGATATTAGAGTAATGTAAGCTTAACAAAGAGTGATCTTTGATAGAACAAGGAGGGCAAGTGACTCAAGTATTGAAGATAGTGTTTGACCTTTTCCACCAAGTGCTCAAGATTGGTAAGGGGGCAGAACGTAGTCAGTGGTCTCGAGTGGTCTAGAGAAGATTTGACAGGTGGAGGTATTAGAAGTCATGGTGAAAATTAAGAACAGGGTTATTCATAAAAAAAGCACAAGGAAATATGGAACGACAAAAGGTTTTCACATATAGATATTTCAGAGTTCCCAAACATAGAAGTGGAATATTTTCCATATTGTGGCTGATGGTAAGAAGAAGGGAATGACCATTTGTGTACACAGCTGAGGTAGAATGTAGGAATAAGTAATGAGAATTAAATAGATTGAAGAATTGGAAAAATGAGGCACTTGAGGAGGTATTAATATGCATGATAAAATCCATTAATATGAGGGCAGGGATTTAAGTAGAGAAAAAGATTATGAGGCAAGCATTAAATTTACCAAGGAAGGCAAATGCTCCAGGTATTGGCAGACAACTACAGTGGTTCTCAACCTGTGAGTTATGTTCAATTTGTAACGATGAAAACACATCCTGCATATCAGATAGATTCATAACAGTGGCAAAATTACAGTTATGAAGTAGCAATGAAAATAATTTTATGGTTGGGGGTCACCACAACATGAGGAGCTGTATTAAAGGGCTGCGGCATTAGGAAGGTTGAGAACTACTGAGTAAACAGAATTGTGATTGGGTGATAAACTTTGATTGAATGGGCATGGCCTCATACAAACCAATTTGAAAGGCCAAGGTCACCCACTGCATCCTGGCTCATCACCAGTCATCTTGACCTTTGTCTTGCCTCTGGACTTTATATTCGTCAAATGTAAAATTAGTTAGAAAAGGAAATGACAGATTACTCTAGTTCTTTGCCAAGAAAATCCCAAATAGGTCACAAAAAGTCAAACATGACTGAAATTACTGAGCACTAATTAATATTATTGCCTAGGGTTACACAGAAAATAAATGTCTGAGCATTTAAATTATACTTGATGCCTCATTTGTCAACTACAGCAGTGACCAAAGGTAATAGTATGTTTTTCAGTATTTAAGTAATTGCTCCTTTAATTGGCTCAACAGAAAAGACACTGTTTATAACAGCTCTAATATCTTGGTAATTGAGCTGTTGTTAATTTTATTTACAATGAATGTTCTACTGCAAAATTGGAAAAAATTGCAATAGCAATTATAACTAATTAAGGCAAAAATGTTGAAAGAGAATATTGAAAAACCTGTTCTATATGTGTACCCCTTACCATCTTTCTGTCTTCTCAAATTCCTTCAGTTCCATTCACTGCTACAGGAGGTAAGATGTTCATTTCTTTTGGAGGACCAGAGTGAGTGAGATTAAAATGGGTTAAAGTGAGGTAGTAAAAGGGAATCACAACTTAAAAATATGTTGTTTTTCATCAAGAAAAAGGTTTCATTTGAACATGCCATCCCCTCATACTCAACTTTCCTCCATTTCCTTGCTATCCTTCTAGAAAGTGGCATATAAATTCCCTTATAAATTTCCTCTTTACCCAGTTATTTCTCAGCCTCTCACAGTGAAGAAACTGAGAGTTTGCTCTCTCAAACGTTGCTGGATCTAATGATCCAGCAGAGATTAATCTGATGATCTTCTTAAAAATACGATTACTTAATTAATTTTTAATTTTCAACATCCATTTCCCCTTGCTTTTGTGCTTTAAATTTTGTCCTGGTTCTCTTTCTAGCTGGCAGTCTTACTTTCCTCTGCTGGATGATCATTAATTTCTAAAGCTTTAAGTAGCAGCATTCTCTGTCTCTTGCTCTGTGTCGCTCTGTTTCTATCTCTGTCTCTGTCTCTCTGTCTCTGTCTGCATTCTTTTTCTCTCTCTGACTCTGTCTCTCTGTCTCACCACATATTTGGTTATCATCTCTATGAAACTTACTCTTAAATTTCCATATATTGAACCTAATGATGTTTCTCCTCTCCTTCAGGTCCCATGTCATGAATCATTGCCAAGCTTTTCTACTGGAATATCCTGTTTGCAACTGATACTGAACTTGATCAAAACTAAACTTCTCTTTCCCTCTAAATCTTCCCATATTCTAAACTCTCCTATCCTGTCAAGGATAGCATTAAACTTCCCCAACTTCATCGATTTATGATTTCCAAGTCTGCATTTCAAAGCTTTCCATTTATCTATGTATATTCCCCCTCTCCAATGCCCAGAGTGTAAGCTGCTTTAGCCAGAAGCTATCATTCTTGTCTTTATATATCCAGTCCTTAAGACTGCGACTTGTAGGCTACAAAAAAAAAGTGTGTGAAATTAAATTGAATCAAGATATTTGATAAATTGAGTCATTTATAAGAGATGGGTCAATCATGAAGTGAATAGGAGGCAAAAAAAAGGATAGCTTCCTGCTGCATTTGTATTACTAAGATGTTAAAAAAAAAGGCTCAGAAAGTCTCAAAGGGCTAGAGCACTCTTCTAGGTCATGGATAGTAGTCACCCAAGATGAAAAGGCGAACTAAGGTTGCAAGCTGTAATGATGAAGGGAATATTTACCCACACAGTTGAATTAAATGTCTAACTCAATTTCTGTTTGTGCTCAGAGCCATCTCTTTAGGTACACTGAATTAAGATGATCACTGAAAGCCCCTGCCAGTAATTAAAAGTTCACTAGCGTAAGACCGAAAGTGAAGAAATAAAGTGTCGTCTAAGAATTAAAAAACCTGTTAGCTCACACATATATTGTCAGCTCTTGATACCTTTATTATTAGCAAGCCAAAGTACTAATATGTGTACTGGGACTTTCACAGCATTGTTGGGAGGAAAACATTTTCTAAATCATAAGACATCCTGGAAATGTGTGCTATCATCATTCTGCTGGTATCAGGTGTTCTTGTCTATGGACCTCTTTTATTTTCTTATAATAATAGTACTGAAATGTAATTAGTTTCCTTTGTAGTCCAATTCCTTTTATTTTATGCTTTTAGGGAAAGGGAGAATTTATTTTGTGCCTAGTAGGTGTAAGGCACTGTGCTTTCTAAATATTATCTCATTTTATCCTTACACATTCTCTATGAGGAAAGTGCTACTGTGGTACACATTTTAGAGTTGAGGATTCTGAAGCAGGCAGAGTTTAAGGGACTTGCCCAGCATCATGCAGCTAGAAAGTGGTTGAGGGCAATTTGAACTCAGGTCTTCTTGAGTCCAGGTAGAATGTTCAATCCAAGGTGCCACCCAGCTACGTCTTATAAAATTCTTAGTAACGTTTAGTTGCATTATTCTGAGAAAGGCTCCATAGACTGCCAAAGAGGTATGTTATTTAAAATAAAAGGTTTAGAATTCTTGTACTAAAGGGCATTCTATAGAACAACAAGCAACAAGAGTGCTTAACACGATGCCTGGCACACAATAAATGTTTATTGATTCACCACTTCTTATTCATTTTTTTTTCTTTGTCTGGAATTTAGGCATTTAAAAAAATGATAGCTTGAACTTTAGCTTTTATAGCTTTCTTGATGTTATTTACCCCCAATTTATCTAGGTATATAGCAATTGCTGGATTGTGATAAAGGAAAATAGAACATGCTATTCCTGAAAGAAATCACATTTCTCAACTGTTTGCCTCTCAATATCAGCACCCCACTTTTTTTTTCTCCCAGACACCTGCCTCTGTTCCATTTACTCCCATCTCTGTACTCTAGAATGCTAGCTATCCCATTGGGATGCACAGTAGGATGCTCCTTCCTTGATCAAAGGAGGGATACTATAGAAGTGAAGATAAACCAAGAATGTAGTAGGAAGAAGTGGGAGTTGGGTGAAGAGTTTATGGTTAAGAACAAGAAAGGAGAAACAGAAAGACAGAAAGGAAAAGCTGAAGAATGGGGAAGAGGAGATCAGACATCTTTTACTTCTGGCACAAAGGACCCTTCCACAGTGAATTGGAGTAGGCAGGTTTGAATGAGAAAATGTTTGAGTTTCTAATGTTTACAGCTTTAATAGCCAGAGTAAGTGAACTGCTATTATCCAACTAATTATTTTGTAAAGAGTTTGGATTCTTTGAGTTTGAAAGGAGTTATTTAACAACAAAATTGCATTCTTAAATTTGGTTTAATGGCTTCTTAAAGACAAAAGTTAGCACTAAAGAATTCTTTTCATTCTCTATTGAAGGGAATGGTTCGTGGTGTACCAAAAATTCAAAATGACTTGGTCATAATAACATTCATTAAAGAAATTGTCCAATAATAATGATTTAGCAATAAAACCTACAGATAAAAGGCAAGGTAGCAATAATGTTTAGTTATAATCAATACTCCACAATCAGGAAGAAGGATGCTAAAGGATATTACTCTTCTTTCCCTGCTCACTCCCCATCTCCCAACCTCATACTGGTTGTCCTACTTAGAAGTAAAATAAAACAATCACCCTGGGGAAAAACAAACAAAGAAACAAAGAGTCTGGACTACTCAGTGATGACTGTATTGTTCATAATTAGTCTATCTTGTATTAATATTTGTCAATGTCACAAGCTGAGGATAATGGAAAACACAGGGAACTTGCAAGACTTAGGTGTTCCAATAAAAGCACATTTGTAATTTAGGATGCTGCTTCTAGGAAAGAGCTAAGAAAGAGTCTTATTCATAGTACCCAGAGCAGTTGTCCAGAAGACACACACACACACACACAAACACATACACACATGCCAATATATATGCATATATTTGAAAACCTTAAAAGACTATGTAAATACAATTATTACTTTATAGTTCTTCTAGCCATATGAAAATATAAGATGGCTACCCAACAATCCAGACGTCTAATGTTCTAGGCCTTGCCTGGATTCTTACTTCAGCAAGGTGGCACATTGGATAGAGCTCTAGGCCTGACTTCAAATTTTACCTCTATCACTTACTAGCTGTGTGACTCTGGACAAATTACATAACTTCTATCTACTCTAGTTTATTACCTATAAAATAATTTCTGTACTAGTACCTATGCTGCAAAATTGTTAAGAGAATCAAATGAGATTATATTTACAAAGCACTTAACACAGTGTGGATACATAGTAGATGTTTAATAAATTTTTATTCCCTCCCCAAATAACTGATATTAATATAATACTCAAAGATTTTTTGCTATATTGTGTGATTTGATGCTCCCAATAATGTCTCAAGATAAGTATGAAACATATTATTGATCCTAAGAAAATATGACTAAGAGATGTGTTCCTAGTCACTCATAGGTATTAAATCCTGAATTGAATTGAATTCAGGTCTTTGGACTCCAAATTTAGCACTCTTTCCAACATAACACATACATTTCATGGAGGTTTCCTTTTATGGACAAGAGTGGTTAGAGTTGATTGGAGCTTATGGTGAGAATCATTCATTCCTTTCTTTTATCAGTCAGGATATATACAGGAGTCAACTAGGTAAAAATGATAATTAAAACTAAGAGAGCTGATACAGTCACCAAGAGAGAGAAGATAAAGAATAAAAAGGCTCAGGACAGAGTCGCAGGGCACACTAATATTTAAAGGTTATGGAAGATGGTTCCATAGAGGAGATTTAAGAGCAGTCAGACAGCTAGAAGGAGAACTTAAATCAAGCAAAGCCAGAAAGGAAATGCAGAAGTAGAATATGGATAGTGATACCATTACCCTCGAGATAACAAAAACAGTAAGGATTAATAAAAGACAATTAGATTTTGTAATTAACAGAGGAGAAAATCATCTACTTAGAGCCAGAAGGGACCTTGGAGGACATCTGATTCTACCTTCTCAAGGATGAAAAATTGTAGCATAGAGATGTTAAGTGAATTAGCCAAGGTCACATAGGTAGCAAATTGAAGAACCAGGAGTGGAACTCAACTCCTCTTACTCCAGATCCAGAGTTCTTCCCTCTGTACCATGGAAGGATCAGTTTCTATGAAATGACAAGGTCAAAAGTAAGTCTGTAGAACATTTAGAAGAGAATGAGAGGACGAAAAACTGGGTCCATACGATAACCGCAATGGTAGGGATGAAGATACACGCTTCCACATATAAGACGGCCCCCAAATGTTATGATTTAGTAGCTTAATACTGCACTACAACTTTTGGGATATGCTATATAGGAGAGAATTGTGAATATGGTCCATTTTGTTTGAGTAGGAAAGGGTCAGGCTAAATAGACTCAGAAAATATTTCAGTTTTGCCTTATTGTTTTGCTGTTGGTAGACTGTTTCCACTTGTCAGTTTGCTATGTTGATTAGGTCACATTCACCTTATTTGTCCAAATCTGCACACACACACACACACACACACACACACACACACACACACACACGGAAGCAGTTTTTGCCAGGTCTGTTTTGAGGGGTTAATATCGTTAGTTGTATGCATCTGTTATGGTGGTGTATCTCCAAGTTATTTCGTGTACTTAGTAAAGGGTGTTAGAGAAAAAAAATCACAAACATGTTTTTTCTAGACATCATAGAGTTCTTAGATTGCACTACAGGTGTAGGATACAATCTTAGTTAACAAAACTCTTCCTCCTGTTGTTGGATTATGCTTGGAGACTGTTCTGAAAAACTAAGTATCCTTGTGTAAAAATGACCCATGGTAAATTGATACAGCTGTGTTCTTAGGACTGCATTCCTTCTAGCTTGATAGCTTTCTTTCTTTTTCTTCCTTTGAGTATCATAGAGCCTACCTCAGAGGCCCTCAGGAAATATTAAAGATGATGTTAAATGAATCAGAGAATGATGTCATTTCCAGTTCAGGATAAGAGTCCTGAGGTATATCCAGAGATGGAGTGAGGTATGAAAGATGAGAACCTAAGGGAATCTGAAAAAGAGTGGTCAGACAAGTATGGGAACAGAAGAAGTAGCCAAGTCTTCTATATCTTCTCAATATATGCTGGGGCAGCTAGGTGGTACAGTGGGCAGAGTTCCAGGTCTGGAGTTAGGAAGACTCATCTTCCTGAGTTCAAATATGGCCTCAGACACTTACTGTGTTACCTTCATCAAGTCACTTACTCCCCTTGCCTCAGTTTCCTCATCTATAAAATGAGCTGGAGAAGGAAATAGCAAATTACTCCAGTATCTTTGCCAAGAAAAGCCCAAAGTGTGGTCACAAAGAGGCAGACACAACTGAAATGATTGAACAACAATATATCCAGGGCATATAAAAAAAGCAAAGTTATATTGGAAAGAATGCTGGATTTAGAGAAAAACAAAAACCGTATACAACAACAGCAACCTTGCATTCAAATCTTGGCTCTGGCACTTATTATTTATGTTCCTCTGGGTGGACAAGTTGCTTCACCTTTCTAGCTCAGTTTTCCTCTTCTGTAAAATGGAAGTGTATTAGAGGAAGGCCCTGATGCCTCTTTGCTCTAATTCTATGATCCTGAGATTCTCTTCAACCCCTTTGACCTTGGGGATTTCTGGTTCTGCAATTTTTTGGCCTGGCCTGACTAATTATCCCATGAATTCTCATCCTGCCAGTTACTAATGTGTCCTCAAGGATCAATTAGAAGCTCTTAGTGATACTTATGCAAATCTCTTATAACACACCTTAGGAAAAGAATACACTACTTTTCCATCAATCCAATTCCTACTGGAAGGAAAAGTATTTCCTAATTATTAGTTACTTCTATTGGGGAAAGAGCACTGAATTTAGAGTTCGAATATTGGTTCTTCTATTTAATTATGTATATAGATATTCAAAAGCATATGTGTATACACACACTTATATATACCAAAACATTCATAAACATGCATATACATTTATA
>CM053583.1:68622450-68641248 GCA_028627135.1 Pseudochirops cupreus | reverse complement strand
CACAGGATGTGTTGAATATGAAGGGATTATATCTATAAAATAAAATTAAGAGGTGAGAGAGGAATTTATTGGGAGAAGAAGAAAGGGATAGATAGATTAGGGTAAATTATCTCATAGAAAAGAGGCAAGAGAAAACTGTTACAATGGAGAGGAAGAGCAGGAAGGTGAAAGGGAATGGGACAACATGATTCTCATTGAATTTGGCCTAAGGAGGAAATAACATACACTCTCAACTGGGTATCTTGCCCTACAGGAAAATGGTTGGGAAAAGGGGATAAGAGGGAAGATAGAAGGGAGGACAGATTGGGGGAGAGGGTAATAAGAAGCAAAATTTTTTAAAATTGAATTTCATGTTTATTTTTAGTTTACATCATTCCTTTCCACAAGATTATGAGTTAAAATTTTCTCCCCCTCTTTCCCCTACCCACAACCCCAAAAAAATCCATCCCACTTTATATCCCTTCCCCCAATGTGCTTTCTCCTATATCTTCCCCCAACCTTCCTCCCACTTTCCAGTAGGGCAAGTTGGATCTCTATACCTCAGTGCTTGTGTATTTTATTTCCCAGTTGTATATAAAAATACATTAATAATAATATTTTTTTAACGTTTGATTTTACAAATTTGAATTCCAAATTCTTTCCCTCCCTCCCTCATAACCCACCCTTACTGCAAAGATAAGGAATTCAATATAGGTTGTGCATGTGTAGTTATGCAAAACATTTCCATAGTGTATATATTGTGAAAGACTGACTATATTTCCTTCCATCCCATCCCACCTCCCACTTGTTCTATTCTCTATTTTGATCTTGTACCTTTTCAAAAGTGTGTGCTTCTAACTACCCTACCTCCCCCCTGAGCCTCCCCTCTCCTCCATCATCCTCCCTCTCATCCCCTTTCCCCTCACTCTCCTGTAGGGCAAGATACCCAATTTACTGTCTATGTCATACCTTCCCTAAGCCAAATTCAATGAGAGTAAGTTTGATCCATTCCCTTTTGCCTTCCTGTTCTTCCCATCCATTGTAGGATGATTTCTAGGTTCTTTTCTTGATCATAACTTTCAGATAGTTTAATAATTTTTAAATGATCTCTCCTGGATCTATTTTCCAGGTCAATGGTTTTTCCAATGAGATATTTCACATAGCCTTCTATTTTTTCATTTGTTTAGATCTGTTTCATAGTATCTTGATTTCTCATACACTCATTAGCATGCACTGGCAACAGTCTAATTCTGAAAGAATTCTTCTCTTCAGTGAGCTTTTGAAATTCTTTTTCCATCTGGTAAATTCAGCTTTTTAAGGCATTCTTCTCCTTATTGGCATTTTGGACCTCTTTTGCCATTTGACTTAATCTATTTTTTAAGGAGTTATTTTCTTCAGTCTGGTTGTTGACTCTCTTTTCATTATTTTCTTGCATCTTTCTCATTTCTCTTCACAATTTTTCCTCCACTTCTCTTACTTGATTTTCAAAATCCTTGTTGAACTCCTCCATAGCCTGTAACCAGTCCATATTTTTCTCAGAAGCTCTTGATGCAGGAGTTCTGACTGCGTTGTCTTCCTCCCATCCCATGCTTTGATCCTTTTTGTCCCCAAAAAAGGAATCTAAAGTTGGATTGCTGTGCTTACTTGGCTCCTTTGCTTGCTCATGTTGCCGCTCAAATACTTGACTTTTGAGCTCTTTGCCACAGTAAAACTCTGCTTACAGAGGGGAGAGCTTTTTCCCAAATTTCTGGGGTTTTCACAACTGGTGGAGGTATTAGGTGTGTGCCATCTCTTCATCCCCCACAAGCTCTGGCTCACTGGTCATATACCTCAGGACCACCACCCAAGACTGTGATTCAGATGCAAGCTGCTTAAAGCAAGAGCAATTACCCTCTGAATGTTCGCTTGCCCCCCCTATGATCTGTAGGCCAGGAGCTCTGAAGCACCAACATGGAGGTGGCCACAGGGTCTCCACACCTCCACCACTTCTAGCTCAGGGGGCAGGGCCAGACATGCTACTCTGTCCCCCCCAATTCCAGTAGACTTCTACACTGAACTCTCAATTTTTCTTTGGCATTTATAGATTGATGATTCTGAAAACCACAACTGCTGGTGATGATCCACTCTCCTGAAGTCTGTTGCAGCCGCTGGTCAGGGCTGCCCTGGGGCTAAAATGGTGGGCCACTGAGATGGACCCTTCCTGTCCACCTGCCGGCCTGTCTTCAGTGGGAGATTTGTTTCTCTCTCTCACTTTGTGGGTTCTGTAGCTCTAAAATTTGTTTAGAGTCATATTTTGTAGGTATTTGATGAGGTTGTGGGGGAAGTCATGGAGTTTTCCTACTTCTACATCACCATCTTGGCTCCACCCCAAAGCAAACATTTTTTTTAAAAGTGAAAGCAGCAAAGCTTAAAATAGAATAAGTGGGAGGCAGAATTGGATGGAGGGAAATATAGTTAGTCTTCCACAATGTAAGTACTGTGGAAATGATTTGGGTAACTACACATGGACAGTCTGTATTGAATTACTTATCTTCCCAGTGGGAGTGGGTAAGGAGGGAAGAAGGGAAAAAAATCTGGAACACAAATTTAAAAACAAATGCTTATTTTTTTTTTACATGAAACTGTGAAAAAGATATACAGGTCCTTGGTTATAGAAAGCTATCTTGACCTAATAGATAGTTAGGAGGTTAAGGGGGAGGATATAAGAGAGAACAGATTGAGAGAAGGGGTATTCACTAGGCTTGCTATTTTGGTGTGTGGGGTAGGTGAAAGATGAAGAGAGAAAAAATTTAACTCAAAATCTTGTGGAAATGAATGTTGAAAACTAAAACTAAATAAATTTACAAAAAATAAAATAAAGGAGAAATTAGGCATTGCCCTTCACCCCAAAGGAGAGAAAAATGAAAAAAAAAACTAAAAAGAAATTTGACATAACTGACAACAACAATGCTGTAGTTAATGATATAGAGCCAAACAGCCTAGAGAATGATGTCAAAGGGGCCTTAGGAAGCATTGCTAGCAATAAGGCTAGTGCAGGTGATAGAATTCTGACTGACCTATTTAAAATCCTAAAAGATGATGCTGTTAAAATGCTGCACTTGATATTCTAGCAAATTTGGAAAACACAACAGGGGCCACTGGATTGGAAAAAGTCAGTTTATGTTTCAATACTAAAGAAGGACAATGCCAAGGTATGTTCAAATTGCTGAACAGTTTTGCTAATTTCACATACCAGCGATTTATCCTTAAGACTCTGTGAACTAGGTTTCAGAAATATGTGAACTGAGAATTAGGAGAAAAGTAGGCTGATCTTCAAAGAGACAGAGGAACTATTGAAAACATTCACTGGATTATGGAGAAAGCAAGGGACTTCTGGAGAAAAAATCTTCTGCTTTATTGACTACAGTAAAGCCTTTGAATGCATGGATCACAATGTCACAAGTTCTCAAAGAAATGAGAGTAATAGATCATCTTACTTGTCTCCTGAGGAATCTGTATTGGGCCAAGAAGCAGACAGAGTGAAACATGGAAACACCGATTGGTTAAAGATTGGAAAAGGAGTATGAAGGAAGCTGTATATAGCAATCAAATTTATTTAAATCATATGAAGATCACATCATGCAAAATACTAGGCTAGATGAATACCAAAATATCAAAATACCACAAGCTGGAATTAAAGTTCCCAGGAGAAATATCAAGACTGTTAGATAATACAGATGATACCACTCAGATGGCAGAAAGCAAAGAGAGGAATTAATAATCTTCTTGATGAGGATGGAAGAGGAGAATGTAAAAGTTGTCTTAAAGCTTAACAAATAACAACAACAACAAAAGCTTAAGACGTTGGCAACTGGTCCCCTCACTTCCTGGCAAATAAAGGGAGAAGAAGTGGAATCAGTGTCTGATTTTATCTCCTTGGGCTCAAAGATCATTCCAGATGGTGACTGTAGCCATCAAGTTAAAAGACACTTGCTCCCTGGAAGGAATGCTATGGAATATCTGGTCAACGTAGTGAAAAACAGAGACACTACCTTGCCAACAGATTCTGTATAGTCAAAACTGTTTTGTTTGTTTGTTTTCATTAGTGTATATCTGTGAGAATTGGATTATAAGGAAAGCTGAGTGCTACAACATCAACACTTTTAAATTGTGGTGCTGCTGCAGATGACTTTAGACAGTCCCTTGGACAGGTAAGGAGATTAAATCAATCAACACTTAAGAAACCAATCCAGGCTATTTCCTGGAAGCATACTGATGCTGAAGCTTAAATAGTTTGAACACATAATGAGAAGACAGGACTTGGAAAAGGCCCTGGGGTTGGGAAATATTGAAAGTAAAAAGAAAAGGGGATGGCAGAGAATGAAACGGATAGATAGCTTCATGAAATCAATGAACATGAACTTGGGTAGACTTTGAGAAAGAGTGTAGAATAGAAGAGCCTGGCCTGCTATGGCATATGGGGTCCCTAAGAGTCAATCATGCCTGAATGACTGAATAACAATGACATATATGTGTGTGTACATGTGTCTTTCTGTCTGGTATATATGTGTATGTATATATATATGTACATGTATATATGCATATGTATGTATGTATGCATGTATTTGTATACCCTATCTCTATAGTTCTACAATTCACCCACATATCTATCTATTTATCTACCTGTCATCTTTCTATCATCTGTTTCTCTATCTCTCTCCATATAGTGATTAGTTAAAGCCTCATATAAGTGGTGATAATTACATTGAGTTTTGAAAGAAACTTGAGAAAAGAAGATACAGAGTTAAAGAAGGAGTGCATTACAAGCAGGATGTTTAGCCTCTTTATGGATAGGTAATGACATTCCTTGTGACAGAAATAGCAAGAAGGTCAATGAAATGGACATGATACCTGCATAACTTACTTCACTGTAGAGAAGAAAACAGTGTAAATTGTTAAACTCTATGAAAATATGAAGTGTCTGAACTTGAGGAAGGTCACACAAATTCAAAGAATTGAAATATCTCCTTTCATGCCCTTGATTTCATGCCCCCTGAGGGTCACTTCACAAATATCTTAACATTTACATTGCTAAACATTATACTACAGGATCAAACAAAGATCTTTTTAACCCAAAGGTATGCATTAAAAATATTGAAGGTGACAGATGATCAGAGGCAGTTTGTTACAGAGTTCAGAAACAGGTCAACTAAAAGCTCCTAGGCAAAAGGTCTTCTGTTGATACAACAGCCCTTGGTAAGGGCTACCAAGATGTCACTTCTGAATTTTCAAGGGTAAAATTAATACCCACATCATATAGAGGACAGTAGTACACAGGAGACTAGAAAAATCTAAAGCTTTCTAAATCATTCATGCAAAGCAGCATCAAACCTTTGCTTCTTTTTTTTTTTTTAGATCTTAAAGACAAAGGCCAAATAAGCTATAATTATATCACAATTACATAGGCCATAGGATGCCCAGAGGGATTCTGTTGCTACTTTTCTCATGTTACTTTACTCAATTATAGTTGGATTACTACAAAGGTCCATGAATTCATGACTGTAATTTTATCTCCACATACAAACATCATGACTCCTCAATGGCATAATATAAGGTTTCATGGAGTGTATTGTTCATCACGTGGTGGTCAAACTTCTGTTGAAAAGCCTTTTAACTAGGTTGGTCCTTGGGCATTGAACATACAATCCACTAAAGGAATCATGCTCCAAATCTTTTTCTCTTAGCAAACCTGACCTGATCTTTTCTTCTGCTTTCCAAAATTAGATTTCCAAATTTTAATATCCCCTCCACATGGCAACACAGCATTTAGTGTGGATTATGGGTAGCTCATGAGAAAATAGGATTTGGGAGAGACAGAGGTCATGGATAGTAACATGGAACATGGGATAAAGTCTTTAGGCTTACAAGAAATATGTGTTTTTGTCACCAAAGAAAATTGCATTATCTCAGGAACATCCCTTAATTCTGGTCAACAAACAGCTGTCCCAGGGAAATAAAATAACATACATTATTTTAAAAATAGTATGACTAGAATAAGAAGTAAACCAGCAGTTTGCCAACAGTAAAGGGAAATCAACAGTTAACTTGTGTGCTTCACTGGTACCCATACAATATCAACAATTCTAGAGAAAGGCATATTGAGCAAGTTTCCCAGAAAAGATTTTTTGACAAGATATGTACAAAGTCACATAGGATGAGAAGGGTGCAATGTATATATCAATCTGTACCACTGAAAGCATGCCCACATAGACATGATAAAGTTCAAAATAACTCTGATTGAAAGAAATGGAGATTTTCACTTAAGTGGAACTCTAATTTGGGATGCTAGTAAATGGTGTGAAATACCTCTCTATAAAATCTATAGAAGTTTTCATCATAAATAAAGGAAAAATAAACTAGAAAGAAGCAACATCATGAATGATTGTGAAATGACCAGAGTGAATTGACACAATTTAATATTATTCAGTCAAAACAAATTTCAATATAAAAATATATAGGAAGACTTGTATGAAATGATGCCAAATGAAGAAAGTGTAATTGTAATGTGAATTGCACTGTAGAAAATAGTAAAAATAATAAAATAACAGCAATAATTTTGGAATTGAACATGGGAAAAACAGGCTACATATGCTGTAATTGTATGCATACCATTACCAAAAATATAATTTGAGATTTATAGTGATTAAATATGATTATTTTCTTTCCTTTTTTGTATTAAAAACTTGTTTTGCTGATGACTAATATTCAGAATTTTGTTTTAAATGTTATTTCAATGTATTGGAACTCATAACAACCCCAACATTATTTTAGAAGCCTTTTTACTTGTTCCATTCCTATATTGGGACACCAGTACAGACAAAGACCTCTATCATGGTCACATGTGTTGACAGTCTTTGATAATCTCAAAGAGAGTTGTCATTATTGTATGTGCCCTCAGCTAGTAATTAACATTTACAGCATGTTCCTGTATACATGATGAAATTTTCCAAACTCTAACAGTGGCCTCTACTGATGAAGAGGTTACACATTTGGAGTTCTGTGGTTTATTTAATGGAATAGGCAATCACCTTTAAAGACTCTTCTACATTCCTTTCTATTCCCTAAAGTGAAGTCAAGTGCTGTCTGCCATGGAACCCTCTCTGATTCACTTTCCTTGGTGATTCTCTTACCCTGTGGCATAGCAAAACACTTTGTACATCTCTAAGGCACTTACTAAGTATTCTTATATAGCAGCATTATCAGCTTTTTTCTCTTGTTCCCATCTCTCTAGTATACTGTAAGCCACATGAGAGCAAGGGACATATCTAACCTCAGTTCTGTATCCATCCCCCAATATATACCTTTAAAAATACCTCTCTCGGTTGATGATGGATGTGGGAATATTGTTAGGACAGGGACAGACTTTCTTTTGTACACAGGAGATGAAATTAAAAAATGCAAATGGCACTGAGAAAATTTCTATGATGACTTACATTCACACTAAGACATATGGTCTCCTGAGACCAGGAAGCGGGAAAAGTGAGAGCACAAGCACATTAGATATTTGGAGGAGGTGATGTTGGTGTAGCAAAATAGGGAGAAGAGGCATTTATGTCAAACCACATACACTTTAAAATGATCAAAGTAAGTAAGACCTAATGGAGACCTCAGAGACTATAGATTTCAACCCTGTCATTTTCCAAATGAGAAAATTGAGGTCCAGAGAGAGGAAGAGACTTGCATAAGAGAAAGCAAAGGTGATTAATGCTAGAGCCAGTATACAAATTGGGTACTTTCTAAATTCCAATCCAGTCCACTTTCTTACCATGGACTGGTCTGAACAGGAGATTCAAATTAGCATTACATGTCCTGATTTCCTTATCTCTTGACCTCTAATCCATGTCTCAGTATTGTCATCTGCATAATCAGGAAACAGTCCTGGAATCCATTTTCAAAGGCTACTTTTAAGAAAGTTATTGTCAAATTACAAATATTACAAACAGGTTAGCTTTTTATTAGTGTTGCTATTCAATAATAATATCTTGGTTTTATACGTACATGTATGCATGTCAATAAACACATGTATATATGTATTATTTCTATACATGTATAAGGATATATGTACATGTATAAAACTATTCTTTACAAAGTACTTTCCTCACAATAGCCAGATGAAGTAGGCAGAGCAGGTATCACTCTTCTCATTTATTTGAGGTTCATAGAGATCAAAATGACATATTCAAGATTATGGGGCTAGGAAATGCCAGCTCTAGTTCTCAAAAATCATTTTCTATCTATTCTGTACTGCTGCTCTATTATTATCATAAGTCACTGTGGATTAAAGATCTAGATTTAGAAAATACTTTGGAGAACAATCCCTTCATTTTATAGATAAAGAAAGTAAGTCAAGGATGTTAACTGACTTCTCCAAAGTCGTATAGTCATATGCCTCTGTCTCTGCCTTGGTTTCAGAGGCCCTGCTTAACCATTTTGTCTCCAGCAAAATTAAAAATTCCATTCATCTTGTCATTACTTCCAATCATGGAAGATTCTGCTAAATTCCACTTGCTATGCATTGACTTTCAGTATGACTCATCACTACAAATTCACCCCACATTCCCTGCTCCCCTCTTGCCCCCTGCTAAATACATATATACTTAAAAAGGAATGGGAATACTACTTGACCTATGATTCCATCAGTGCAGGAAAATTCCTGTTGGAATTCCTCACCACTTCATATCTGATTCTATTGGAATAGCCTTCAAGCTGCCAAAGTGATCTTCCTAAGACACAAATATGACCATGTTACTCCTCTACTCAACACACTTCAGTGCTTTGCTGTTGCTTCCAAGATCAATCACAAATCCTCTTTTTTGCTTCCAAAGTCATTCACAGCCTTTCCTCTTCCTATTTCTTATCTTGTCATATTTTGATACCCTTCCCAATGCTCTACAATGTAGTGACATGGACCTTCTTGCTTCTTCCCATACGATAATCTATTTCTTGACTACATGCCTTTTCATTGGCTATCTCCTTGCCTAGAACATTCTCTCCTTCTCTCTATCTTCTACCTTCCTTCCAGAGTCAGTTCAAATTCCACCTTCTGTAGAAGATCTCTTGCCCTCCCCACAAAAGCAAATGCTTAATCAATGCTTGTTGAATGACTCCTTCAGATGAGGATGCTGCCTCTGTGAATGCAGGTCAGCACCTTCTATACGTCCTAGAGTCTTACAGAGTTGCCCAGAGCACTGAAAGGGGAAATAACATCCTCTGCATCACACAGCCAGTATGCTTAAGAGGGAGAAATTGAAATCAGATGATTCTGACTACAAAGCTGGTTCTATGTCTACTAAGTCATTATACCTCTGTATAAAATCAGTAAAAAAATATGAAAAGAAAAAAAATAGGAAAGTCACCTTAATGGTGACAAATTGTCTCTAAGTTATACCTAAGAATGAAATACCAAAGCAAAATAAATGAGGGAGGCTGAACTCATTGATGTACAGCTCTGCAGAAGCCACCAGAAGGAAGATCTGTCCCCCAGTTGAGACTTGAGGGACAAAAGACATAGCATCAAGGTGAGATTTTAAGACCTCTCTTCTTGAGAAATTATCATCCCTTTCAAAATTAATTTTAGTTTGATTTGAAATGGATTGAGAGTTCAATTATGTAGGACATAGTTTAGGATGCAATTCTATGAACATGTTCTCTAAGGGCACCTGGGCCATCCTCACTAAATAGCATTTATATGGACTAAAGAAATAACCCTGTCTTATAACTGAATGAAAACAATGTAGTTAGATGGATTTCTCTCTCTGTCTCTCTCTGTCTCTGTCTCTGTCTCCCTCTCCCTCTCTGTAATATGAATGATTTAGAGGAGGGGTAGGGCCTCAAGGCCTTCTAGGTCCTCAAATGCAGTTCTTTAACTGAATCTAAACTTAACAGAAGAAATACCCTTAATAAAAGGACTTGTTCTGTAAACATTTGACTCAGTCAAAAGATCACACCCAAGGACATAAAAGGCCACATGTGACCTGGAGACCACAGGGTTCCCACCCCAATTTAAAGTCTAAATCATTGGTCTAATTTAGACTATCCACTGTGATATTGCTTCCAAATCTAATACAGATTCTTTGATTCGAAGGGAGTTCAGAGGTGTAGTCCAACCAACTGAATTTATAAAGGAGGAAACTGAATCCTAGAAAGAAATGATTTACCTAAGGGAGGATGGGAGAGAGAGGAGAGAAGAAACGTTGTATTTGGTAGAGGATGATACAATAAAAATTTAAAAATCATAATATTACACCAGAAATGGGGTTTTAAAAGACTATGATAATAGATATGTAGGAGGAACTTTAATGCTTATGAAGTCCAACATCTTCATTTCATAACTGAGAAAATTAAGGATCAGAAAAGTGAAATGAATTTTTCTCAACTACAGCTAATTAGTTGTAGAGATAATAAAATCCAGGTCTCAATTCTAAAAGTAGTGCTCATATTGTGGAACTTCATCACTTTATAAATGTCTAAATTTACTTCTTAAACCTGCTCTGTGCTCTGGACATAGGGAATTTCACTTTGTGAATTTTCAATATCCATTCTTTTTTTTTTTTTATCCCCCAGTAAATATTTGATGGACTCTATGTATATAAAATTGTGCTAAGCACTCTGGGTGATACCAGATACAAGGCAGAGACCTTGTCCTATAAAAAAATGTCACAGCCCTCTTGATCCACTGACCAAGCACAAAGTAATAAGGCATTCCTGAAAAAACAAGCTTCCCACCATAGGCTCCATGTGACCACAGTCAGCCTATTAGGGGGCAGAGCATATTTTCAAATCAGGGAAGGTTCTCAGATTCACTTAAGCCTATCAAGGCCTGGGGTCAGGGAAGATATTCAGATTCCCATAATAGAGGTCAAATAGAATAAGACTGAGAAGAGGAAAAAGTAAGCTCTATCATTGTTAACAGTTAATTAACAATAAAATCCAATTGCATTGTGTCAAACCAGATACACATTGTGAAATTCAGGAAACAAAGGTTGGGAGAAATCACTTTTAATTCAAGTGATCAAGGAAAGTTTCATAAAGGAAGTGTAACTTGAAATGAATTCTGAAGAATACATTCGCAAAGAACAGTAAGAACATTCCAAGCATGAGAACATTGTGAATAAGTTTATGAAGATAGGAATAATTGGGGAGGTGCCAAGATGGTGGAGTAAAAGCACAAACTTAGCATGAGTTCCCACTCCAGTCACTTCCAATAGATGGAAAATAATGACTCAAAAGAAACTTTAGAGCTACAGAACCCACAGAGAGACAGAGAGAAACAAATCTCACATGGAAGGAAGCCTGGCAGGCCAAGAGGAAGGCTATATCACAGCATGCTGGGAGCCAAGCAGAGTCCACGTGAGCCTCACTGTTCCAGTTCCAGGGCAGGCCTGATGAGCAATGGCCAGAGCAGACTTCTGGACATTGAATCACCAGCAGCTGTGGTAGTTTCCACACTTCTCAACCCATAAATGACAGAGAAAAAGTTAAAGGTCAGTGTGAAATTCTGTTGGAACAGGGGTGGATGGAAGAGCATGCTCCAGCCCCTTCCCCTGGAGTGAGAAGCTGCAGAGGCCAGGCAGCTGCTCCATATGGCTGCCTCAGGAACTTTGGGTCTACTGATCTTAGGGGGACCAAGTAACCATTCAGAGGGTAATCACTCTTGCTCTAACATGCTTGGATCTGGATCATGGTCTTGGGTGGTGGTCCTATGGCACGGGACCAGTGAGCCAGAGATTGTGGGGGTTGTAGAGATAGTGCCTTCCTAATAGCTCCATCAGCTGTGAAAACCCTAGCAATTTGGGACAAAGCTCTCTCCATTCTGGAAGCAGAGTTCTACCATGGCAAAGAGCTCAAAAGTTAAGTAATTGGGTGGCAATATGAGCAAGCAGAAGAAGCACAAACAGATCATATAATCCTTTTTTTTTTTCAGGACAAAAAGGATCAAGGCATGGAATGGGAGGAATACAATGAAGTCAGAACTTCTGCATCAAAAACCTCCAAGAAAAATATGAATTAGTTGTAGGCCACAGAGGAACTCAAGAAGGATTTTGAAAATCAAGTAAGAGAAGTGGAGGAAGAATTGGGAAGAGTAATGAGAATGATGCAAGAAAATCATGAAAAGCAAAGCAACAGCCTGCTAAAGGAGACTCAACATACACTAAAGAAAATAACACCTTAAAATATAGACTAACTCAAATGGCAAAAGAGGCCCAAAAAGCCAGTGAGGAGAAGAATGCCTTAAAAAGCCAAATTTGCCAGATGGAAAAGGAATTTCAAAAACTCATTGAAGAGAATAACTGCTTCAAAATTAGATTGGAGCAATTGGAAGCTAATGACTTTAGGAGAAATCAAGATAGTATAAAACAGGTCCAAAGAAATGAAAAAAAAATAGAAAGCAATGAGAAATATCTCATTGGAAAAACCACTGACCTGGAAAACAGATCCAGGAGGGATCATTTAAAAATTATTGGACTTCCTAAAGCCATGATCAAAAAAGAGCCTAGACTTTTTTTCATTTTTCAAGAAATCATCAAGAAAAATTGCCCCGCTATTCTAGAATCCAAGGAAAAAAGAGAAATTGAAAGAATTCACCAAATGCCTCCTGAAAAAGATCCCAAAATGAAAACTCCTAGGAATATTATAGCTAAATTCCAGAGTTCCTAGGTCAAGGAGAAAATACTACATGCATTCAGGAAGAAAAAATTTGAGTATTGTGGAAACACAATCAGGATAACAGAAGACCTAGCAGCTTCTACATTAAGGGATCAAAGGACTTGCAGTATGATATTCCAGAGGTCAAAGGAGCTACGACTAAAACCAAGAATCACCTACCCAGCAAAACTGAGTATAATGTCTCCAGGGAAAAATATGGTCATTGAATGAAATAGAGGATTTCAAGCATTCTTGATCAAAAAACTAGAGCTGAAAAGAAAAATTGACTTTCAAATACAAGAAGCAAAAGAAGCATGAAAAAGTAAACAGGGAAAAGAAATCATAAAGAAGTTATTGAAGTTGAACTATTTACATTCCTACATGGAAAAATGATGGTTGTAACTCATATGACTTTTTGCAGTTTGAGGTAATAACTATGTATTCATACATACATACATGTATATGTGTATGTATATGTATGTATGTGTGTATAGGAGAGTGTATGTGTATATAAATACATATGTGACTGTGGGCATATGTATGTTCATGTGTATATAGACAGAGTGCACAGGATGAGTTGAATATGAAGGGATGAAATCTCAAAAATAAAATTAAGAGGTGAGAGATTTATTGGGAGAAGGAGAAAGAGAGTGATAGATTAGGGTAAATTATCTCATATAAAAGAGGCAAGAGAAAACTGTTACAATGGAGGGGAAGTGCAGGAAGGTGAAAGGGAACCTTATTCTCATTGAATTTGGCTTAAGGAGGGAATAACATACACACTCAATTGAGCATCTTACCCTACAGGGAAACATGGGGGTAGGGGATAAGATGGATCATGACGGAAGTGAGGGCAGATTGGGGTAGAGGGTAGTTAGAAGCAAACATTTTTGAAAAGTGATAGGGTCAAAGTAGCAAATCGAATAAGTCGGGAGGCAGGATAGGATGCAGGGAATATAGTTAGTCTTTCACAATATAACTACCATGGAAATGTTTTGTGCAACTACACACGTACAATCTATATTGAATTGCTTGTCTTCCCAGTGTGGGTAGGTGAGGAGGGAAGAAGAGAAAAAATCTGGAACTCAAAGTGTTAAAAAGAAATGTTTAAAAAATTTTATTTTACAAGCAACTTGGAAATAAGATATACTGACACTGGGGTACAGAAATCTATCTTGCCCTACTACAAAGTTAGGAGTCTGATGGGAGAGGATATAAGAGAGAACAGATTGGGGGAAGGGGTATTCAGTAGGCTTGCTATTTTGGGGTGGAGGTAGGGGAATATGGGGAGAAAAAGTGTAACTCAAAATTTTGTTGAAATGAATGTTGAAAACTAAAAATAAATAAATAAATTTATTTTTAAAAAAGATTAGAATAATTTATATAAAGATATTTAGAAGATGGTGAATAGGTCAATGTGTTGTGATGAAATTTGATATAAGACAAATATCTCCTATCTTAGGTTAATAAGATAGGGATTTGTGTCCTAAAGTCACCACTTAAAAGATATCTAGGTACCTTAGGTGAATCATTTCTCTGTAAGCTTCCATTTAGTCATTTATAAATTCAGGTGCTTGGGCTGTACCTCTGAACTCCCTCTGAATCAAAACTCAGCCTTAGATTGGAATTAGACAATAGGAAGGGGATAGTTCAAATCACGCATGTTACAGATGAAGACACAGAGATTCATAATGAGCACATTGCTCCAACACCAAACCTCTAGTAAGTGGCAATACTAGTATTCACGCCTAAGACTTCTGCTTGCTGCCCCCTAAAACTAGTGAGGAACAGTTGTAGCATGATCAGCATGATGACTGAAAGATATTGGTGATCCTGAAGCATAGCAAACATGCTTTTCCCTCCCTGCATATTCCTTAGCTAAACATGTTCTCCTGCATATGTATCCTTCCTACATGTGTGGCATTTTACGACATCATTCTATGCGTGTCTCTGATTTCCAAAGACATATGTGCATTTATTAGGAAATGTGCTCTATGTTTATGGAGGAAATATTTCATTCCTACTTCTCTTGATAAGCTATTTCATTAAATGTCTTTGCTTTGAACTATGTATTCCTTCTGACAGACTAATAAAAGCAAACACATTGATAGAAGCTCATGAACTATGCCTCTGAGGAATATGAATGCAACTGGTAATCTTTTTTTGATAATTCACTGAGAAATCTGGGTGGGTGGGGGTGACTCAGGTGTCAAATTATGATTAATACTATCACAGGGATTGTAGCCAGGTGATGTTGTTTCCTTATGTCTTGTATTCAATAGCAACAGACTTCCCTGGTAGTTGCATCAGACTCAAAGGAAAGAAGGTGGCCTTTCAGCTACTTTCCTGCCCTATCCCAGGTTGGCCAACATGTACCAGTGATTAAGAAAACCCACTGGGTGTTAGGGAAGGACTGTTTCCATCTGAGTCAAAGAAGGCAAGGTATAAATTTGAAATGGTAGGGTGAAACAGAGACACCAGAACACCTGGGCTGAAATGAACTCCACTAGGTTGAGTGGAGTGGAAAAATTTGTGGCCAATGGAAGGTTTCAAGGTCAGTAATGAGACAACTTTGTAAAGTTAGATAATTGTCCTTGGAGTCGGGAGAACTTGAATTTTTAAAGGCCTCCTCAGACATTTACTAACTGGTAATGTTGGGCAATGTACTCTCTCCACTTTAGCTTTCTTTCTGTCAAATAAGGAAGAAAACGTGAACTCTACAGATTTGTTTACAGGAATCAAATGAGATAAAAATATAAAACAATTTGTAAGCTTTTAGGTGTTATACAAATGTGTGTTATTACTAGGTACATGGAAAATGAGAAATACCATATGAAGGGAGTGAAAGACAGTGGCTGTTTATTTGTCTTGATGTAATTTTCCAAAGCTATAGTCTTGTTATGACAGCTGCTTGTCATCCTTAATGTTTTCTATCACTTACATGATCATAGGGTCATAGGCAGAGTTTGCCAGGATTCCTCCAAACTTAGACGCTTATTCAACTGTTTGAGAGTTGGGCCAAGATAAGCTTTTGATGGTCTCCTTCCTACCAAATAAGACATTAGAGGTATTGAGGAAAGGAGAGATTTCAGAAGGAGTGTACCATGTGTTTAATTCTAGCTGAATTGTAAATGTTGACATTTTACATTATTCTCTATTTTCTAAGGGTTCATCATGAGAAAAGTACCTGTTCTTCATCTTGGTAGCAGTTTAGGAAGGGGAAACTCTGGAAAGCAAAGCTGTCATTTCTTTATAAGTAGTGGCAGACTGAACATTTTTTTTCCATATTGTCCCATCACTGCCATGTACTCAAACCTTCAAGGCTTACTCTTCTCTAGGAAAGATAAAGAACAACAGTATAATGTTTCTGTTTTTGTTTTTTCTGGGTAGGGAAAGGGATGGGATCTGAGATGACATTAGTGTAAGAGCTGTTGGTGAGAAAGTGCCTCTACATATTTAGGTTGTCACTTTCTTTGCACTCACCATATTGGAGTGTTATCTAGGTGTAGTTAAAAGTTTAATGGTTTCCCCAGGGTCAAAAGGACAATAAGTGTTAGAGGCAGGACCTGAACCTAGGTCTTCCTTGTTCCAAGTTGGGCTGCTGTGTTGTTAATGCTACTTGCGACTGCTGTGGAGGTGTAAGACCAGTAACACCAGCACACAAGAGGGCTGCTAACAGAGGTCCTTTGATCTGCTTTTCTGAAGGAAAGACAGTTTCAAAGGAGCCAGTAATCTTACTTTAATTAAACAATGCAGACAATTAAGTAGAAAGAAGTGGACATCTAAGAAAGAATTCAATACATAGGGCTCTGTCTAAACAAAATATACATACATAATCACCAGACCAAAGAACACCAGTATCTGGGTTTACAAAGAGGGAGGGGATTCTTAACAACAGATACCCAGAATCTCATCTGGTCAAATCACAAAGAAACATTCTTCCCATGAGTGAGCCCCAAAGTAAAATACCAATCTCCCAGTATATATCCTTTTCAACTAAATGACTCAGAGCCAGAAGTCATCACAACCCAGTGACTCAGTGCTATATCAGCAATGCAGCATTCACAATGCCTACAGTAACTATAAGTTTGCTGATGGTTATTAATCACAAAATGTAACAGGCTCTCTATATGAGAAATATAGCTAGAACATTTATTTAAATAGCAGAAAACTGAGTCCCAAAACCAGAAAGTCAAAGCTAACATAGTAGTTATGAAGTTGGCACATGTAGTTAAAGTAGTAAACACCCACATTCTCAAGCCTTCAAAACAGGACAGGCTACCTCAGGCAAAGATCCTCCTCTCCTCACTAACAACAACTGCTTAGTGTCCAGGAAGCTTGCTTGCTCCCAGCAGCTCTGGATCCCACAGTTCCCTTCTCTGGCAGTCCTCAGCAAGAGTCTTTAGCAGAGATTCTGAATGGCTCAAAGAAAAAGCAGTTTGCGCTGCGACCGCAGCCACTGCCTCTGCTGCTGCTTCCAGTCAACACGATATGGAGACTAGCTTCATTCCAGCATTCTCTTGCTCCATCCCTTCCTGCAACATCAGCAAGTTCAAGGGGCATATAAGATCTTCAAGTCCCAGTATCATTACAAGTGCCTAATTGGCTCAGTACCAAAAAATGTGAAAACCTTCCTGCAAGTAATACTCCCCATAGCCAAGCCTAAGCAAGCTCCTCCCTTAAGGTAATACAAATCTCCCTGAATATTGGCTCTATGTGACTCAGGAAGTGTCACAACTATGAACTGGGCCAGAGTTCAAAACAGAAGACATCCATGATGGAAACACCTGTGCACCTTTAACATGGGAACACAGCCCCTCTTCCAAGGAAAAAAAAGGAACCATATGTAGTCACATAGTCCTATTAATGGACAGAGAAGATCTCATATTCCATTAACCCTATCGCCATTTATCACAATGTCATATCACCTTTTATTTTCTAGGTGCCAAGACATGCTTTGTGCAGGGTGATGAAATATGATATACTCTTTGGCCAAATTTTTTCTCATAAATGTGAATATTTCCAGAAAAAAAACCCACTGTTATGAAGAGGTCTTTAGAATGTCTCAGTGTAGAGGACTAGAATCAAGAACTGTCTTTGGGTCTTGGTTTTAATACTTATAAGGTCTATGTCTAAATAATCCGAGCCTTGATTTCCATAACTGTAAATGTTGATCATTGCTTTACCTAAAGGGCTACCTTGCAGTGAGCACTATATTATTATATATATATATAATTATGTTATATATAATTGGCACTTTATATTACCCTATATCAACTCAATCCTTCAGTTGTCAGATTGGAGATTAAGCACAAATCTTTATAGATCATCAGATCAGTTGAATAAGACTTAGGTATCATCGTGTCTTCTACATCATTTTAGTTGAAGGAGACTGAGGTTTAGAGAGGGAAGTCAATTTGCTCTAGGCCACATTTGTAGTCAGCAGAGCTATTGTTCTTACTGAGGACCATGGACTTACCTAGTGTCCTTTTCACAGTATCACACTACTATTTTGTTTTGTTGGGTTTTTCCTCCACCTTGAACTGAATCACATTATCATCCTGTCTTTAAATGGTACGTATATTAAAATAAAAAAGAGATCCAATAACCTCCAAACACCCCAGATTCATTTTCTTTTATTTTGATCTACTTAGGAAAAGAAGAAAATGAGCTTAAATGTCTTAGATTTCCCTTAAGATACATGCAAAAATGACAGCTCTGAACAAAAAAGGTCAGCTACCGGCAGAGGAGACTATATAAAATACAGAGACAGGGCAAGAGAATCTTCTTTATTTAAGGAGAGAGATAATAAGAGAGAGAAGGGTCTTAGGAGCTCACATTTATAGAGTGCTTCAATATTTGCAAAACACTTTGCACCCTTTCTCTAAAGATCAACCTTGCCTTCTGCAGCTACACAGACTTCCTCAGACCATCAGCTCCCCACCAGCAACCTGGACCTCTTCCTAGGATCCCAGGTCCTAATTCAGCTTTTATCTTAGCATAACCAGGGTATAGGCCTCTAAATCAATTCCAGTACTGTTTCATATGACCTGAGGAACTTACACTGGTCTCCCTGACCCCCTTTCCAGTTTCCCTTTTTGTATTATCTTCCATTTAAATAATCTCTTTGAGAGT
>CM053583.1:68608410-68622350 GCA_028627135.1 Pseudochirops cupreus | reverse complement strand
TTATGAAAATGCTTATTTTATTCCATAAATTAATAATAAAAATAAAAATTTTAAATTATGTATTTTAATTTATTTTGTTAAATATTTCCCACATTTTAATCTGATTCAGGTTGCACTGAAGAGTGTTGTGGGTCACATAAAGACAGTAGGCTCAGTGTTGGACATCTCTGATCTTGATAACTATCCATTTTACAGATGAGAAAACTGGGATTCATGGAGGTTAAAGTCCCCTAACCAGGAGACATATAAGCTTGGATTCAAACCCAGGGCTTTAGCTTTCAAGTCTAGTCCTCTATTAATTACATATACCAAATTATCACTTATGCTTAGTGCATCTCTTCTACTGACTGTCTTCCCAAACCTCCTCTCAATGAAGATATCTTACTCTCTGAAGGCTAATCTTTAATTTTCACCATTGTACTTTTCAACACTTGTACCTGAGTTCTTATCTTACTGGGTCCAAAGCCAAGGTCTTCTTACATACATAGTATAATTACATTTCAGTTAAATACAGTGTGCCTCTTGATATTTTAAACATGAAAACTCCATTTATATAGAAGATTGGATCTACGAAGGAATAGCATTTGATGGCCCCATAACTACTATGAGTTACCACTAACAAAGCAGCCATCTCAATTAACTAATTAGGAGCCTGGTGAGTTGGTGGCAAAAATGTAAAACCTTGATAATGCTCAATATAACTAATGAAAATATGTTTAGAAGCAGCTTATCTAAATGAATCTCCAGCAACAAATTGGCTTATTATTCTAGACTGTATTTGGTTTTGAAAAATCAATCTTCCCTTCAGGCCTGTCATCCAGCAGCTCATCAGACATTTAAAGCATCAAATGAGCCAGACGGCTTTTGCCATTCTTAGCAATTTAAACATTTTCACAGTAGATCAAAAGACATTAGTGCTATTATTATAGAGATTAAGAACACAGCCCCAGTGCAAGAAATGAATGAACGGTATGTTTCTTTAAATGTAACCTTTCTGTCCTCATTAAATCAGCTTTGGTTAAAAACAGCTGACTTTCTTTTTTTTTCCTCTTTCTTTCTTTCCTGGTTTCCAAAGGAAATGCAGTAAAACCTATTAAGCGCTGTACATTATTGCCAACATCTGTAACTGTTTGTAGTGCACATTATGAAAAACTTTATATAAAATGCCACAATTGAACTGCAGAGTATTAAAAATGTCAGCCCTATTATATCATTTCTGAAGACCAATTTGCCTTTCTCTTTTTCAGGAGGTTGTAATGAGCTTGGTTCATTTTGCTTTGTACCATTTATCTTTTCAGTAGTAATGGAAAATTTCCCCCTTAGGCACAGCAAACTATTCTCGTCTTAGACGATTAGGCAGAAATGAAGGGGATCATAAAGGTGAGAGATTTCTCCACAAACAATATGATGTGTAGCACAGAACCTTGTACCATTCAGACCCAGGGATTTCAATGGAACTGAAGTGTGGGTACTTGGTAATGGTGTAAGCATCTGCAGAAAGCAAATAATAATTCATCCATTTCCTAACACCATGGGAAAGCAAATGTTTGGTCATTTTCTATGAGACTTTTCAAAGGCTAAGTGAGTTGTTCTTTTTCCAGACTCAGCTATCAAGAAGCAGAGCTTAACATGAGAATGCAATGTGCTTAATGAAGTTGAAATAAGGTCAGGATATATCTAGCTAAATCCTAAGACATTTGGTGTGCTGGGATAGAAACATATTACCCTTGGCCCTCTTGCACTTTCCCTCTAAATCCTGTCCCTAGGCAAATTCATTGACTCCTAAAGTTTAAACTCAGATGACTCCAAGGGCTGTCTGTAGACCTAAACACTCTCTTGAGCTCTAGATCAGCATTTCTCAAGGTGGTCTAAGGACTCCTGGGGTTCCTCGAGACCTTCTCAAACCATTTGGGGGAACTCCTTTGCCCTCTTGTAGGGTTATCTATAAAAGTTATCTATGTTTTTACTGTATTAAACTGTACTAGACTACTCTGTGTTTATCTGTACTAAATTATATATACACCAGAAGTGGCTCTAGCTAAGTTTCTAGCTTATAGACTCAGATCAGAAATACAACAAATCTTCAACAGTCTCTGGTTTGTGCATCTCTATTGTCCAACACATCTTTTAACAAACAGGATATTGGTGCACAGAGAGATGAGTAGCAGGTTAGTCCTTTCTACTCTGTCTCTGTCTTTCTCTCTATTTACATACATGTATCACAATGTACATTACGATATACATTAATATATGCATATGTTAAAATGATGCTTAGATAATAACTACCACCTATTGGTCTAAGCACGTTGAAAATATGCATTAACTAATTCACAGTGTCCTGATCTCTGTTTATGATACTAAATTAGGTCACCCTAGTCCTCTGGTCTAATAATTCATCTTCCCTATTATGATCTATTGAGCTAGTCAGCCCAGTGTCGTGGAACTTTTCACCTCCAATAAATGTTATCATAATTTGTTACACTTCTCTTTTACTTAATGAATTCTATTTTGTACGCTGGTTATTTCTGTCTTATGCTTCCCAATAGACAATAAGCTCTTTTAGAGAAAAGACTATGAAAATTGGTGGGAGGGAAATTAACTGGATTTGAGTCCTAGTTCTGAGATGTACTAGCTTTGTGACTATGGAAAAATCGTTCAATTCTCTGCATTTTTTCTTCATGTTGGAAATGGGGGTGATAATAATTGACATTTTATGATGCTTTCAAAAAACACATTCATGGAAGCATTGTTATAATATTTTAAAGCGACCTGACCAAGGTCACACAGTAAATGTGTATTGGATCTGGAATCCACCTGTGAATCCTTATTCCAAATTCAGGCATTTTTCCATATTACTTTACTGAATCTGTTATCCATCTCTCAGTGATATTGCCTTCTATGTTGGTTCAGCAGAAAATGACTGAATCACTGTCACTCAGAGGAACTATTGGAGTAGTAGAGAACTTACTATATACTCACAGTTATTCCCTTCTATTATATCGTTACATACAATAGCTGGTGTGGCTCAATACAACTGGTTTTCCTGCAATTTTAAATTTTTCTGATAGAATATACATATATGTATATATATATATGTATACAAACACATATATATGTGTATATATATGTATACACACATATATGTATATATGCACACAAACATACATGTGTATACACACATATATGTGTATGTATATATATATATATGTGCACACATATGGAATTTTAAATTGAATCTTCAGTTGGTAGTTTTACTAGTGAATGGAGAAAAGGAATGAGAGGTGTCTGTGCAATTGATTTCATCAGATTGAACTGGCTGAGAAATCACCTTTCCAGGTTAGTGACCAACAGAATGTTTATGAACTCAGATAATTTTATTAATTTAATTTATGATCTGCATTTTTAAACTTTTTACAGAAAGGAAAACACACAGAACAAAGGCCAAAATAGAAAGAAACTCTCATTAGCTAATCTCATCACCTGAAGGATGTTTTCTACCAGGGTTCTCTGTATTTTTTAATTCCCAAAAGAGACAGAATGAGAGAATAGAGACATTAAAAAAAGATCCCATCCCCAAGCCAGACTCCAGTGGGTGAAGGATGATGAGGACAAATATTCAATCCAATATCTACACCACTTCCTAGAATGGAAATGGGTGAAAAGTTTCCTAAACCAACATGATCTCCACAGAGACCTCTCTTTGGCATCAAATGTATGAAAGCTGAAAGTATGAGTCAAAGTTTTCAATATGCAAGAGCTGCTGGCTGAAAAATCCTGGAGTATTTTAGGCTTCTAGCAGGATAAACTGACATAGTGAGTATGAAGAAAAACAAAAACACTGGCTTTAGAGTCAGAAGACCTGGGTTCAAATTCTACCTTTGTCATATACTATGTGAGCTAGGGCAGGCCACTTTACCTCATTGAACCCCAGTTTCCTTATTTGTAAATGAGAATGTTATATTGGATGGTTTTGGAAATCCTTTCCATTTCTAAATATATTAGCCTATCATTATATGAATAGAAAGGAAAAAAATGGGACTTTAAGGTAACTTGAAAGAAAACAAATGAATTGAACCTCTCCAGGAGTAAAAAGAAGAAAAGAGATGATGGAGAGGAGGAAAATTATTTTACTATTTTAAATAAATTCTATCAAAAAGAATCCTCTTTAGACTAGAAATGTAAGAACAAAAATGGTCAATAGGAAGTTAAAATTGCACGTAAGAACTGAATGGACACAGAGCTGACTTTGATGACTTTTCATCTCCCAGGTCATTAGAAATACATCTCAGTGTACTAAAAGAACAGCCTATATGATTGCTGAACCACTGCCAGTGATCAGTGAAAGATCACAGTGGATGAGGACGGATACCACAAAACTGGAGGTTAGCATATATCACCATTATTTAAAAACTGGAAGAGAGTAGGTAACTATGAATTATGGATCAATGAGTGGAAAATTATTTATTTTTTTTCATTTTTGACTGGGCTACTAGACTACTAGTCTAGTTCAGAAAAACACTTCAAATATGTGGGGTGTCCCAATGCTCTATTGAATTTTGTGAACTTTATAATCAATTTTCTTCAAATACAGCTCAGCGACCAAAAGATCACATTTATCACCCTAATTATATGTTCCATGTGTGACAGTTCTGATATGACCTCACAAAAAAGCCTAATAGAGGTAGATCAAGTGACTGAGATGGTCAAACAAGTGAACCTTGTCTACTAATCCATTAATCTGATAAGGTATTTTTCAAAAGCCATCTCACAGACAATGCATAAAGACATGGTTAAAATTAAAATTTGTTATTAAAAATTCACACACCTAAATTAGTTTAAAATAAATTGAAATAAAGTTTCAAATATCTTCTATATCTATACATTATTATTTCTTATACCAATTACTTGGGGATACCATGTATAGTTATAATGATTCAAAATGACACAAAAGTGCTATCTTCAAGGGGGTTTCTAGCAGAGTTGCTTCAGTTTATATACTTGGGCCTGCAGTTTTTAGCATTTTATTTTAGCAATGGATTCAATATAGATATAGATTATTTATGTAACATCTTTAACTAAACCTGTTGGTATGGGACTCTCTTCTCATGTTTATCTATTTCTAGATAGTACAAAGTTGGAAGGGATAGTTTTAGTTTCCAACTGAGGAGAGAGCTCCAACATCAATGATCTATTCTTGCCACCTGTAAAAATATAAAATTAAAAAACACTTTATTTTACTTATTGGAGACTGGTTTTCCCTATCCCACCAAGGCTGGAAATTGCAGTAATCACTCACCATCCTGACCCCACTACTAATGGCTATAAAGTTTTGATCTACTCTGTTTCCAATCTGGGCCCTTCTTTTTCTTTCTTAATAATATATTTTTTTTCCAATTGGAGGTAAAGATAGTCTTCAACATTAATTTATGTAAGATTTTGAGTTCCAAATTTTTTACCTCCTTCTCTTCCCTCACTCCTCCTCAAGACATCAAGCAATCTTATACTTATAGAATAATGTTAAACATATTTCCACATTAGTTATGTTGTGAAAGAAGAATCAGAACAAAAGGGAAAAACCATCAGAAAGAAAAAAAAGTGAAAATCGTATGCTTCAATCTGCATTCAGAGCACATGGTTCTTTCTCTGAATATGGAAAGCATTTTTCATCATAAGTCTTTTGGAATTGTGTTGGATCATTGAATTGCTGAAAAGTGCTAAGTCTATTATGGCACAATGTGACTATTACTGTATACAATGTTTTTCTGGTTTTGCACACTTCAGCCATCATCAGTTCATGCAAGTCTTTCCAGGTTTTTCTGAAATCCACCTGCTCATCATTTCTTATATCACAGTAGCATCCAATTACAATCATATACCACAACTTGTTCAGCCATTTCCCAATTGATGGGTATCCCCTCAATTTCTAATTCTTGGTTACCACAAAAATGTTGCTATAAATATTTTTATACACATAGGTCCTGTTCCCTTTTTATAATCTCTTCGGGATGCAGACCTAGCAGTGGAATTGCTAGATCAAAAGGTATGCACAGTTTGGTTCTCCTTTGAGCATAGTTCCAAATTGCTATCCAGAATGATTGGATCAGTTCACAACTCTACCAACAATGCATTAGTGTCCCAATTTTCCCACATCTTCTCCAACATTTATCATTTTCCTTTTCCCGTTATATTAGCCAATCTAATAGGTGTGAGGTGACACCTCTGAGTTGCTTTAATATGCATTTCTCTAATCAATGAGTTAGAGCATTTTTCATATGACTATAGATAGCATTAATTTCTTCATCTGAAAACTGCCTATTTATAACTTTTGACCGTTTATCAATTGGAGAATGAGGTATTCTTATGAACTTGACTCAATTCTCTCTATATATTTGAGAAATGAGGACTTTATCACAAACAATAGCTGTAAAAAATTGTTTCCATACTTTCCACTTTCTTTCTAATCTTGGTTTTATTGGTTTTGGTTTTGTAAAACTTTTTAAATTTAATGTAATAAATATTGTCCATTTTGCATTTCATAATGATCTCTAGCTCTTGTTTGGTTATAAATTCTTGTGGGCTTTTCTGCTTAGGAAGCCTGGTGACTACCCCATCGCAAAGGTGCTCACCATATTGGTGATGGACTTTGTATGCATACTTCACTGGCTTTATCTCTATGGTACTGCAGACCTCCAGAGCTCAAGAAACCTGTAGCTTGAACAGCCCTAGCAGCAGAGATTATAGGTGTGTATCAACACACTCAACCAATCACTTTAAAAATTAAATCAAAATAATGCATATGTAATATGAAAATAGGAAAGCTATAAAACAAGGAGTATAGGCCAAAGAGCACAAGGGCTGTCTTTTAATTTCTCTCAAATTTAAAGTCAAAGATGAATGGGTCATGTTTAAGAAACGGTGGGCATGTATGCTACATATTTTGTTATATGATCAATATGAATAAGAAAACATAAAATTCACTACATACATTGACTGATAAGTGAAAAAGAAAAAAAAATCTAAATAAAACCCCTTATATCCAAAGAAAACAGGAAGAGAGTCCATAGAGGTAGAAATGTGAAATATTTAACACCATTAACATTCTACCATGTCAAAAATTAAAGAGGAAAAGGAGACATCAACACGAAGTATTTCTTCTGTCCCAATAGTTTCTAGTCTTTCCTTTTTTTTGCAGAAAGAACAACCAGATTAAACTTCAACCTTGTGAAAGTCAAAAAGAAGGAAGAGCCACAGGCCTAGGTTCAGGACAAAATTTGCCACCTATGAAGGCCTAAGGAATGATCTGCATGATCCAGTCAAATAATAAATCAGACCTGCTCCATGGAGTGTCTGTCCATTGTTTTTATACTCAGTGGGGCAAAAACTTTACATTTCAACCCAATCACCTAACTACCAAAGAGATATGTGGGAGAATGCACTCCCCTTCAGAAGAAAATGTTTGTACTACTGTTATTTCTCTACCATTTTGTAAATATATGTTTGTAAAATAAAAATTTTCACTAAAACAAAATCTTTTTAATAAATATTTCTTTGTCAAATAAAATGAATATATGTATGTATAATATAAAAGAGATACTAAATGTAGTTGTGGATTGACATAAAAGAGGACACACTGGAATGAGGACTCATAATGAAAAAAGTAGAAAAATATTCCCACTATTATTTCAGGGGAATCACTAGAAGCCTGAGTGGAAGATGAAGTCTTGCTCTACTACCCAAATTGACAGTGAGAATAGGTATTGGGCAAAGGATACCAAGAGTTTTAGCCTATGTAAGAAAAAAAATCCTACCACTTAGAAATAGGAAGAAGTGGAATGATCTGCCTTGACAATTAGTGCGTTTCTCTTCTCTAGGGGCAGCCACTAAAGTGATTTTCCTAAAATGCAAGTCTAGTCATATCACCCCCTTTCCTCAAAACACACACACACACACACACACACACACACACACACACACACACACACACCCCTCCAATGGCTTCCTATTGCCTCCAGAAGTAAATAAAAATTCTGTTTAGCATTTGAAACCCTTCATAACCCAAACCCTTCTTATCATTCTAGTCTTCCTATACCTTATGCCTTAACACTTACTCTTTAACCCACTATTTTTCTGGCTGATCCATAAACAATTATGCTCCATCACTTGGCTTCAGGCATTCTTTCTAGCTTTCCCTCATTCTTGGAATGCTTTCCCTCCTCTTCTGACTACTACTACTACTTCATTTAAGTCGTAATTAAAATCTCACCTCCTACAGAAAGCCTTCCCCAACCCTTCTTAGTTCCAATGCATTTCCTCTGTGAATTATTTCAAATTTGTCCTGCATATATCTTTCTAAGTATGTGTTTGCATGTTCTCTCCCCCATTAGATTGTAAGCTCCATAAGGGCAGGGGTTGTCTTTTGCCTCTTTTCATATTCATACCATTTAGCAAAATGCATGGCATATAGTAGGTAATTAATAAATGTTTATGTAATTGAATTGAAAAGCAAAATGATCTATAGAGACGGTTGAACTAGATATCTTGTGAAGTTCCTTTTAGATTTTTCAAAGAACTCCAAAATATTGTTATTATTGTTACTACCATCTTTTATGTAAAAACTATTGTTTTCCTTCTCAAAGACATGGGTGGAACTTCCATTAATTTCCTTTGATCCTTCTGTGTGTATTCAATTGGATAGATTTGGGCAGAAGAAAGGTATTATGCCTGCTTTTAGTCTTTAGGATCATGAAAAAGGTCAATCTTGCTCTATTTTTCTATGATTTATACTTTCTTTGGCATTAGTGTTGTCTCAGAAATGGTAGCAAGAGGGCTCAGGCATCCCAAAATAGAATTTAGTCCTTCCTGGGAAATGAAAAGTCAGTCTCTATATTGCTTTACTTACTCAACTTGCAGGATTACCCTTGTCCTCACCAGAGTCTGACATTTTACATATTAAACAAATTCACCCATCGGCGCAAAGCTGCTTTACAAAGATTTTCTTATTTAAACAAAATGTCACCATTAGAGAAAGTCATAGTAATTCTGAAATACATGCTATCCCTGGAAAAATGGAGCTGAGGTACAGATTGAATGAAGGGGCACAGTTTGAAATTAAAAGCATACCTCTACAAGGTCACCAATTTAAAGAAAAATAGTTTTATAGAGATATTAATAATGTCAGCATTACTCAAGCATTGCCTACAAGGTTCTCACAATGTCTGGTATAGGTAGAGCTTTGAGACCAGCAAAGATAAGAAAATCTTGTTAAAGACATAAATGTTATTGATCTTTGTGACACAGAATTTTTTTTTTATTACCCAGTCCATCAGTTTATTCTGTGCCTAAGATTACAAGCAGTTTATAGTACAGTCTGGTACACAAGACTTCACCAGGTATATACACAAGACTTCACTAGGCACATACACAAGAAAGGAAAACACAGACTCACAGGTAAAAGTCAATAATGAAACAAAATTCCATGAAACTGTGATATTCTGAAAGAACTTTTGCTCCTTTGCAAATTCACTATTAAATCACCACAACACATTAGGCTAACCTAAACAAGAAGAGATCCACATTCTTTGCTTTTATACGCTATTTCTACATAAAGCAAGAGTCTTGTGGCCATGTTGAATGGATGGTCAATGGCTGCTAACTTCTTGTCTAAAAGAATAAACTGATCTATCTTCTTCACTGTGATAACAAAAACTTTGAACTGATTCTACTCTAACTTTGCAAAATGATACTGTGACCTGTTTCAACCAGTTGACTGAGATAAAAATCAGAGGGCCAGTGTTCAATATAATATTTAACCCTTGAAAACTTTAACTCCCCTGTCTGCTTACAACCAATTTACAACACTTTTCCTATGGGATTAATTGCCCTCTGCATAGGTGTTTCACCCTAATGATATTTTCACAGAAGAAATTCTTTATATTTAATGTGTGTGTCTCTTCATAAAGCATTCTATGTCATGCAATCATCAACAAACTTCCTTTTAAACAAATATAATTAAAAAAACTGCAGCAAGCAAAATCACGTCTCTAGGCTTAATAGGGTGGAGGGCAAGCTGAAGACAAATTAGGGAATAATTTTCTACTGTGAGAGAAATTAAAGAAGCAAGATAATCAGAGGCTCCTTAATTATATTATGGATTTTCCTTTTAACTTGATCTGTACTCTAATTGTATCCTAAGAGAAAGTTATGGGCATTTTGTGGCCTCCAAATTTATCTGTAGCCACACACATCCTTAGTAATATGTCTGTTCCACAGTTGTTTGACTAGAAAGTGAACACATGCCAGCTGTGAGCTGGTTGGGCACCCCATTTGCCATTTTATTTTAGTGTTAGATAAATATCTTCATTAACGTAAAATAAATTAAAATGAAAGTTTGCTTAATTATTTCAATCTAGAATGGGCTGAATTAAATCTGTGACCATATTCATTTTCTAGCTGTATAGCTAAACTAATAAAGTTAGAGTGAAACACCTAATCTCAGTCACAATTCTGCCATTTTTGGAAAATCCTATCTGCATTCTCCTAATCTGAAAAATGAGAATTATTCTCAAATGACATAATAGATGAGTTTATAAGGATTAGATGAAAGAAGGCTTTTAATAAACTTTAAAGACATCAAACCTTAAATATTAACAATAACAATCATGATTGATGATGATAACAATAATTTTCTTCTCTCACAGGGACTCAATTTATCAGTAAATTTCAAATAAAATACATATTTTACAGAATCATTTTATGTATCAAAGAACTGCAGTTGTGTAGTATACAGAAACCTCAAAGAATTCTATAAATTTTAACTATATCTGAGTTGTTGATGCTGTGGATAAGCACTATCATAATTATCATACCATCTCCTTTCTTTGTGCCTCAGTTTCTCCTGCATAAAATAAGCAGGTTACCCTAATGACCTCTAAGATAGCATCCAACATTTCCAGCATGTGTTCAAAGTTCTAAGGTCCTTTCCAGGTCTTATACGTGTTGAGTCAGTATGGGAAAATAATTTCTTTGTCTTCCTTAGTGAGAACAACTTGGTTTAAGGGAGAGCTCATTTTGGCTGGAGGAAGCCTGGCACAGCTGCTACCACCAGCTGTGAGTGGTTTTGCTCTGCTTATTCTTTAATAAATGTATAAAATGCCCCAGGACAACATATGATTACATTTATAGGGTAACATATGAATGGTTCCAGATCCAGAGACATTTGGAAAGCTGAGCTCATTTGAACTACCAGAGTTGTATTAAGTAACAATACTTTAAAATTTATGAAAATGCTGCCTAAAAACATACCTGTAAAGTAGGAAGTAAATTTGTTATCATATTTCTTTAAAAAAAAAAGATTGAGAAACATGAGGTGACAAGTGGATTAAAATACCTTATAAATTATGGAGATGGGATTTGAACCAGGTCTCACGACTCAAGGTCTACTACCTCTATAAACTTCCAAAATACACATCATGTACACCTTCTGAGAAGACTGCCTTGTTGTACTAGGGAAAGAACACAGATACTGTCTAATGAAATTTGACATTAAATAGTTTACACCAATCCTGTGTCATGGTGCATGTGGGACTCTGGGTCTACATGAAGACTATGTCAGTGATCCTAAGCACTGGAAAGTCCTACCTAAGTGGGAAGTTTTTTGAGTATAAATAGGGAAATGTATGTTGAACCTGTTGTTAAGAAAGCATCTTAATTGTGAAGGTGGCAAAAAGGACAGTGGAGAATTGGGGGGGGGGGTGTAGATTTCATTATCAAAATGTTGACTGTTATTGGTTTTATTTTTCATACACAACTAGTCAAGAATATTGTCTACTAAGATGTCAGTGGTCAGAGTTTCCATTACTGAAAGCCTGTATCCTTAAGTTATCAATGTAAGTTTCTAATGACCATGCTAGAAAGCATGAATTATGAATTATAAATAATTCCTATATGCCTTCTCATGATTAGAACACAATATTTCCATGGAAAAAATAACCAAATCATAGTGGACTCACATGACACCATCTAGATAGCAAGTAATTTGGCTCCCTAAGCAGTTAATAACTTGTATATTTAGGTCAACTCACAATTTTTTTTTATTTGTTGATGATGCCCATGACAAGTGGCTATCAAAGACCCTTTCCCCCCAGTGCTAATATGTACTTGGAAGCAGGAATTAGGGCAGTGGATCATAGCAATACATTTGAAGTCAAAAAAATTGGACTCAAATCCCAGTTGTGTTGCTTTTTCTATTCACTTCATCTACAAAATGAGAATAATAATAGCACCTGACTCCAAGGGATGCTGTGATGATCCAATGAGATAATCATTACAAAGTGCTTAGCACAATGCCTAGAACTTAGTAAATACTATATAAATGTTAGTTACTATTAGCTATTATAATTGTATTATTATTATTATTATTATTACTTCCAAAACTACATTAGGTAAGTAATTTTGCCTTTCTAGTCCTCAGTTTCCTTGTCTGAAAACAGGAAGAGGCTAGACTAGAAAATGTCAGCTCTAAATACTATTATCCTATAAATTTAGTTATATTGTATAAGTATATAATATATGTTACCTATATCATTTTATACATAATATATCATAAATATTATATTATATTTTTATATTAGTTTTTCAAATTGCTTTCCCAACAATTACTTTGTGAGGTAAGTAGAGCAATATTTTATCCTCATTTCACTGGTGAGGAAACTGAGTCTCAGAGAAGTGAGCTGACATGCTCAAAGTCACAAAGCTCATAAGTCTGTGTGACAAAAAATATTCCATATGCTTCATCCATTGAGGTCCAATGTTCTGCCGTTACATTTCAATAGCTAAAGTACAAAAGATGTTAAAATTTAAGCTTTAGACCTTCACCAAGATTCAATTATTAAAAGTAATTATGCTTCTAACAAGTTATCCTTTTTTTCTACTTTCTCCATCGTTCTTCCTTGATATCTCTATCACAATAATCTTGTTTTCACAAAGATGCTTTTTATAACTTCTAATCCGAAACTTTTATTTATTCCTTATTGCTTCATTTATTTCAAAATTCCTTTCCTTCCATCTAAGATCATTAACAATCTTATTATAATCTACCTTCCCTTCCATATCTCAAATTACCACCTTCCACGTACTCTAGTGTCCAGCCAAAGTATTCTGATTTATTTTCTCTGAATGCACCATTTTTCCTACTGATCTCTATTGCTTTCTTCACAGTATTTTCTAAACATGGATTTTCTCTTCTTGCAATTCCTTAAACATTCAACTAATACAGTGCTGTCTCTATAGACATTCTTTGACCATTCTGTCAGTAACAACAATCTTTACCTCAAAACCCTCATATGACACTTTCTTTTGCTCCTCTCTGCTGTAATTTTTTCCCTATTGTGAATTACATTTATCTGGTATTGTGTCTTAAATTTCTTTTGAGCTCCTATCTCTATTGGTGAAGAATCTGTTCAGGGTAAACTTTCTAGCTCTCCTGGTACCTAGCACCACTGAAAGGATGAATGTAAGATACACACACACACACACACACACACACACACACAAACACACACATACACATATTTACATTTATATATGTGTGTACGTGTGTGTATGTGTATGTGTAAGAAATCTATTGGCAGACTATGATGAAAAACATTTTTACCTTCAAAGGTTTTCCAAAATCATATTATAGCAAGTCACTATTTAATGCAAAATCATATCCAAGTTCCAAACAATAGCTCATTTGTTTTGTACTACAATTTACCAACAGTATAATTTAATGGGGAGAGCATACACATATAGCACAGAATATGGATTCACATACTGATAAAAAAAATGTGACTTATGTGTAATAGTAATTAGTTTATCAGGATACTTAGCACTTAGTAGTGCTAAGTGCTAGGTGTGGAAGGTACAAACTCTGTCCCACTGTTGAGAAGGCATGAACTCCC
>CM053583.1:68586260-68607910 GCA_028627135.1 Pseudochirops cupreus | reverse complement strand
GAAGATCGAGCAGCATCCCTTTCCCATTTCTGTACAAAAGTATTATCTATGTGGATGACTAGACTGAAACACTAGCCCACAGTAGATGGTGTAACAGGACTATAGGAGTTATACGACCACTAGTAGCTTGCTGAACAAGTACGAGAAGGAATTGATTGCCATCTCCAGGGAACTGAGAACAATGGGATGAGTAACATAATAGACACAAGTCAAAAGAGAAACTGCACTAACCTCAATAATAAGGTGTAGTGGTATGCCTCCTCATTCTGCACTCTAAGTAACTGAGATCACATTAGTGAGTCAGAGAGGGTTGCTGATAGACAACTACATTATTTTGTTTTGTTTTGTTTTTACTAAGATGATATGTGGATTTTGCTTTGCCTGACTTGTAATACATCTGTATATTTGCCAAGTTTTGTGAATCTGTGTGTTTTAAAAGACAGACTATACTAGGTCAATGGTCTAGAAAATGAAACAGAAATTCCCAGATTATGTAAGTGAGAGTAAATAAACCCAAGAAACAAAAATTCCTCCAAAGTCAATCCAAGGAGAACGTCTACAACATATAGTTATATATTATGAGGCCATCCAGAGAAATTCATATCAAAGTATTGTATAAAGTCTGAGAGATGATGTTTTAATTAACCAAGAAAATCAGAGAATTCATGAATGTGGTAGTATTTGATTCCAAAGATGGGTAGGGTAATATTCGCATTCTTTCAGCTATACCTTTCATCTAGAGTTGGGTGTCAGTCAATGGTCAGTCACTCAGTATTTATGGAGCACTTATTATATACTAGACTCGTGTGAAAGGTTGAGGGTATAAACACAAGAAAAATGAAAGGCAATCCCTGTCCTCAAGGAGCTTGTATTAAAAAGGAGAAACCAATATTTAAAAAGTAAGGCCTAAAGGGGGAGGGGATGTGCCCAGCTTGAGGACATGGTGGAGAAATCTGGAGGAAAATAGCCTATTGGAAAATGAAGAGATAGGTTGCTTGAACACTCTCCTTAAATGTAGGTTCTGGGAAGAGCCTTTTATTTTCCAATCAAAGGGAAGGGTCCAAGGTCAAAGGGAACTTCTGAAGTATGAATTCCTGGTGTAAGTGATCTTCCAGGATGGAAAGCTTTCTGGAGGCATTATGGAGGAAGTCTAGAGTGCAGCCTGGCCAGAAATAAGTATAGAAGAACTGGTGGCGCTTGAGCTGGATCTTGATATTAGTCAAGGAGTAGAAACAGATAGGGATCCCATTTAAGGTATGAATAATGCCATGAATCTATAAGAAAAGATAGGTGAGAACAAAAACCCAATGAGGTCAGCATGTGTTATCTGTATCAACACATGAGAAAACAGAGATGCCATCACTCCTTCCTGGTAGTAGTCAGTGGCGGGCAGAGCTAGAACAAGGATGAAATTGCCTACTTCAGAATTTAAAACAAGTATAGCTCCCCTGACACTATTATTCCAAGAGAATACTTTCCAAGCACTTTTCCATTCTTTATAGTAGCTCCTGAAATGACCAACAAACCTATTTCTTTACTGATTATCTGATCCCTGCCATGGTGTTTGATTAATGAAGGCAATAAATAAGTATTTGGTTTGTGAGATCATTCAGCATGGGACTGTCTTACCTAAATTTTGTATTTCCCCCAGTGCCTTTTTTTCATTCTTTGTTATAAGGGATGACTGTCTGGAATGACAGCAGAATAATGTATTGGTAAATGTAGGTAAGATGCAGCTAGATGATAGATGGATAGATGGATAGATAGATAGATAGATAGATAGATAGATAGATAGATAGATGATAGATAGATAGGAACACATATATGTGTATATGTATCTGGGGTAGAGAGGGAGAGAAGAAGATGGAGTGAGGGAGAGATAATTTTTTTTTCTAAAAGGAACTACTTTTAGCGGTGTTTCTGTCATATCATTCTACAAGACTGTATGTTCTATGAGAGTAAAAGGTTCAAATTTAACTAACTGATATCTGACTTCCTTTCTTACCCTTTGAGTTTTAATTTAAGGAGTTCATGAGCATTATATATGACTCTGTGTACCTAGATGACTATTTTTTCCTTGGAGGAAAATAGTCTTCTGATAGACACAATGAAGAAACTACCCTGGTCTGTTTGTTAAGAAAAGTAATCCAGCCATTTTTTCCTTGGAAGGCCAAATAGACAAATGATCGGTGCTGAAGTTTGCTTTTCACTGTAAGGTTTACTAACTGACGCCAGAGATATAGCAATATAAAGTGCCATCTTACTTAAAGATTGGTAGAGGCTGAGACAGGAGGAGGGGCAGCTAGAGGAGCAGCAAAGAGAAGATTCATCTGAGTTTTAACAAATTGTGGCAGTAATTATCATTCACCTTTCTCTGAATTTTTTGGTTTTATTTTATTCTCTTTTCAAGTTTTTGTTAGGCATTTTCATGCAGTGCTGTCTCATTTGTTACTCACAGCAATTTTGTAAGGTAGCTAATGAAAGTATTCCTGTTTCATAGATGACAAAAATGAGGTTTACAGAAGGGAAATGGCTTTCCCAAGGTCACGTAGTTAATAAGTATTAGAACTGGAACATGAGACCAGGTCTTCTGACTCCAAATTCAACCCTTTATATATGGTTCATTCTCATCTATTAGATTATCTCAGATTTTAGTAGATAATTGCTCTTAGATATCAGAAATAGAAAATTACTTACAAAAATATCTGGAGTAACTAGACCTTCCCAAAGATAACCACCTAAAATTCTTTCCATGACAATAATAGACTGTCAAAGGCTTATGGAGTGCTCTCCTCACAACAACCCAGAGACAGAGATAACACAAATATTATTATCTTCATTTAAATATGAGTTAACTGGGACCCAGAGAGATTAAGTGACTAGCCCAAGGTCATACAGATAATAAGGGTCAGATCAGTTCCAATGCTATTATTACCAACCTTGATCACATGAATATACATGCAGAAAAACACAACAAGGTGAGATCTCCAAGGCAGGAGGTGGAGGGGCAGGGATCAGGTTTGAAGAATGGTAAATAAAGTCTAGAGCACAACCTGGAAAGGAAGTTATGGCTGGTCCAGTTGTATGTATGCATACATACATACATATATTTGAACCTTCACAGAATGACAGAGTATGAGAACTCTGTGTGACTTTAGAACACTGAATGACAGAGTTAAACATGAGCTTAGTACAGAGAACACCACCTTTCAGTTCTTCAAGTGCCTAAAATCTCTACCAATCACATGCTTTCACTTGACAAATGAAACAACAGAAGCCCAGAGAAATTGTGACTCTCCCAAGGTCTCCCAGCTAGTCAGTGATAGGTTGTTCAACTTGAAATTAGGTGAATCCAAAGCATTTTCTGCTGAAACACAGTGAGATCTTCAGAACAATGTATTTGAATTTCTACTAAATCATCTGTTATTATTCCCCAGAAAACAATGATCTTGTCATCATAAGTGGCAGGAATGTAGGATTTGGAATAAAAGCCCATGAATGCAGAGCTAGGTTCTTAACCTCGCTCTCCCTTAGTATCTTCATTAATTGAACAAGAGAAAGTAGAAAGTTCACTTACTTTGGAGTCTGAGATTCTAGATTCAGATTCTGAGCAACACACTTAACCTCTTTCCCCCTCATTTTCCTTACCTGTTAAACCACTAAGGTCCTTTTCCAATTATAAAATTATGCATACATTGACTGTATGTGTATAATGGGTCTCATGTTTCTTGCTTTCTTGATGGCTGGGGAAGGGGCGTAAAGAAGGAAAGAATATGGAACTAAAAATCAAAAGTGAATTATTTTTTTAAAGATGCATGCTAGAGATAGCAAACTACAAGCTAGTAGTCCAGAAGAATACATGACTGCCCTCTAAATATGGTCATGCATAGGCAAATTATTAGTATCACACCATTCAATCACCAAGTATTTATTTAAGTGTATACTATGTACTAGGGTATGTGCTAAGTAGGCAGCTACGTGGCACAGAGGATAAAGTACCGGGTCGGGAGTCAGGAAGGCCTGAGTTCAAATCTGACTTTAAACACTTACTAGCAGTGTTTCTGTGGGCAAGTCACTTAACACTATTTGCCTCAGTTTCCTCATCTGTAAAATGATCTGAAGAAGGAAATAGTAAACTACTCCAGTATCTTTCACAAGAAAACCCCCAATAGGGTCATGAAGAATTGGACAACTGAGAGGAACGAAGAACAACAACATATACTAAGTACTGGGAATTCAAAGTCCAAAGATAGAGCCTGACCTCTAGCATCCTACATTTGGATGCAGGAAAACACATCAAGGTGAGGTCTCCAAGGCAGGAGGTAGAGGGGCAGGGATTGGGTTGGAGGAACGGTAGATAAAGTCTGGAGCACAACCTGGAAAGGAAGTTATGGCTGGTCCAGTTGACCTCTTTAGTTGGAGTTTCTGTAAGAAGCTATCTCATCAGAGGGCTTGATGCTGACTTTAAAGTTTGTGATTTCTGCTCAATGGTAACCCTGTGAGGTTGATAGTAGAAGTATCAGAATCAGTGATTTACAGGTGACTGAATCTCACAGAAGTTATAATCCATCCAAGGTCCTGTTTGCCAAGGACAAAGAGATAGCTTCCAGGCATGGATCCAGACCTTCTTCTTCTCAATCCAGTGACTTGCCCATCATCATAGGATCATATGTAGATTTAGGACTGGATCAGATCTTAGAGGCCATAGAATTCAATCCCTTCATTCATAGATAAGGAAATTGCAGCCAAGAAAAATTAAGTAACATCACGCAACTAATATCTACCTAAAGTAGGATTCGAACCCAGGCATCTCTGACTTCAAGTGCAGTGTCCTATATAGTTTACCCTGATGCCTGTTCAGATTAGATTCCCCATGTACTACTACTGCATGTAATTTAAAGTGCTCCTTAAAAGTTCCCCCAACAAAAAGTATTTCTACCACCAGTTCCCTGTAGCTTCTGAAATTTCTATCAAAATATTCTTGTTTGAGTTGAAGACAAAAACTTTCCTTCAAATGCAAATGTGATCTTCTAGGAATCATTTATCATGCCATTACTTGATCATTAACCTCGGCCTGTAGTGAATGGCTCCCAAAATCCAGGAGACAGAACAGTAGAACTAAGGGAGGTAAGGAAGTAAGAGGATGCTAAATATAAACAAGAACATGAAGAAGTTCAAGAGTCTCTCTCCTCTTCTGAGTCTAGCCTACAGGTGGTAATAAAAAGCAAGTAGAGTCTAAGTCATAAGCTCCTCAGTGGGTAGTTCGCTGTGACCCGAGAACAAAGTAGACTAGGGAAGATCAGGCACAAGATAATCACAGGAGCATAGACTAAGCTCTGAAAGGGACCTCAGAAACTACCTAGCCAATCTCCTCCTTAAAAATGGGGAAACAGCACCAGAGAAGCTACATGCCCTGCCCAAAGTCCCAAGGTTAAGAAGTGACAGGACTGTGATTCTAGTCCCAGTCCTCCAAGGTTAAATTGAAAGCAGTTTTCAGTGCTTGGGGCATCCACAGAGAAAGGTCATGGAGGGAAAGGCACTCATTTTACCTTGGCCCAATTTTTCCCAGAAACAATTCTGATGCCATTTTTAAGCAGTCTCTGCTCAAAGCTCCCTCTCACCCTGACTCCCACCCAGAAAATAGTACATTTTCTGAAGGGGATCAAATAGAGAGGAAGAATTGAGAGCAGGAATGGGAAGAAAGCCAAATTCCTAAAATGACATTTCAAAAGCTAAGTATTGACCAAGTTGGTCCAGTTACAAGTGAGAAAAGTTCTGATCATCACCTTCACCATTGAAAGGCTAAAAATCAAGGAGAGAGCAGAAATGATCATCCCGGAATAGAACAAGAGAAGAGGGGAAGAGGGAAAGGAGGAAAGAATTTGAAGTCTTGCACTTAAGAGACTGGGCTGGGATGAGTCTAACGAAGCAAGCCCTGGGGCCAAGGATTGAAAAATACCTTTGGATATTTGGGGCCAGGCCCAGAGCTGAGATCTGGAGAGGAGCCAGAGAGCAGAGCAAGAACAATGATTAAAGGCTTGGAGAAATATCCCTTCCATTGCACTAAAGGATTTACATTTATTTGACCTGGATAAAAGAAGACTGAAGGAGGGCTCAAAAATTAGGCTCAAGTACATGTACAGAAAGATATTACATGAGGGAAGGCTGGGGAGAAGGACAGGAAAAGCTTATTTGGTTTCCACTAAAGCAAAGGTATAATTAAAAAGAAATTTCCATACCTCATGTTCAATATAACAGTTTAAAGTTTAAATGACAAGTGTAATCCAGGTTAGAAATTACACATACCTCGGTTTCAGAATTCATGAACAAGGATTCTATGAAATCCATTCTCTTGAGATTTTTGGATTAGCACAGAAGCCTATTTTTGTCAGGTGGAGCATGGCATTTATTTTCAGATTTTTCAAAGTATTAATCAGTTTAGCTGATTTTTTTTCTTCTTTTTTATGCTTTTTCTTTAAAAAAAACCTTTGTTATATAGGAATGCTCCTTCTGAGGGGGGAAGGTAGAAGGCTACTGGGAGAAATTTTGGCAATATAGATTGAGAAAAAAGATAATGATGAAATTTATTTGCAGAAAAGACTATCAGCAGAACAGTAAGATGGGGAAATGAGATCAAGGGATTATGGACATTGATTGCCATGTCTTCCATTGATACTGGTACACCATCTGGAGATCTAGAGAAAGACTCTGTACATTGGGTACACTCCCTATGGATGATTTACAAGAAAAAACGAAAGAATGAAAAGGTATCAATGAGGTAGAATTTGTGCCTCTGGAGAGGGTAACCCCAGTCAGTGAGATCTATTAACACAGTAGAGTAACGAAAATAGCTCAACCCTTTGTACACATCCTTCTCCTCCTTTGCCTCCAAGGTAAACATTGAAAACCTTAGTCTTCCAGACAAGCAAACTGAGGCACCAAGTTAAAATGGTCTGATTCAGTTCAATGCGCTAGTAAGCGGCAGAGCTGGGATTCAAATACAGATTCTTCTGCCTCCCCAAGCCAGTATGCATTCCATGGTAGAACACTGTATTGCTGCCAAAAAATAAAAATTCAAATGCAAAACAAAGCAAATTCAAAGATCTGAAGAGACAACAACTTGTTTTTATCAATAGCTTAGCCAATAATGGGGGTGGGGGGATGGTTGGGAGAGGAGAATCTAAAGCATGTGTGTTACTTTGTTAGGCCTAGAGCTTTAGAGAATGGAGATGAACCAAAATCCCTCCCTGGATGCTCTGGGTCTGCCCTGAGGCCTTCAAAGAGCTTTGTTCTCTTCTGAACAAATTGGTACTCACTACAATCACTTGTTATACTTTCAGAATATTGAAAATCTAAGTATCTTGGGCACAAGGAGAAAAAAAAAAGACCAGCTGGTTACAACTGGAAATGTGCTGACGGTGTCCTAAGTGAACTCTGAAGATAAGCTTGTAGAGAATCCAGAGCATCTGGAGCACAGAGTCCTTGAAACTGTTATTCTGTTTATATTAATTCATTAATTCTTTTAGCAAATACTTCTTAAAGTGCTTACTGTGTGCTAGACAATGAGGGACATAAAAAAGAAATAAAATAAAGCCTGAGGCAATGTTAGGTAAACTGGCCTGGAAGAAAGAGTACCTGGCCTGGAGTCAGAGAGATGTCAGTTTGAATAACATCTGCATATGTGTCTTATATATGCACACACACATTGTGTGTGTGTGTGTGTATAGATATAGATATAGATACAGATATAGATATAGATATAGATATATGTATGTATGTATGTATATATGTATGTATGTATGTATATATACATAGGTGTGTATATATGTATACACACACATAAATAGAAGGATGGAAATGGATATGGATATTGATATGGAGAGATATAGATGAGAGAGAGAGAGAGATACCTTCAATCCCACATCTCCAGCTGCCTTTCAAACATCTTCAACTGGATGTCTAATTGTTGTTGTTCAATTATGTTCAGTTGTGTCCAATTCTTCATGACTGCATTTGCCGTTTGGAGTTTTCTTGGCAAAGAGACTGGAATGATCTGTCATATCCTTCTCCAGCTCATTTTACAGATGAGGAAACTGAGGGAAACAGAGTTAAGTGAATTCTCTAGGGTCACACAGCTAGTAAGTATCTGAGGCCAGATTTGAACTCACAAAGATGAGTACTCTTGACTATAGGCCCAACACTCTATCTACTGCCTCACCCAACTGCTTATATATCCATATAACACATACACACATACACATATATATATGTAGTACAAATATGTGTATATATACTCATATGTATGTGTATGTACATACATATGTCTTATACATTGTCTCCCCCATTACATTGTGTGCTCCTCGATTGGGAGTGCAAGAACTGTCTTTTGTCTCTTTTTTTCCTCTACATGGTATATTTAGCATACTACGTGGCACATAATAAGCACTTAATAAATGTTTATTGATAAATATATATGATATAAAGATATACTTATTCCCCACAGCTCACTTGTAAGCTCCTTGAAGGGAGAAGTGATTTTACTTTTAATCTTTGTTATTTCCAGCACCTAGCAGTCTTGGTACACAACGAGCACTAATTAACTAAGACTTGTTGAGTGGCTTATTAATTAATTGATTACTCACAGTCATATACCTGGTCTGTGGCAGAAAAAAGATTCAAATACAGGTCTTATACTCTAGATTTATTTCCCTTTTTGTTCTATCACAGATGTCTCCTGTGCCTGTTTGCTCTACTGCTATGCATTTATCACATTCTCCTTGGCAATAGAATTATTTATAGGTATAGCTTATCTCCCCTGCTAGAACATACAACCCTAAAGAACATGGAGGATACCATCTTCTGTGTTTCCCACTGTGATCAGCACTGTGCTAAGCACAGGGTTGGTGCTCCAATAAGAACTCCTTGACTTGGTTTGACAGCAATGGATCCAGATTTTATCACCCCAGCTGGTGAGAGATGTTCTACATGTGTTCTTGTCTAGCTGAGTCCCTGCTGAACTAAGTTGCCCTGTTTGACACTGTCTAGTTAGACAGTGAACATTAATGTGTCCCCACAGCAGTAATCCAGTTAACTACTGATTTATTTCCTCAATTGAGTAAACAGAGCCTGAACTATCTGGAGAAACTAAGCCAATGAATCAGGAAGTTTTATGGGTTTCATAAGTGTTTGCGACAACTATGCCTCCTTATACGTAAATTGCCATACCAAGGTATCAGCTAATTTTCTCCTACAAACAAGAGATGCTGTGCATCAAAACTTGCTCAGAGAAATAGTTATCCTGGGCCCAGAACAATGCTGAATAAACTCTGGCTGTAGATGCCCCATTTACACCATTGCAATAGTCTGGCAATTAGAATGCAGTGGGTTGTTGCCACTCAGTCTGGGAAGTAAGTCTATTACATAGATTTGACATGAAACAAGAAATGAAAGATTATCTAGTCCAACCTTTTTTTTCTTTTTGTATTATTATGAACTTAATAACCATCAACAAACCAGAACATTTCAATGTACAAAGAATAGAAAAAAAGGATTGTATATGAAACCATGAAATTTTATTATGTAGCTTTTTCAACTGCTTATTAAACTTAAAACAATAGTAACAAAAATGTCCTGCTTATGTGTTTGTTCCTTTATAAAACTCTACTGTTCTTTTTTGTGTATCTTTTTATATTTTGCTGACACTTATTTTTCTTTTTTTGCATGACTCTTATTATCCACTCAATTCTACACACACACACACGCCCATAAAATACAATCCCTTCCTTGCAGCAAATAAGTATAGTCACACTAAACAAATCCATCTATCTCCATGTCTTCAAAAGAAAGACTAATTCAGGACCCCTAGTCCTTTGCCTTTCTGTCAAGAGACAGGAAGCATATATCATTCTCACTCTTTCGGAGTCATGTTTGTTTATGTATTGATTTGATTTTAAATTTTTTTTCAAAGTTATTTTCTTTTACCTTATTGCAGTCATTGTAGAAATTGCTCCCTGGTTCTTTCTACTCACCTGATTCTGCATCATTTTTTATAAGGCTCCCCATGATTCTCTGAATCCATTTTTTATAGCAAAAAATATTCCATTTTAATAATATATCATCATTTTTGTTATTCCAGACTAAATGGATATTTACTCTCTTTCTAATTCTTTTTTACAATAAAAAGAGCTATTAGAACTATTTTTCCATGCAGATCCTTGCCTTCATTGTTATCTCCTTGGGATTATATGGCTATTACTGACACTATTGAGTTTAAGGGTATACACAGTTACTTTTGAGGAATAGCTCCAAATTGTTTTCCAGAGCTGTTGAAGAAGCTTGGGAAGCAGTGGCTCATACCAGTTGTCCATCTGGTATCCCACACCATCACTGCGTGAACATCTCACCTAAATAATTTTATGCCAATTCTCATGCACAAATCTCTGTTGATAATATGCTATAGCGTACATTGTCTCCCACATCCACTATGCCCCTACCCAATAACCTTGCTATAACCTGCCACTTTATGTCCTCAGAGTTCATAGTGCTACAAGCTTCCCAGCATACCATGTAAATGTGGTGAAGTCGATAGAGTGACAGACCCGGAGTTAGAAAGACATCTTTCGGAGTTCAAATCTGACCTCAGACACAAATTAGCAATGTGACCCTAGGCAAGTCATATAAGCCCATTTGCCTCAACAAGGCAAAATGTGTTAGAGAAGGAAACGGCAAATCACTCTTTTGCCAAGAAAACCCCAAATGGGCTCACCCAAGAGTCAGAAACAATTGAACAACAACAAAAAGCATAACTTTTAGTATTACTGTATGAATATTGCTGTTTAAAAAAATGGGATACTATTTGAATGAGAAATTTGGAATCATTCAATACACTACAAAATTTCAAAAATGTAATTCAGCCTCTCCTCTTTCTATTTATTTTTGTTCATAATCTATCTGTACTGTCTGTCCACCCAACTGAACACCACAATCTGAGTAATAGACATTCTTCATCTATTTTGTTTTCATGTGTAGGCATTTAGAACAATTCTTTGGAATGATTATAGAGCTCACTAAGAAGGTTCTGAAATATTCTGGTGTTTGAAACTATCAACACAATTTAAAATGCAAATAGCATCTGAAAGATCCTTCTTCCATTTTGGTTCTGTTCTATACATCCTCCAGCAAGACATCATTGGTCAATATATATTCCCTTGTTTTATATCTCATTTGATTTATAATTAGGGGGTCATCAAAGAAATTTATATTTGTTCTTTCATCTTAAAAGGAACTTTCTATGATTTTCATATCTGCATGGGAAATGCTATAATGCAAAAGAGATTTTAAAGCAGGAATTTGCTCCTATACAATCATGTTTTATTCCAACAAACAAGTTCAGAAGGATCTTGTATTCATTGTGCTTTTAAATGAGCTGTATAAATGAAAAAATGTTGTCTAATGAAGAATATAATTTTGAAAAGACTTCCTGTTCCCTTCTTGAAACTTTATCAAGGATGTTATCAATTTGTACATGTATTATCATCATAAGGTTTTCCTAGAGATGAAAAAGGGGGAATCATGGAAGAGAAGTTATATTTCTGAAACTTTTTTGAGTAAAAACCTAAGATCATAGTCCATATGTAGATGTTTATATACATATATGTATATTCAAACATGCTATGTATATGTGTCTATATATACAAGTGCACACATATCACAAGCATATGTTGTGAATGTGTACACTGCTTGTGTATGTCTCTATATACGTGTGTGTGTATGTATATATATACACACACACACACACACATATGCTATGTGCATAGATAGGGTAGCTAGTTGGTACAGTGGATAAAATATTGCACCTGGAATCAGGAAGATCCAAATTCAAATATTGTTTCAATTTTATCTATATCATTCTGGTCAAGTCATTTAACCTCTATTCGCCTCAGTTTCCTCATCTGTCAAATGTGGATAGTCAAACAACCTGCCTCATAATTTTGTGAGCCTCAAATTAGATAATAAATATAAAATATTATAAACCTCAAAGTGACATAAATGTTAGCTAGTATTATGATTATTATATACACATATGTCACTTTGGCATAATAGATAGTCAACCTCAATTAGCAAAACTTGGGTTCCTAGTCTCTGATAACATATTAATTGTATTACCTAACCACTAGCAAATTTGGACCTACTATCCACTCTTTTTCCTTGCTTAACTACTAACAAGACCTAACCTTGATTTCATTAATGTGAGGAATTCCTAATTCAAGTTAGTCAATGTTTAATATGTACTTGCTGTGTGCCAGACATATTGGTAAATACTGGTTATCTCATTGATACACCCCCTGTAAGATGACTCCTTCTATTGATGCAGATCAGCCAAAGGTTTTTTGTTTGGTGTGTTTTGTTTTTTGTTGTTTTTATAACAAATTATAAACTTCAAGGGTTGTCTAGAGGGACTAAGAGACTAAAAGAAAGACTTGACTATGCTTACACAGTAGGACTTGAAACCAAGTCTTCTTGATTCTAAAGTCAGTTCTCTCTCTATCCACCATGCCACAGGACATAGCTAGATAAATAATATGCATCAACCATGCCACAAGTTACAGACAGATAAGGTGGGGTCAAGGGGGGGAAGAGAGATCCTATATCATCATATGAATGAATAAAATACTTTCATACCTATGATGCATAACTGAAGCTTTAGATTTCAAAAAATAAAATTAGTCTTGTGGCATTCTTACTGAGAATCATTTTGTAGCTTATAGGTCTACTTAAAGAGTCAAATAACCTGTAACTGTAATTAGCTTCACCTTCTAACAACTTACATATTTTCCCAAATGTGTATTGTTACTGTGGGTATCAATACTGTTCCAAAGGGAAAAATACTTGAAGAATTTGCTAAAAAATCAAAACCCTTCTCTCAAACCTACCTAGTCAACATAACTCACATTATCAATGTAGGACAAGGTCCATCCAGTTCTGTTTTTCCACATTATGGATCTGTCTACCACTACTCCTATTTTCTGGCTCCCTCTTTATCTAGGAATTTCAATAGTAACTATTCTGCTACACCTACATATTAAAGGTTCTTGCACTCTTAAGAGGAGTCTCTATCTTTAATCCCCTCAAAGGATGATGATTAATTGGAATTATCCTCTCTACTTTAACCCAGTTCTCAAATACAGTATCATATCATTTTTACCAGTACTGTCCTCTATCACCAGGGCCATGAGTGTGGAGAAGTACTTTTACCTTCATTCCTCACCTTCCTTATCTTTCCCAACAAATGGGATGGGTTATTCAAATTATTCTGCTGCATAAAAAAAAATCTCCAAAAGAATAGAAGGAGAGACAAAATGCTTTTCTTAGAACAGAAATGTTCTAAGTAGTTAAATAATCATGGATTTGGAAAGAAGCTCAGGGGTCATCCTGTCAAATTTCCTGCTAAATTCTAGAAATTTTTCTATTGAATCTATTACAAATGACAATATGGTTTCTGCTTGAATATCTACAATGATGGGGAGCACACTACTTGAACAGATACTCATGCCACATTAGGCAGCTCTATTTGCTAAAAGGTGTTTTCTGATGATATCATTTTAGAGATAAAAAGTAATGCAGAAACCATAAATCATTCTAAGTTCCAGTTCTAATCTTTGTCAGAGCACAGAACAAAACTAGGTTTATAGAATATTAAACCTTGAAGATAACTTAGAAGATACAACATAAAATGTTAGAGCTGAAATGGGAATAGAACACCAATTGGCAAAGTTGGAAGATGCCTCAGAACATGGAATGTTAAACTACGTGATACTTTGCAGTTTGAGTCCTACCAGTCATTTGCTTAGAAGAAAATTGAAATTGAGAAGTTCTCTACATGACAGTTCTTCAAATGTTTGAAGTTATTATGTTATCATATTCACTTATTGTCAAAGAAAAAGGATGTTTTAATTAGCATTCTCAACAACTGTAAAGCATTTTACTTTTCAAACCCATTACATATATAGTATTGCATATGATCCTCAAAGCAAGATTTATTCAGTCCTCCTGGCCAATTTCTCACCTACTTAAGAAGGAAATGGAAAGTCTCACTATCTTTGAAATCATCAGACTGTAGAACAACAATCAGCCTCCTCTAAGATTCTCCAAAACCTCTACCCAATCATCTTTTTTTTTCATTCATTAGTAATTTGCATGTTAGAATAAAAAAATTTACCATGCATTGGTGGTCTCAAATTTACTAAATTATGAAGTTGATGAATGAGAGTGAAAGGTACAAATGCTCATTGGATAAAGGTCTGTGTCTTTGAGATGTTGGAAAACTCTTGCACATAATAGTGAATGAAGTAACAGACAGTTCATATTCAGAAAGAGAAGATTTAAAAGGAACATGGTAGTTGTCTTTGGATATTTAAAGTTCTATTCTTTGCAAAAGAAACTAGATCTATTCTCTTTGGCCCTCAAGGTCAGAGCCATGATCACCTTCAATGGATGAAAGTTTTGAAGAAGCAAAATTGAGCAAATGAAAATTTTATTGAAACATCACCCCAAATTTAGAAAAGGTTTCATCAAAGAGTAATACATCATTAGAGGCAGTCGAGCAGAGGAACAATGTAAAGCCACTTTTCAGGGGTACTAATCAGAGGATTCATGTTCTAGGTTGAGGTAAATCTAGTACTAGATCAATAGGACTGGAGAAGCCTTGCTTTGAGTATCACATGTAATACTATACATGTCATGGGTTCTGAAGTTCAAAAAGTGACATGTATTGATGTCTAGTAGCAGAAGGAGGATTTGAATCCAAATCACATGAACTTTTGAACATAGTAGTTCTACCCACTACTCCATGCTGACTCATCCAAAATATACATGCTGCTGCAGTGAAGTTGGAAATAAAGAAATGTCACCCTGTGTAATTCTCTCTTTATTCTGGCTCTCTTGCATGAGGGATTGCAAAAGTCCACATTGCCCTTTATGGTTCACAAACTGACCCTTACAATCTGCCCTTGAGGGAGGTGATTGATTCTTACTGTCACCTTTTACAGATTAAGAAACTGAAGCTCATGGAAAACAAGTGACTAGGTCAGTCAGCACTAGACCTAAAAAATGATGCCTAGCCTCTTGTTGCCAAGTTCAACATTTTGCACTACATGCTGCTGTCTCTCTTTTCATGTTTCCCTCTACCTTCCTTGACAATGTAGGAAAATCTTGAGGGAATGAAATTTACTTTGCCAGCCTTGTCCTAACTGGAGGGTCCATACCTCAGAACTGCTCTACTTATGTCAGAAGATAAGAAGGCTCTAATAATACAGGTTGCTGTTGATTGTAGCCAAAGAGACATGGGGAAAATGCTATGGGCTCCCACTCCAATACTACTAAAAAGGTGAAATCAGGTTAAAATGAAAAATGATGATACTCTTGAATTTGATAAGAAGTTGTAAAAAGGGCTGCCTTAAGGCTTATGTCATTTTAAGGGCTTTATGGAAGAGTTATATTATTTCCCTCATTTATTTCCTTAAACAATACCAGACTTATATCCCCAATCATTCCCACCCATGTTCTCCACCCATCTACTATCTATTAACACATCAACACACACACACACACACACACACACACACACACACACACACACACACACACACACACACACACTGAAAGCCTAAAACAATTATCTTGCTTTACCAAATCTTAGGTATGGACCAGTTGAAAGTTAACAAGTCCTAAATCAAAAACAATTATAAATGAAGACTGTATAAGGTTCTGGCTCCACCAATGGACAAGGAAAGACAGAAAGGACAGAGGATTTGAAATAATAGCAATGAGATTTGAATTCTAGCCTGTAATATACAATGCATGCAACCCTAGAAAATCACTTCTTGTTTCCAAACTTCAGTTTTTTTAACCTACAAATTGTGAAGTATGGACTAGATAATTTCAATGCTGCTATTTCATCTCAACTCCAATATTTGCTAGCTATGTAACTATAGACAGGTCATCCAGCTTCTTTAAGTCTCAGTTTCCTCTTCTGGAAGTAACAATTGTAATAACTATTACTAAGAGTTATTATAAGAGGAAAGAGCTTTGTAAACTTTAAAATAAATTAACATAATTAAAAGTAATACAAATGAGATATTCTTTGGCTGATAAATCTACAGTTAATTATATTGCTTTCAACAACATTGTCATATGGTATCATCCAGGGATATGAAAATAATCCTTACTTCTCCCTTCCAGAAACAGGGACTAGAAACAGCTTCGCCTAGCCCAGGAAAAAAAAAACTCTCAGGGAATATGCAAGGTTATTGAAATATGGCCTTGTAGACACAGGCATAAATGGGACATGGTCATGTCAAATGGTGTTTGCCACAGTTTCTAGACATGAAAAAGGTGAAAAGAAATAATCTACAATAAACCATTATGCCAGTGTATGCTAAAGAGTTTCGTGATTTATGTCCCTTGCCTGTCCTACTTAGAGTCCAAAGTTGAATGTTTTACATTGCTAATAGGCATATTCTTTCACAAGTCAAGGGATTCAGTGAAAAGCACATCAATTAGAATGCTAAACCAGATTAAGAGAATCCTGTTCTGTCCCATTCACTAACCATAAAGATAGTCCTGAAATGTTAAAGAGAATTAGCAATACAGTAAAGCAGGACTACAAAATAGACTTCTATAGCTTAACTTCTAAATGTTCTTCCAATTCCAATACTCTGTGACTTTTTTATCTTAAAGTTATGGAGTCCTAGTGCTAGGACTTTAGAGATTCATCCAAGTTACTGACTGGAAGCAGAATGCCTCTACAATGCCAACAGGAAGTAATCAAAGAGTCTCTACTTGAAGCTCACTAGGGGAAGGGAAAGGAACAAGCATTTATTAAGCACCTACTGTGATAAGCATTTTATACACATGTTCTCATTTGATCCTACCTCAGTAAAGCATTTAAATTGTTAGTACTAATGATTAGGGAGTTTTTTCTTCTATTTAGCTGAAATTTATTTCCTTTTAACTTTTAACCATGATCCTAATTCTGCCCTCTAGGAAGAAAACAGAACAATTCAAATCTCACCTCAATATGACAACCCTAAAGATATATGAAGATGGTGATAGCGACCCATTTAATTCTTCTCTTTTGAAAGTTTAACACATTAAGTCACATCAAATGAAAAGTGTTTCTGTCCTTATTAAACAATGTACTATGTTGGTCTGGGAGTGAGAAAAATCTTTATTCAGAGACTACTTTTGGCAGAACTGGGAACTACGTGACCTTGGGCAAGTCATTTTGTGTCAGCCTTCCTATTCTTCCCTATAAAATGAGAGGACTGAACTAAATTACCATAGGAGAATGTGATTTATGATTTCTAAGGGTATTTTTCCCCCAGATCAGCTATTTTCTTATTTTAGAAATTATAATCTAAATTTAAAAATTAGTACATTGGGTTCACATTGTCATTGTTGATATGGTTGAGAGGTGTCTGGTTTTTTTTTTTTAGTATGCTCTAAGATGTCTTTAAGACCCTTCATTCTGTCTACCCCATTCCCACACTGTTGTGAGCTTTAATAGAGATTTGGCAGAGAGTAGAAAGATAAGGGAGGAAAAAATATAGATATACTAGAGGCTAAGGTCAGAGGAGATGACAGGGGGAAATGATAACAAAACTCCTTCTCAAGGCTGGTTTCTGAGACTACACATCCTGGTCTTTGATGGAATAATTGAGGTCAGAACTGGCTAGAGATATATACCAAGGATAATATGGTCAATGTGACCTACTGGTTAACCCACTAAATCACAAAGTGTAGGATTTTTACTAAGAGACATGAATGGCTTTAGTGAGGACTGAGAATATTATGTAAAATCAATGTTCACAATCATATATGTAACCTCAGTCTCAAAGCCCATTATTATGAGACTCTCAGGGCATTGATCTCTATAAAGGAGGAAAGAGTTTCATACCAATGGGCTTTGGAACTTGGGTTACGTTCCAAATATTGTCCCAAGTCCCAAATAATTAGTAAGAAAAATGTAAATAAAAATAACGTTGAAGTTACACTGAAACCTAGAAAATCTGGTAATGATGACAGGAGATGAAAAGAATCAATACTGGCTTTTGGAAGATAAACACAGCTCTAAGCTATTGATGAGGCGGAGAATTAACGTAGTCAATTTAAAAGGAAATTTGGGTCATCCTGAAAAATAGAGATAGCAAATATGCACCAATACAGTGAGAGAAACACTATCATAGAAAAAAATTGGAAACATAGGAGATACCTCTCTATATAACAGCTACATGGATCACAAAAAATAAGAAATACAACAAGTGTGCAAAGACATGCAAGCTGATGCAAAGTGAAGTGATCAGGATCAGGAATACAATATACAAAATGATTACAACAATGTAAACAGACAGGAAAACAAGAGAAACTGATTATGATGTGATTATATGATTAAGCTTGTTCCTCCAAAAGGTGACAAAATATACCATTGTAGAGGTAGGAAAGTAGGACAATGGGATATTGCATAAACTGTCAGAAGCAGTTCATAGAATAGTACATTATGCTGAACTGCCTCTTTCCTTTTCAAATCCTCATTATAATGAAAGGCTTAATGGACTGGGGAGATGGGAAGGATATATTTGGAAATGAGGATGATGTAAAACAAAAATATTGATAAAACAAGAATAAAAGTAAAATCAAGGCTTAGTCTCATTTTTGGAATATTAAGTTAAATGAAGATTAATAAATGTGCTCATTTTGTACACAGCTGGATTTTTTTAATGATAACACAAGATCCATGTAAGAAACATACATCACTGAAACATTTGCCCCAGAAATAATTTTCTGGAAAAAAAAAGTTGATGTTTTACAATGTAGAGATATATGTGGTTAAGGAGCTTATGCAAAAGCCAGCCCCCCCAAAGTAATTTCCTCACCCAGATCTTACTGAATAGAGTTTTTACTATACTCAAGCTCCAACAGAAGCAAAAACCAGGAATGTAACTTGTCACCAACAGCACTCTGCTATATCTGAATATTCAATGTGTCAGTCTCAATTAGTGAGAAAATCTATCACGTAGTTTGATGAAACAAAGCAGGAAAAATCAAGGAAATAAAACCATAAGATATAAAGAAGCAGTTCCCTCATATTCCCTTTTTTTGTTTCTCTACATTAGCCAGATAACTCCATAGGACCAGTTCACAACTCCATGGACAGTGTGTTGGTATACCTATTTTCTCTTATCCTCTCCATCACCAATGATTTATATTATGTGTGAAATGGTACCTCAAAGTTGTTTTAATTTACATTTCTGCAACTGATCAAGATTTAGAGCATTTTTAATATGATGAGATGGTTTTGATTTTTTTCTCAAAAAACTGACTGTTCTTCATATCCCTTGGCAATTTATCAATCAAGGAATGGTTTTTATTTTAATAAATTTGACTCTACTTCCTAAATATTTGAGAGACAATGTCTTTATCAGAGAAACTTGCTGTTTCTAATATACATAAGACATGAACATTTTCAGTATTACCTCTCTAGAGAAGCAGAGATATTAACAGACATTACAGGGAACCATTAATTAAACTGATATTCTGATAGTGCAATTCAGGCATCAAAGACAGAGAAGATTTAAGTGCTGCCTGTATACCAGACACTGTTTTCCAAGCTAGGAATACAAAGAAGAATATCAAAGTGTCCTTGCCTTAAAGAAGCTTGCATATCATTCTTTATTCTCCCTTAGTCTTGGACTCTATTAGGTTTGGGTCACCTGGATTTGAATACTGGTTCTGCCACTAACTAGGTTTCCAACCTTGGGCAAGGCTTTTCATTTCTCTGATTCTCATTTTCCAAATCTGTAAAATTAAGGGATAGACTAGTTGATCTCTAGATTTCTTTCCATGTATAAATTCTATTTTCACCCACTCTGAAATTTTTCCTAAGCCTACTCAGGGATTTTTTAATATGTGTATACATGCACATATGTGTATCTATGTGTATATATGTACATACATATATACATAAACCCAGTGAATCAGTATATAAGCTTTTATTCCTATGGTCTTCTACTTAGTCAGTCTCTAATTAGAGACAAGAAAGGCACTTCCCTGATCTGAGTCACATTTTTATCACCTTTACAATAAAGGGTTTGGGCAAGATGGAGTATAAGGACCCTTCCATCTGTGGTCTATGGTTGAAGATTGCTTGCAACTATAAGATCTCCTAATGATCTGAAAGAAATAATATGTCTCCCCAAGCACTAGACATATTACCAGGGAAGGTCTTAGGCACATCCAGAAGTGTTCTCCAAAGTACACAGCCTCTCAAACAGGGCTTTTAAGCATTTGTTAGTGCCTCAATATTGCTCATATAGCAGTTGTAGTCAAAGCCTCCTGCTGCTCAGTAGGAGGGCCTGTGTCACCCTACAATTTTCTAAATCTTTAAGTGCAGAGGGAGACCTAATTTCAGTCTAGGAAAGGCTCAGGGCTTCCATAAAGCACAGCTGTTAGAGTTTGCACCACTATGTTCTGTGCTCAGCAGGACTTTCAAAGAGCAGATGCCATGTTTTGTACCTTTCTCTTATACTCATATTCTCTCTTTCTTAGGGGGTCTGAGGATTGGGGAGAAAGGAAAGGAGATTAGCCAGGACTCCAAATTAGGACACAAGAAGTTGACTGTCAGGGATGTCAAGGCTTTACCAGGGGCAACAACTGAGCTGTCCAGCAGCATATTTGCTCATCCAGTGACTGAAACCACTGTAGTTTTTATAAAAATTACAAGAAGTGGGAAAGCTGCGAATGATGGAATAATACCTCCCTTAACTCTGATGTATCCAAGTAGGTCTCTGTATAAACATCGTTCTTTTCATTAGTCTTTGGTTTGCCTGAGACAGTACTAAGGCATATCACAAAACACAGGGGATTGGGAGGATTTCTATTACTTCTTCTATTCTGAAATAATACTGTTATACCTTATTTCCATTTGTATTAAATGTATCTTAGTTTAAATGCTGATTGGGATTATACCAGTGAGAGAAAAGAAGTTCAGAGAACTGTAAGGGGAGTGAGCTAAGTGAATAAGGAATTAGTTTCCATACCTCTCCATAGGAAACCAAGGAAGTCCTAGCAAGGAATAGAGGCGGCAAAATTTGTTACCTGTTCATGAACAACGTGAGTGATGGCAGGGTTATATGGCTCCAACTTAGCATGCCACCTGGTGTCCAGTCCAGTTACAATGTGTTAAGCTGCTGCTAAAGGCATACCCTTAGAGTTTCTCCTAAGCCAAGGAAAGCCCTTCAGTGTAAGGGAGGTTAGTACCATATTCAATTTACTGCAATTCATAATCCATAATGCATTTTATGCCTATTATCTCACTTGAGAGAGGGTTTAATCACTCTGTGAAGTAGGGAAAATATTTCATGTTTTGTAGATGAAGTAACTAAGGCTCATGTAAAGAAAACATGTAAAAATTCAAGGTTCATTGGACTAGCAATCAAGAGAACTGAACTTTAGTCCCAGCTTTGCCATTAATTAACTATAGGACTTTGAACAAGTCACTTCCCCTCTCTGACACTCATTTTTGTTTTCTTTTGTTTCATATATATTATGAGTGAGTTGGGCAAGGTGATTTCTGAAATATTTCTTTTCCAGTT
>CM053583.1:68568348-68585760 GCA_028627135.1 Pseudochirops cupreus | reverse complement strand
AGTGTCCAATTCTTCATGACCCCCTGGATCATAGCACATTAAGCCCCTCTACCTCTTTCCCTCAAAGTCGATTCAAGTTCATGTTCATTGTTCCTCTACCATCTATCCATCTCATCCTCTGCTATCTCCTTTTCCTTTTGCCTTCAATCTTTCCCAACATCAGCATCTTTTCCAATGAGTCCCACCTCCTCAATATGTAGCCAAATTATTTCAACTTCAACTTCAGTATGTGACCTTCCAGTGAATAGCCTGGATCAATTTCTTTAAGTATTGACTGATTTGATCTCCTTCCTTCCAAGGATGCTTAAAAGTCTTCTCCAGCACCACAGTTTGAAAGCACTTATTCTACAGTGCTCAGCTTTCCTAATGGTCAGAGTCTCACAGACATACATTGCTGTTGTGGGGAGGGGAGAGAGAAAACAACAACAATATTGCTTTCACTGTATGGACCTTTGTTAGTAAGGTGACATGCTCTTTAACATGCTGTCCAGATTTGTCATAACTTCCCATCTAAGGTGCAAGTGTCTTTTAACTTCATGGCTTCAGTCACCATCTGAAGTGATCTTTGAGCCCAAGAATATAAAAGCAGACACGGCTTCCATTTCTTCTCCCTCTATTGGCCAGGAAGTGATGGCACCGGTTGCCAGTCTTAGGTTTGTTTTGTGTGTGTGTGTGTGTGTGTGTGTGTGTGTGTGTGTGTGTTAAGCTTCAAATCATAGTCTTTATATTCTTCTCTTTCAGCCTCATCAAGAAGCTTCTTAATTCCTCTTCATTTTCTGCCATCTGAGTGGTATCATGTGTATATATGAGATAGATGACATTTCTCCAGGCAACCTTAATTGCGGCTTTTTATTCATGCAGCCTGGCTTTTCATGTGATGTACTCTTCATGTAAGTTAAATAACTAAAGTGACAATCTATACACCCTTGTTGTATTATTTTTTCAAACTTAAACCAATCTGTTGTTCCATGCTCAGTTCTGTTGTTTCTTGACCCGCACAAGGCTCTTCAGAAGACAACTGATCTTTTACTCCTGTCTCTTTGAGGAATTTCCACATTTTTCTGTGATCCACACAAACAAAGTCTTTAGTGTAGTCAATGAAGCAGAAGTATATATGTTTTGTTTGGTTGGCCGAGTTTTGTTTGATTCTTTATTTTTGTTTGTTTGGTTTTTTGGAACTCCTTTGCTTTCTCCATAATCCAGCAAATGTTGACAATTTGGTTTCTAGTACCTCTGCCTCTTTGAAAACCAGCCTGTTCTTCTGGTAATCCTTGGTTTGCAGATTGCTGAAGCCTGCCTGACAGAATTTTAAGCATAAACTTGCTGCCAAGTGAAATGAGTGCAGTTGCTTGGTGATTTGACCATTCCTTAGCATTGCCCTTCTTCAGGACTAGTACATAAATTGATCCTTTCCAATCCAGTGGCCACCCTTGCATGTTACAAATTCACTGGCATATTTAGTGCAGCACTTGAACAGCATCATCTTTTTGGGTTTTAAGTAGCTCAGTTGGAATTCTACTAACTCCACTAACCTTAGGAGTATTTCCCAAGGCCCACTTGACTTCATTCTCCAGGATATCTGCTCTAGTTCAATAACTACATGATCATAGTGACCAGTGATGCTAATATTCTTCTTGATATAGACAGACAGACAGAGAGACAGAGAGACATATATATAGATATTCTGTAATATATACCTATGAATAACTATCTATGAATATATATGTGTATATATGTATACACACATACATATGCATATATATGTGCATATTCTTCCAGATATGAAAAAGAATGTCAAATACTCAAAGGCTAAATGAAATAAAAATTTTAATGATGTATGTTTATATTATATAACCATACACAGTGATATAATTCATTATTGCATATACAATTGTAGTGTACCATATAAGCATACTAATACATAATAATATTCCTGTATTACACATATTAATGTTATAAAATATCCTTTTAATTTGAATCAATAGGCAGTATGGAGTGAATAGTAGATAGAATGCTATTTTTGGAGTCAACAAGACCACTGCATGTAAATCCTTACTTTGACATTAGCTGACACTTAACTTTACTAAGCTTATTTCCTCACCAGTAAAATGAAACAGTTGGACATAATGGCCTCTGAAGTCTCTACTAACTTTAAATCTCTGATTTTATGACTTAGACAACTTGAATTTTGGTCTTCTTTTTTTTGCTACTTATTACATATGTGACCTTGAGGAAATCACCGATCCTTAGTTTTTAATGTCAATTTCAGTGTTTCAACCTCAGTTTTTCCTCATCCATAAAATAAAAAGGCTAAGGCTAGATACTTTCTAGGGCAGCTATGTGGTATGGTGGATGGAGCACTAGGTCTAGAGTCAGGAAGACTTGAGTTCAAATTCAGCCTCAGACACTTACTAGCTGTGTGATCCTGGGGAATTGACTTGTTTGCCTCAGTTTCTTCAGGTGTAAAATGAGCTAGAGAAGGAAACGGCAAACCACTTGAGTATTTTTGCCAAGAAAACACCAAATAGAGTAACGAGTCAGACAAGACAGAAATAATTGAACAACAACAAAAGATGCTTTCTAGAGCCTCTGCCAGATCTAATTTTCTCTTATTACTTCCTTTGTCCCCCAAACCTGTGACGGAATTGATGTGTGGAACTTCCAGTAAAGAAACTTTCTCTACCACCATACTTTGGCAAGCCCCTTGCAACTTAGTCTTAGAAAGTCTGCTGTTGGCACTCCCAAGAGATTTGTCTAGAGTCACATGGTCAGTATATGTCAGAGATGGGGTGGTATCTCTGGCTTCCTCACTTTAAAGGCTAGCTCTCTTGCTCTAGCTAGGTTCTGATTATTGTGAGTGATGAATCCTCTAAAGTGGCTATAGTCTTTGAATTGACACTATGTACGTCTATTAGACTGAAACCAGGGACATATTTTGCATAATTATAACTTCAGATAGTTTGCATTCAAATACATGCAACTGCTTCAGGGGATTTGTTATTCTCAGTAATGGAAACTGAGAAGTACTATATTATGGTACAGAGGTACCCTTTCATCTAAATATGGCACACATATGATACAGTGTAAGTAGCATATAATCATATATCCATATCTGAGAATAATCTACTGTTATACGAACTCTGTAGCCATACCTTGTAAAAGTCACCCTGCCTAACTATATGGTTACTTTTTGCAAACATCAAAGGCGTACTGAATTCTCCAAGTCAGTTCTCTTCAAAAAGATTCTTTGTAAATAAATTATGGGCAAGAGGCAGAAATTTCCAACCGTTATTAAGACTCCATTCAGAGTAAAATTTGATTTTTCTGTTTTGATGGCAGAGTCTCAGCAGGATTTCAGGACATCAATTTTTAGAGAGTCAAATAATTATTCAGGAGCCACATTTATTTCCAAGACACACCAACGAACTCCCCTTCTGAGATGTGGCAACACTTACCCCAATTAGAGTAGAGAAAGAACCACCCAGGCCCCTCATGACCACAGAGAGAGAAAATTACCCCAGGAATAGAGGGAGAAAGAAGACGGAAGTCAGAGGCTCTGGGGAAGGCTTTCTGAGAGGTGTCCTTCATGAATCTTACATGGGAAGTGGTAAATGAAATCTGAAACTGAAAAGGGACATGTTTAATTAGGTCTTCACAGTAGGAAATGAGAGGAAATGATGAGTTTTCATCTGGATCTTATTAGCACACACAAAATACCTCAGGACTCCCAAGGTTCAAGACTGCAGAAGTGTGGAAAAAGCACCAGGAGTTAGGAGAACTAGATGTTGTCTTGTTGCAGTTCCTATCATGCCATATTATTTTGGGCAAGTCACTTGACCTCTTTGGCTCAGTTTCCTCATTTGTACAATATCAGCATAAATGCTTGTCATGTCACACAGCAGAAAGACTACCAGATCACTGAGGTGTAGTTAGAGGAGAACTCACAGACCCAGCTAGCCTAACAAATAACATATTTACAAATAAGCAAACTCAGGCCCACGCAATTAAATCACTTGCCCAAAGTCATACTTCTAATAGGCTAAATGAAGGGATCTGAGCCTAGGTCCTCTCACTCCAGAATCAGAAAACTTTCCACTGAACTTAGATTCATTAGAACTTTGGCTGAATCTTTGCTTCCTTATGTATTTCCTGTGTGACCATGGGCAAGCTCTTTCATCTCTCTGGGTTTTATTACCCCCCTTTATAATTAGAGAGACATACTAGATCATGTGTAGGGTTCTTCTTAGCTCTAAATCTACGTTCCAAGGTTGTACGTAGACTCAGATGAGATCATATAAATGAAAGGGATTTTTGAAAAAACAGTGTCATATGTTTACATGGTACTTTTATTATGGTCATGTTTCAATAAAAATGGCAATTAAGGTAATATTCAGTTTTGTGATAAAATTGCTGCTGTAGTAGAATGTAATAATGCTTGATTATAGTTTTATAATTAATTTCATTCACTAAAGGGGAGTAATAGCAAAAATTGGATCAGCATCAAGATATAGTAGAAAGAATACAATAGATTTGGAAGACTTGGATTCCATTCCTGGCTGTACTACTAAAAACCTCTGTGATCCTATGATAATTATTAATATGATGAATATTATGCAATCATTATTCATTTTATAGATTTGAGATAATTTTTTTTTTATGTTCAACTTCCTCCTTCCTCAGCTCTGAATTTCAGGTGTTTTACAATTCATTCTTGCTGTAGGAGATTGAGGAAGGGCAAAGAGAGGAAATAAAATGTTACTCTGTGATATTTTGCCAATTAATGAAACATGTTTGAATGGGAGATTTTCAAAAAATCAATCTTGTGGTTTTATTGGTGTGAGGAATTCCCCAACAAAGGACAATATCAACTTATCAATCGGTCATCAAACCTTTATTAATTTATGTTCCTACTATGTGCCAAGCAAATATAGTCCCAGATCTTGGGAAAATACAAAGATAAAAATGAAACAATTCCTGCCCAGAAGGTGCTTTCTGCGGAGATGGTAAATGTAGCTGTAGCTTATAGTCAGAGAAAGTTGCCTGGGGCACAAAGAATCTTTAAACTGCTTGCTCACAAGTCACCTGGCTAGTACATTTCAGTGGCAAGATGTGAATAAGGTTTTCTTGACTCTGAGAACAATCATGATGATTTTTAGGAATGCAATTAAACTACGCAATGAGGCTGGCATCTTGTCAATATTTTTGGATCTCCTTTAATGATATTATCATTAGCTTCTCCTCCCTCCTTTCTCCAGGAGCTGAGCTATTAGATTCCCCCCGAGACACAGCAGAATTAAAGACTAAGTAGAGTATTAAAGTACTGCATTGTTTCTCTAAAACTTTTAGTTAGCAGATGCAGAGCTTTGTTGTTTTTTTAAATTTTTTAGTGTTTATTTTTAGTTAACTTCCTTTATTTCCACAAGATTTTAAGTTACATATTTTTTCCCCATCTTTCCCCTACCCACCACCCCAACACAGTGATCTCACTGAATACTCCCTCCCCCAATCTGCTCTCTCCTATATCCTCCCCCATTCTCCCTCTGACTTTCTAGTAGGATAAGATGGATTTTCATACCCCAGTGCCTGTATATCTTATTTCCCAGTTGCATGTAAATAATAATGATGATAATAATAATAATATTTTTAATTATATATTTAAAAACATTTCATTTTAAAACTTTGAGTTCCAGGTTCTTTCCCTTCTTCCTTCATCACCTACCCTTACTGGGAAGATAAGCAATTCAATACAGATTGCACGTGTGTAGGTATGCAAAACATTTCAGTAGTGGATGTATTGTGACAGACTGACTATATTTCCCTCCATCCATCAAATACCCCCTCCCTTTGTTCTATTCTCTACTTTGTCCCTGTCTCTAAACAAAAGTGTGTGTCTAACTACCCTTCTCCCCCACTGGTCCTCCACTCCATCATCCTCCCTCTCATCCCTTTCCCCTCTACTCTCATGTAGGGCAATTTACTCAATTTAGTGTGTATGCCATTCCCTCCTTAAGCCAAATTCAACAAGAGTAAGGTTGACCCTTTTGCCTTCCTGTTCTTCCCCTCCATTGTAACAGCTACCCCTTGCCTCTTGTATATGAGATAATTTACCCCATTGGTCCCTCCCCATCTCCTCTTGTTATATTCTTCTCTCACCTCTCAATTTCACCTTTTAAATATTATCCCTTCCTGTTTAATTGATCCTGTGCCCTGTCTGTGTATACCTGTACACATATATACAGACATTCACATATGTATTCATATGCATATATACCCTCCTACATAGACATCTATGTATGTATGTATATATGAATGTATGTATATATGTATGTGTGTATGTATGTATGTATGTACATATATACATACATATATACATATATATATATATATAGATACATACATTTATATTCCCTTCACCTATCCTCATACTGAGAAAAGTTTCATAGATTACAATGATCATTTTTCCATGTAGGCATATAAATAGTTCAACTTTAATAAGTTCCTTATGATTTCTTTTCCCTGTTTACCTTCTCATGCTCCTCTTGCTTCTTGTATTTCAATGTCAAATTTTCTATTCAACTCTGGTTTTATTCATCAAAAATGCTTGATAGTCCTCCACCTCATTGAATGACTACATTTCCCCCCTAAATGTTATTCTCAGTTTTACAGGGTAGGTGATTCTTGGTTTTAATCCTAGGTTCTTTGATCTCCAGAATATCATATTCCCAGCCCTTTAATCCCTTAATGTAGAAGCTGCTAGATTCTGGGTTATCCTGATTATCTTTCCACAATATTCAAATTGATTCTTCTTGGCTACTAGTAACATTTTCTCCATGGTCTGAAAAACCTGGAACCTGATGATAATATTCCTAGGAGTTTTCTTTTCAGGGTCTTTTTCAAGAGGAGATTGGTGAATTCTTTCAATTTCTATTTTGTCCTCTGTTTCTCAAATATCCAGGCAAATTCTCTTGATAATTTCTTGAAGGATGATTTTGAGGTTCTTTTTTTTTTATCATGGTTTTCAGGTAGTCCAATGATTTTTAAATTGTCTCTCCTGCATCTAATTTTCACGTCAGTAGTTTTTCCAGTGATATATTTCACATTACCTTCTATTTTTTTCATTTGTTTGGATCTGTTTAATAGTTTCCTGATTTCTCATAAAGTCATTAGCTTCAATTTGCTCCAATCTAATTCTGAAGGAATTATTCTCTTCAGTGAGTTTTTGAAATTCTTTTTCCATCTGGCTAATTTAGCTTTTTAAGGCATTCTTCTACTCATTGGCTTTTTGGGCTTCTTTTGCCATTTCAGTTAGTCTATTTTTTAAAGATAGTATTTTCTTTAGTCGGGTTGCTGGCTCTCTTTTCATGATTTTCTTGCATCATTCTCATTTCTCTTCCCAGTTTTCCCCCATTTCTTTTAGTTGATTTTCAAAATCCTTCTTGAACTCCTCTATGGCCTGTAACCAATTCATATTTTTCTTGGATGCTTTTGGTGCAGGAGTTCTGACTTCATTGTCTTCCTCCCATTCCATGATTTGATCCTTTTTTGTCCTCAAAAAAAGGAATCAAAAGTTGTGTGGCTGTGCTTGCTTTGCTTCCTTTGCTTGCTCATGTTGTCAGTTACTTGACTTTTGAACTCTTTGGCACACTGCTCCACACTGCTTCCAGAGTGGAGAACTGTGTCACAAATGGCTGGGGTCTTTGCAGCTGCCAGAGCTATTAAGAAGATGCCATCTTTATAGCCCCACCAGCTTTGGCTCACTGGTCACTCACCTGAAGACCACCACCCATGACCGTGATCCAGATCCAGGCAAGTTGAGGCAAGAGCTTAGCTTCTGGATTCTCGCTTGGACTCCCTCCGATCTGCAGGCCAGGAGCTCTGAAGCACCCATGTTCAGGCAGCTGCAGGGCCACTGCACCTCTTCCGCTTCTTGCTCTGGGGGTAAAAGCCGGAAAGCACTCCATCCCTTCTAGATCCAGGAGAGTTCCACCGACCTTTTACTTTGTCTTTGACATCTATGAGTTGATAATTCTGGAAACCACCACAGCTGCTAGTGATCCACTCTCCTGAATGCTCTAGCTGTATCTGGTCTGGGTCACCCTGCAGCTAAAACCACAGGTTTACACAGGGCTGGTCTTGGCTCCCAGCATGCTACGATGAACCCTTCCAGTCTGCCTGCCAGGCTGCCTTCAGTGGGAGATTTGTTTCTCTCTGCCACTGTGTGGGTTCTATAGCTCTAAAATTTGATTAGAGTCATATTTTATAGATATTTGAGGTAGTTATATGGGGAGCCACAGTTTTCCTGCTTCTATGCTGCCATCTTGACTCTGCCTCCCCAGAGCTTTGTTTAGGAAGCTTTTCTGGACATCTAAATTCTTGAACTGCCTTGGCAAAATGTGCAACCCATTCTGTTTTCTTAGCCTATGCAATCTTGCCCCTGACTTTCCATAACTGTTCCATAAGAGATCCACAACAAAATACTTGAGACTACTTCCCTCCAGTTCTAGAAATATGTGTTCTTCTGTTTTGTTTTGTGATACTCAGTCTATCTACTATGACTTTTACTCATTACATGAATGGCCCATATCCTTTTCTAATCATATATAACCTTGACATACTTTTAATGTTTTCCACTTAGTCAATTAGCAGTTCTTAAAGCTTACTTTGTATTAAAATGGTATAAACACTAGAAATACAAAGAAAAAGTAAAAATAATCTCTTCCTTCAGTGAGCTTACATTCTGTTGGGGGAGAAAACATGTACATAAGTAAGTATAGAGAAAATACATTCAGAATAAGTACAACTTAGGGCAGCTACATGGAATAGAGACTGATAGAGCATGACCCTGGAGTCAGAATGACTCGTCTTTCTGAGTTCAAATCTTACTAGCTGTATGACTTTGGGCAAGTCACTTGACACTGTTTTCCTCATTTTCATCATCTGAAAAAGGGAGCCACAGAAGGAAAAGACAAACCACTCCAGTACTCTTTGCCAAGAAAATCCCAAATGGGGTCATGAAGAGTCAGACATGTCTGAAAAACAACTGAACAAAATACAATTTATGCTTTTGAAGGAATGCACTAACATGAAGGGGTGGGGGTGAGGCCAAGTCAAAGTCTTAATAAATATGTTAGCATTCTTCTAAGCTTGTAAGGCAGCCAGGTTTTTAAAAATTTATTTATTTACTTTTAGTTTAGAACATTCAGTTCCACAATCCCTTGAGTTCCAATTTTTTTCTCCCCCTCACCCCATGGTGGCATGCAATAGGATATATGTTCTACAAATACCTTCACATTAAACATTAGTCAAGTTGTAAAGAAGAACTATAACCAATGGAGTGAACAATGAGAAAGAAGGGACAAAAAAAACACACACACACAAGAGAGAGCAAGTAGTTTGCTTCAATCTCCATTAAGACTCTTTAGTTCTTTCTCTGAATGAGGATAACCCTTTCCATCACAAGTCTTTTGGGGTTGTCTTATAACCTTTTTTTGCTGAGACAAGCACAATCTATCAAAGTTAGTCATCACAGATGCGATGTATCTGTAATTGTGTACAAAGTTCCCTTGGTTCTGCTCTCCTCACTCAGTGTCAGTTTATATAAGTCTCTCCAGGTAATTATGAAGTCAGCCTGCTCATAATTTCTTATAGCACAATAGTATTCCATTACATTCATATACCATAACTCATTCAAACATTCCCCAATTGATGAGGAAGCCAGGTTTTTAAGAGGTGCAGTTGAAGAATGAGAACATACCAGGCATTCAGACAGTAAATGAGGATCATGTGTAAGGAACAGCTAACAGTCTATTATAGCTGGACAGTAGAGTGCATGAAGGGGAGTAACACATTCTTACAGGCTGGATACTGTTCCAACTATCTCCCATGTTAAGGAATTTACTATTTATCTTGTTTGCTTGCCAGTATAAGGAGTGTTTGGTAAGACATGATAGACCCCAGCTAGGTTCCAGTCCCTTTTCCTTTAGGATGGGTACAGTTACATATGCTGTCCTTTCATTTTTAGGTTTTCTAGCTAGGCATAAATGAATTCTGTCACTTTTTTCCCAGGACTAAGGATGGTGAGGTCAGTATTTAAATATAGTTCTGAAAATCTGAGTTTCCCTAACTTCTAGACTACAGTAGTAAAAGAGAAGTTCCCATTCTCCCTTCATACTTCCTCCTCCTCAAATGACTGGGCAGAATTGATATCCTCAGCTTATCACAACTTATTGCATAATAAAAAGAGAGACTTGAAGCAAAGAAACAAAAACTGTGCAGCAGCATGGAAATTTGGAGGGTTTCCAAAGTCCATGGGTCATTCTGAGAGCTCTTTATGTCATGGAGGCTGGTGAATGAAGGCTAAGAGAGTACCTTAAAATTTTATGTTTTCCACAGATACTTCTTACATTGTTGTATTTTTTTGTTTTCTTTTAGATTCAACTGTAATTTCTCTATATCTGGTATAGAATTCCTTTTCATTTTTTTTTGCTATTTTTTTTCAAGTTAATGGGAATTGGAGAAAAACTTTTGTCTTCAATCTTCTTGGTCACATGACATAAATGTTTATTGACTGATATCACCTAGAATTTCTTGAGGTCATTTTTCAATAGAATATTTTTCTAATGTTGTATGCATCTGAGATGGCACACCACATGTTCCAATCAATCACATGTTCCAATCAATTAAGGATAGGAATCACTTAGGATTCAAAGGAAAAGTAAATGCTGGTTGTAAATATGTTATGGCACACTAAAAATGATATTTATGAAGGAGATAAAATGTACAGAGTATGTGATTAGGTAATCTATGATTGATTTAAAAAAATTAAACCAAATCAATCAGTATTTTAAATGGAGAAGCATTAGAAGCTTTCTTAGTACAAAGAGGGGTAAAGCAAGGATGACCTTGCTCCCCACTATTTTTTAATGTTGCTCTACAGTTAATTATCTGTAACAATATGACAAGATAATATGACATGATAATATAATATGACAAGATAATAAAATCAAAAGTATAAAAATCTGAAAAGAGGATAAAAGATTATCTCTATTTGCAGCTTATACATATTTTTAAAAAATTCCCGAAATCAGTGATGAAGTTGAGAGATGATTTACAGTTGAAGTAAAATAACAGCATACAAACTAAATTGACAAAATCAAGAGAATTTCTATACAGTATTAACAGAACTAGGAAGAAATTATAATAAAAGAAATTGAACTTAAAAAACCACAATGCTTTAATATATTGAAGTTAATCTACCAAGACACACAACATTTTTATAAATTCAACTATAAAACACTCATCGTGGGAATTAATGAGACAAATAATTGGAGAGATATTCATTGGAAAATACATAATAGCTCATTTAATTACAGATTTAGTGCCATGCCAGTCAAATTACCAAATTGATATTTTTTATAATTAGAAAAAACAGTAAGAAAATTCAATTAGAGGGACAAATACCTAAAATGTCAAGAGAAAGCATAAAGTAAAGTGACAAATAAATGGTTTGAAATTATAAGATCTGAAGCTAATCATCAAAGCTATATTTGTTGAGAGAGAAACAAAGAGGAAGACAGAGAGACAGAGATATAAAAGGAGGGAGGGAAGGTGGGGGAGAGAGACAGACAGAGACAGAGAGTAGATTAGTGAATATTTGAAACAGCAAGTCTAATGTATAAAAACAATCATTGAGGGAAGATATTCTTGTAAATAAGAACTGATAGGAAAATTTAACCAAATACAGGTACACAGATCCAATAACTTAGGCTAAAAAGAGATATAAAGAAAAAAAAATCTTTAAAAATTACATTCAGTAATAAAAAGAGTGAGTAAATGGGGCAGCTAGGTAGCACAGTGAATAGAGAGCACAGGCCCTGGAGTCAGGAGAACCTGAGTTCAAATCTGGCCTCAGACACTTGACACACTTACTAGCTGTGTGACTTTGGGCAAGTCACTTAACCCCAATTGCCCTCCAAAATGCAAAAAAAAAAAAAAAAAGAGTGAGTAATGTTTTAACCATAAGACTCTTTCATATACAGGACCAGCCTGTTTTACTGGTAACTTTGTAATCATGCTTTGCTAAGCATTAGTAGCGGAGGTGAAGTGAGAATCTAGGTCTAATAACTTTATAATTTGGAGTTCTGTATTATTCCATGGTTCCTATATCATCAACATCAAAATTGTCATGACATCATGGTAATAATTTATTGAAAAAAAGATATTTGTAAGCTGGAAAAATTCCAGAGTCAGAGACAATTAGGATGATGAAAGGCCTTAAAGCATAAACATCCTACAATTTGAGAACAAGCTGAAGAAAATAGAGAAGTTTAGTTGTTATAATCTCTCTGTTGTTCTTGAGAAAAAACTACGACATCAGGAAGATGATGTCTTGACTGACAAGTGAATTGAATTTAAGTGAGGAAGGGCTATACAAAGTCACCAGTTTCCAACTATCCTACAGAGTCATCTGGGTCCAGTGTCAAGATACAGATTGAGATAACTGGAGATGAGACCCGATGAAAGAAGTTTAGTAAGGACAGAAAAAAAATACATAGGAGAACATCTTGGTATTTTTTCTGGTTATATTTCAGATAGGGCTGCTCTTGATTATCCCCAAATATTATGTATATTTTGAGACTTGGATGAATCTATTGTCCTCAATTTCCATACGGAAATTCCTTACTTTAGTGAAGTTTGCAACCTCATCTATTCCTGTTCATCTTGTAAAATTTTGTCAAAGACCTCCCTAAAACACCCATAGATTTCTTCAAAATGTTAGCTATCTTCCTCTGGTGGGGCTTTGTATTTTTTTATATACATGCAGCACTTGGTTTCCTTATGTTCTCAGTCTATACACAACTCTCTCACTTTGTGAATTGTACCTGTCCTTGATCCTGTCCTTGACCCCACTTTTCAAGTGCACACCAGTGTTGAAAATATGTTTCATCCTTCTAACAAGACCTTCACTCTTTTCTTGTCCTCATACTGTTTCCAAATACTGGTCTTCATTGAATCAAGATTCCCACTTCTTTCTACATTGTGCAGAGTTCTGGTATCTAAGTTTCTTTGGCTAAATCAATTGAAGGCTCATGGGATTTGGAATGGGATGAAAATGTCAATTGCTGTGATGAGGTTTTCCTAGGAAGATAATTGAGAAATATTACAAAACAGAATATATAATAAAGACATCATTTCTACAGCCTTGCAGTTTTAAAAAAAATGGAAGGAAGGAAGAAAAGGAAAACATTATGTTTGGGCTCAGAATATATTTTTAGTTCTTTCTTATTATATTATTTCACATAGCCTATCTTTGCCTTTTCACTGAATATCTAAGAACTGGAGATGGTAAGAGTGTGAATTAATGTGTCAGTGCCCACTTTTGAGCAGCTCTGTTTGGCTTCTAAATTAGGAACACAGCTGCTTTTTTCTCATGGAAATGAGATTTATTTGAGAAAAAAATGTCTGGCAACTTTAAAGGAAAAGATAGAATATTTATAAGTGAATGGTTTCTTCAGAATAGAAATACTCCATCAGAAGGAAAATACACTCTTCAAATGTCTGTTCTAAAAATAAACTAAACACATCCTCCTTTTCAAAACACAGAGAAATGTCTGAACATGTCAGTCCACAGAAATGGAGGGACATTGAAGCTTCTTGCTGTACTCTGTTCTTGGGTCGATGGGAAAGAAAATACAGGTAGGCATTGTATAAATATACACAAAGAACAGGTAACTTAATTGCATTGGCTGTATGTATAACATAAACTATGCAGTGTTTTCTCATGGCAGCAAAATGCTGTCTTTGCAGGAAGACTTTGTACCCTGGTTGTCCTGTTTTTAGAAAAGGGGGAAAGGGAATATAAATCTCTGTAAACATAAAAATTTGGTGATTTAATAAATATTTAAAGATCCTTAAGTTTCTACTTCAAAATGGACCTGAGTTGTCTAGGTGAACAACACCTATCACCAGGTAGGATGTTTGAAAGAACAGCAGGCAGGAGAGAACAATTCTTTAGGTGAAAATGTAAGTAGGCAGTTTCCTGAGTCCTCTTTCAGTATTGGAGTTTCAGGTCTAGAAGAGAGAGATCTCAGAGGCCACTGAGGCTAACCTGTGTCTGATTGAGCATCTCTACCAAATCACCAATGAATGGTCCTCTGACTTGCATTTGAGGATATCCAGGGAAGACCAGCCCTCTCTCTTACTTCTTCAACCTATTCTAGAGCCCTAATTGTGATGAAATATTTTCTGACATTGCTTCTTTGCAGCTTCTGCTGGTTGTTCCTTGTGGCTGGTAGCTATCCTCTGATCTAGGATTATGACAAGGCTAATAAGCTCTATTCAAGGTGACAAACCTTCAAACGTTAAAAGATGGTCATCCAGAGTTTAAATGGAGACAAAGCAATCTACATGCTCTCGTTCTTTTCCATGTTTGGTTTTGTTTCTTTTTTCCCATTGTTCACTCCATTGGTTACAACCCTTCTATACAACCAGACTATTGTACAATGTGAACGTATTTGCAGATCCTGTTCATGATTGCATGCCACCAATGGGGGGGGGGGCAGGGAGAGGAGAAAAATTGAAACTCAAGGGATTGTGGAACTGAATCTTGTAAACTAAAAGTAAATAAACAAGTCGATAAAAAAAAATGATGGTCATCATGATCCCCTATATCTTTTTTCTTCAGACCAAACATTCCCATTTCTTGCAGCTGATTTTAATGTGACATGAACTCAAGCTCTTTCTTCATCCTGGTTGCCTTACTTAGATATTCTGCAAATTACCAACATCATTTCTATACAAAATGCGATACGGAAACTCAAACTTTTGAAAATGCTCCTGAGATGAACACGCCTGTTTTCATGAGTTACCCAATACACAGGTGTAGTAGGCACAGAATAAGCCTGTTTGTTGAAAGGAGCTGATAGTGAGCCAAAATTCTTGCTCAGTCCAGTAGCCTTTACTAGTGTTTGCTAGTTGGCCTTGCTGAGCTGTGCACCGCAAACTAGCTTAAATCTGTCTTGTGGTCAGCCATTGTAAAAAGTCCTGCTTCGGTGTTCCATGTGCTCCTGGAAAAGATCATCCACTCTCTATTCCTAGCCCTCTGGGAACCTCTGCTTTGTGGTTTTCAAGCATAAGTTGCTCCTGCCTTTCCTACACTGTGGGCTCCATTACTTGGTTGCCCTGGGATCCGTATCTAATTTTCCTTCTAATTAAACCTTTTTCTGTTTTCTACTCTACTGCACTCCTCCATATGCAGGGGATGGGCTTTCTCTACTTGACAAAATTAATATTAATAATTGTACTACCAGTAATACTAATGAAAAACATCTACTATTTACATAGCACTTTAAGACTCACAAAGTGTTTAACAATTATTTTCTCACTTTGTGATCTCAACAACTTTGGGAGGTAAGTGACATTATCATCCCCAGTTTACAAATGAGAAAACTGAAGATGATAGAAGCTGTGACTTGCCCAGGGTCATACAGTTAGTATTTGAAACCAGAATTAAACTTAGATTTTCTTAACTCTTGGCCCAATTCTCTATACTATGTAGCAGCTTTTAAACACTAGATATGCTATTGCCAAGGAGAAATACAGTAGGACTATCATTCCTTATTTTCATATACTCAATACTTCTCTTTAACCTGCTTTATAGACTGAGAATAACTTTCTGGGCTATATCTCCTTGCTGACTTGTAGTGAGCTTTTTCAACATTGTTTTTATTCATAATCCTTTGTTAAGATAGAGGAACACACAGTGAGATGTATTTCTCAAATCTTTATTTTTATTTTTATTTTTTTTATTTTTGGGGTATAGGTGACTTGCCTTGGGAATTCTGGGGAGTGAATGAGGGTATCCTGTCTGTTGATTTACATGACCTAATACTGCTAGCACCATTACTAATGCCATAACTTCTGTGGTTATTGCTGCTGCTTTCTGCTGCTGCTGCCACTGCCACTGCTACTACTACTACTACTACTACTACTACTACTACTACTACTACTACTACTACTACTACCTACTACTTGTGTTGCTGCTGCTACTGCTACTATTACTAACACTACTCCTACCACAACCTAGCACTCCTACCCTCAATACTCCCAATTCCACAATTAAGACAACTGTATATTGATATAATGTTTTTCAGTATATAAAAATTTTCCTTATAACCACCTTGTAATATAGGCAGTGAAAACATTTTTATTCCTGTTTCACAAAGGAAGAATCTGATGTTCAGAGTAATTAAATGGCTCATCCTAATCAACCAGCATAAAGCCCTAGTTAAAGTAATGATTTTATAAATGCCACATGGCCATAAATGGTAGGGTATTTCAAGTGTTCTATCTAATATACCAGATAACTAAGAATGTGAAAAGAGTGTTTAAGCAACTTCAATGTTCTTAATCTATGAGGGAGATCATGTGTGATAAATTGAGAAGTGGTTTACTAGGTTGTAAATTCCTTTATTCAATTCTATTTCAATTGTATAGATATGTATTTGTTATGTTTTGTGTAAATAAACCCTGCTAGGTTATTGGAGATAAATATAGCTTAGCTAACTTCATAGTGCTTACAATTTAGTAGGGAGAAAATAAATGTACCAAAAAAAATACAACACAGCTAGGATAGAGCACTGAGCTTGGAATCAGGAATATGAGTCTTCCTGAGTTCAATGTAGCCTCAGATACTAGCTTTGTGACTCTGGGCAAGTCACTTAACCCTGTTTGTCTCAGTTTCCTCATCTGTCAAATGAGGTGTAGAAGGAAATGACAAACCATTCTTTGGCAACCAGTATCTTTGCCAAAACCCCACATGGGGTCACAAAGAGTCAGATATAACTGAAACATACTGAGATTTTGAGGATAGAAAATTAGACATTGAAATCACATTTTTTGGTCTGGAGCTCAGTTCAACATTGCAAGCCTAAGAGGCTAGACTTCCAAAAAGACATTTGATCATTTACATTCTGGGAAGAGAGTATAAACAAACATACCTGCCAGTGATTATACTTGGCCCCTGGTGCCTCAAAGCTTCATATTTTTAGGTGGTTGATGGAAGGCTCCTCTGCCCCATGTACCAGAACTAAGGCAATCTTGATTCTTACTGGGAGAACCCATCTGTTATGTTGAGATATGTTTTATACAGTGTATGACAGAAGGAAGCTCATGTTATTCCCTTGAATAGTGATGCTAAAGTAATAGCCACAGTAATAAAAATATGTCTAAAAGATTAGCCAAGGTAATGATTTTTTAGTCATCCTTAGTATCTCACAAGGATCATCAATAAAGATAAAGAAGGATTGTGATTTGTACTGGTGTAAACTTTACCCAGGTGGCAAAATGGTGAATTCTTTAAGTAATACTATATATATATGTATATATATATATATATATATATATATATATATA
>CM053583.1:68543314-68562700 GCA_028627135.1 Pseudochirops cupreus | reverse complement strand
GTTTGTTGGAGGCCCCTGGCGGGGGTGCTCTGGCTGTGCTGTCCTCCTCCCTCTCTCTCCCATGATCTTTCTTTTCCCCAAAGAAGGAATCAAGGGTTTGGGAGCTGTTCTTACTTTGCTTCTTATGCTTATTCTTACTCATGGTTCTTCAGACCATGATTTTTTTTTTAAAATCTCTGTGGGGCTCTGCTTCCAGAAGGGAAAGCTCTGTCCCAGATCACTGGGGTCCTCCTGGCTTCCGTAGCTCTCAAGAAGATGCTGTGAGTCTTCCTATTTACTTCTGGCTGACTGGATAATGAAGACTCCAAGACCGAGGCCCAAGACGGCAATCTGGATACAGGCCACTCACCTGAGAGCACTGGCCTGAGAACAATTGCCAAGTCCCCCTGCTGTCTGCAGGCCACGGGCGGAAAGCTGCAATGGGGAGGTGGGTGCAAAACCTCTGCCTTTCGCTTCTCCGCTCTGCAGGCCTTTCGGCCAGACTGCTTATCTCCCCCTTTTGCAATCCCCACTTGCAGCTGCTGCTAATCTGCTCACCTGAGAGACTCCTCCCATCCAGCCAGCCCCGGATCACAGCTGGGGCTTCAGGGCAGGCTGGTTTCGGTTCGCAGTGCTGATACAGTTCCTTGTAGCTGAGCTGACTTTAGTGGGAAGTATCTTTGTGTGCGTTTTGAAGTTCTAGGATTGATTCAGAGTCCTGTTTTATGGGTATTTTGGGGTGGCTATGTGAGAGCTGCCATATGTTGCTGCTGCTACGCCACCATCTTGGCTCTGCCCCTCCTAAAATATTTCTTAATGGCTTACCATAGTGGGCAATGGTCATTAAATTTGGTGACCAACTTTCTGGTTATGTCCATGTTATGAGCTTAGTTGTCTGGTATTTAGATATCACACACAGTCTTGCTTTGCTCACACTTGAAGCCTTTCCTGTTTGTCAGACCTTGGTGGAGCTTGTGCTGGACTGTCGACCTCTCAACAACAATGGTCTCTTCCTTGTCACAATTATAATCATTAGAAGATTTTGGTAAATGTAATTATGTGTAGATAAAATGCTTATTACATACTTCTTGGAATGAATGAAAAGTAACTTATAATAGAGAATCCAGGGTTGTCACCATTTCATAGAAGAAGGCTATGGTAGAGGTGGTCATTTTCAATTTGGATGGTGGTGGTCAAAACAAACAAAACAAAGTGTTTACCTTCCTCCTCAATTTTCCTAGGCTCAAATACAATGAATTGAATCTTTCCTCAAACCTCAAGTATTTTCAGTTTTTTGGGGGGGTGTACAGATGGAAAATACCTGGGTTAGTATTGAAGTTATGTGTTCTTCATTTTAGCCTCCTGGGTATTTGATACTGAATGGATGGACACAGAGTTCCAGAGAACTGTGTTTTCATTGTTGGGTTACTTGTCAATAAAATTAGCATCTGTAGCTGATCTCAAGGAGATCTGAGTCTTAAATTTCTTATAAAATAAGAAGGGAAAAAGGCTTGATCTATCAATTCAATTTGCAAATATTACATGTGAATTTTCCACAGATTCAGTGAATAATGGAACAAAGCATATTTATTATCTTTTTAAAAAAGTTCTTCCCTATTATCTTAAATAAAATTGATCTATTAATACAGTCACATGTGTTCTTAAAATTTACAGTTGACTGGATCAAAAGTGGACATAAAAGTAGGTAGGATTAACTATAGGATTTCATCAGCAAATTAAACCAGGAACTTGTCTTCCCACATGGGGAAGGAGAGGTTTAAAACCATTGTCCTTAATTGAGTATATCTGGAAAATCTTTGGACATAAATAAATGTGTTTTAAGAGTCTTTGTTGTTGAATCATTTCAATCACATCCAACTCTTTGACTTCATTTGTGGTTTTCCTGTCAAAGATACTAAAGTGGTTTGCCATGTCGTTCTCCAGCTCATTTTACTGAGAGGAAATTGAGGCAGACAGGGTTAAGTGACTTGCCCAGGGATACAGCCAGTAAGTGCCTGAGTCTGGATCTGAACTCATGAACTTCTTATTCTAAGCCCAGTTCTCTATCCACTTTGCCACCTCGCTATCCCATAATAATATAATAAATGTTATTTATATAGCCCATAAAGCTTTATATACTTTTTCACATATGATGCTCATAACAACTCTGCAAAACAGAGAATTTATTTACATGTAAGGAAATTAAGTTTTGGAGAGGTTAAGTGAGTTACCCATGGTCACATAGCTTATTGCATCAAAAGTAAGATTCAACCCAGATCTTCCTCTCAGTCCAGAACTTTATCCTCCATGCCACTCTACTTTTTATTCCACATTATGTGGCAAGACCAGAACCTATTTTATGTGGGCTGGTTTATTTTTCTTTAAGCCAGTTTAGGGATAATCATTGCTGTCATTCCTTTGTCAGCTGAAGCATAAAAAGCCCCACTTATGGAATTTGTGTTTGAAATTTCAATATAATCCTCCTTGTCCTGTGGTCTGGGAAAATATTTTTGACCTAGCACATGGCTACTTGCCATATTGAATGCGGAGACACAGGGGAGTAGTGCTTCATTTTAGTCAGTAGTCTTTTGATTTTAGAAATTGTATCCTTTTTAATCATTCTAAGTAAATTTATTTTTTTTCATTTTGTGATACATGAATGTCTCATTAGATTCTAACCCTAAGCCTGAATTACTGGATTTAACTGAATTAGGACTGACAGAGAATAAGACAGGAAAAATTAAAACATATGACATGGAAAGGATAGGAGCATCACATTTGAGCCACCTCCGATAGGATTTCAGGTCTGATTTTAAATATGTACAGAGAAACATTCATAGGAAATGGAAAGGAAAACTAAAAACAATAACACCTTTCTCTCTAATTAATGATTAGGCATTTTCCTTAGGGAAATTATTAGGAATTGGTGTCATAAAATTATTGTTCTGAAGAATATGTTCATCAGAAAGATCTTGGAAATCATCCCATTTAACCCTGACATTTTGACAGAGAAGAAAATTGAGTCACCAAGAGGAAATTTATTTTTTCAAAGTCATATCGAGATAGTGTCATGTTTGGGACTTTTCTCTCTCTTTCCTTAAAATCTTTTCCTTCTTGCCTTCCTTTCTCAATAATTTCTCAAAAACCTAAAATTCAGGGTTTGGAATGGATTTTAGAGATCACATAGTCCATCTTGCTCATTTTGTAGAGAGAGAGAGGAAGTGACTCATCTAAAGGTACACAGATAAGAGAAATATTGGGATTTGAAACTAGTTTTGAGAACTCCACATAGATCATTCTTTCCACTACAATACATGCCTATGAATTCTTTATTCTTTTTTAGCAAGCCATGGCTTAGAGTAACATGCCTTAGGTCCTTTCTTCTTCTTATTCAACAGTGAGAACATCTGGTCACCAGTGGTTAACCAACTTAGGTGGAACAGATATGGCCTGCCTTTTCAGATCTCAGCTGACTACTTAAGAAGATCCACAGATATCAGGCTTCCTAGTTCCATAGTCCAGGATGCCTTAGAATTATCACTGAAATATTCACCCTTTTTGGATCCAGTTATGAAACTTGTGTCATATCCCAGTTTAGATATGTTTTTTGTCATCTAACCTAAATATCACTGAGCTCATTCCTATTATTCCTGGTAACAAGCATTTATTAAATCAAATTCAATTTATATCCTTATTTGTGGTTGACCCACTTAAATATCAGTTGACAATTAGAAGACTAATTTACCTTAGTCATCATTTCTTGCTGCTAGTTCTCAAAAAAGACCTTGTCAAAATGTCAATCTTTTCTTCTCTGGTGCTAAGAATCTGATGTCTTTGCAATTCTTGCTGAGTAAGGCACTAAATGCATATTTCTATTTTTGCTACTAATTAAATGTGCATGACACACTGTAGCTGTAAAGAACTAAGCTTTCCACTGCTCTTGTTCTGAATAAGCACTATACTGTGGAAACAATAAACTATAAGTAAGGGAGAAATTTCTGCATTGCATTCTCAGCAGTTCCTTTCAAATGTGAACACCATATGCTGGCAAGCATCAAGTACCAGAATCACAAAAGAATAATACCATATTGGTACAAATATGGGACTTATTTTCCTTTCAAATTTACTTTGAATAAAACCTGAATATAGGATTAATCAGGGGTTGTGTAATTTCACTTTAGGGGATATATATCTTACATTAAAATGTGTATATACATGTGTGTGCCACTCCAAAATGAGATAACAACAAACGGGAAAGCATACATAAACATGTAAAAATAGTACAAATTTGAGGCTGAAGTTAGGTTTTATTCAAAGTAGATCTAGGGTAAAAATAAATTTCATATTCAGACCAATAAAAAAATATGTGTATATTCATATTATTAAATCATTTTATAGCACTTTATGTTTTTTTTTTAAAGTGTTTCCCCAAAATTATCCTGGGAGCTAGGTAGTAAAAGTAACATTAACTTTATTTTATGGATGAGGAAACTGAAGCCCAATATGTTTAGGGAATTTGCACGTAGTCACAGAATTAGTGTCACAGACAAAACAGAATCCTATTCCCATTATCTTAAATTTAAGAACCCAACCCAAATTTAAGAAAGAATAACATAAAATCTTAAGTAATTGAGTGACAAAAATCTGTGTACCTCTCCTACTATCCCACAGTTTAAGAACACTCATTTGATTTCAATTGAATTAAAAAATAATGCATGATGAAATGGGGGAAAAAATGCAATTTGAATCAGACCTGGTTGTCAGTCCCAGCTCTTTCCTTTGATAACTGTGGTTTCTGGGATAAATAATTTGACATCCCTAAGCCTCAGTTCTCTCACCTGTAAAGTGGGAATCATAATATTCATATAATCTCATAAGACTATTTTTGAGGATCAAATGGGATAATGTGGATAAAGCAATTTTTAAGCCATAAAACTGTGAATAAATTTAAGTTCTAATTATGGAGTGAGTTTTATGGGCTCATCGGCAATTGCTTAGAGACAGCTGTTTTCCCTGAGGGTAATTATGATGGTGACAGAGCTATCTAGCTAATTCAAGGGAAGCACATAGGTGGGGCTTGTCTCCAGGAGTGAAGAACACACTCTCACACACACACACACACACACACACACACACACACACACACACACACACACACGCATTTATACATACACATATACATCCCATTCCCAAAGGATGACAAGTTTGGCAAATTACCTTAGATCTCTGTTGAATTTGAATACTTCTGCTGGTATCAGACTTTCTTCGACTACTCATCTGACTTCATCCTTTGATTTTTCACCAACTCCATAGAATATGATGAGTCTAATCTTTTTTCAATATTCTGATTCAGACCACGCCTCTTGCCTGTCTGCCTCCTTCACCTAACTCCTCGTATCTCTTATAATTCATTTCTAAATCTTTAAGATATGCTCAAATCCTTCTTAATTTTTTACCTCCCTCAATCTGGCCTTTGTCAACTGTCTTGGTCAAGAAGCCTCAGCTTGAAATGTGGGCCCATTCCATAGCAATTTCAATCCACTTCACAGTGCTTTGTACGTTATTAATCAATCAACTAAAGTACTTTATTTTGCTTCTACTATGTTTCTAGTATTCTGCTCATGAGTGGGAATACAAGACAAAAATAAAATATTTCCTGTCCTCAAGGAGCTTGCTTTATATTGACGATGGCAACATGTATGTGATAATATATAATACAATTTAAGTATATAAACATATACAATATATTGGATATATACATATATCGATATATGTTTCTATAAATGTATGTGTGTATCTATACATGCATATGTGTAGTTTATATAAGATATTAGTTGATTGGGAAGAAGAGGAAACGACATTGACAATTGAGGAGATTAAGAGGCAGGTATGACATGGAGAAGGAAATCAAAAGTATAATGCCTATTACTTTGATTGCTTTTGAGCATTTTGTGAACTTCAACAGGCCAAACACACACACGGAATATTTGAAAAATAAAATAAGACCTTCTGGGATCAAGTGAGGAAATGTATGTCATATAAAGTAATGCTAATAGAAACTGAGTAGAGAATTACAATTTTTTGTCTTAGTAAGTAGATCACAGTTAACAAGATTTAATGATTCTTTGGTTCTGTATCTTGTAGGATCTCAACAATGTCATTGTGCATAACAATTTTAATCATGCAGAATTTTCTGCATACAGATGCAGAAGGAGAAAATATCTGCCACAAATCTGTGATGATCTCAGGCTCACTCTGGAAATAGATGGTGCTGTGGAGAGGTCAGTAGAACTTGCTATATATTAATGTTTTTTCACTTCCTGTCAGACCTGAATTTAAATGAAGTAGAATATTTACTAACTTTGAAAATTTTCTAAGCTTGTCTTATAATCCAATACAAAGATTAAACTCTCTTGACATAATGTTGTTATGGATTGGAGAATTCAGATACTCTCTTAAAAACACTTGCCAATACAAGAAAGCTCAGAAACCACTGTTTTGATAAATTGGATCTCTAAGGGCTTCAGGACAACCCCTTTATGAAAAATGGCTAAAACTGATATGACTCAAATTCAAAATTGATTCAGACCAGAATTGAAAATATCAGATATACACTAGTCATCATACGTTATCCTGCATACCAGATATCCAATGATGATCTTTTTTGATTTGTCCAAGACCACACAATTTAAAGTTTTATCTTTAGTTGTTGGGAAAGACTTTTGTTGTATCATGCACACTCTTTCCTGGAAACCTTTTCATCTATACTCATTGCAAGGTATTCTTATGTTCAGAAAATACTACTTACCCCCTTAATAGCTCAGTCAAGTAGGCAATCTGTTTTCTGAACGAAAGAAATGTTACAGAGAATATAAGTGATATGACCAAGGTCATACAGTTACATGTCAGAAGCAGGTTTGGTCAAGTCTTCAGATTCAAAATCTAATAACCTTTCTATTATGTCTCTTAAAAATTTTAACTGCATATTATGTTCAAGATCCTATACTAATTGGTACAGTAATGAGTAAGACATGGCCCCATATGTGTGTTGATTGCCTAATCTTCTACAAGAGATAAAATATGTGTACAGATTAGTTTAATGCAAAATAAGTACTTAGGAAATAAAAAGTTATGCAAACTCAAATGAGGGAAAGATCACATCCAGAGAACATAAGGTTTTAGGAAGGAAGTAGAAATTATTTTGGATTTATTAAAGAATAAGAATGATAGAAAAAACAAATGATACATGGAAGAATAATCTAGTAAGATATAATAACATGGGCAAAGGCCTGGAAGTAGAAGATTAAGCAGGCAGATTTTACATTAAGATAGCCAGGAAATAATGGAAAGGAAATTCCAGGAAGTGGGAAACAAGGCAATAGTGTGATCAGATGATGAGAGTAAGTAATTAATTTAAGATTGTGAGGTTTAAAGCTAGGAAGGTGCCTTAAACAATAGAGCAAAGAATGCCAGAGCTGTAGGGGAGCCTAGAAAACATCATATTATAACTGGAAGGAACTGGAAGAGAGCAATTTATATAGTCAGAGGTGGGAAGGGGCCATAGAGATCATCTGTCCCAAACTCTTCATTCCATAATGGTATTTAGAGGAGAAAGTTTAACTGGAGTAAACTAGAGCAGAGAGTTCATATAAGAGAATAGTGTTCCTTCTATAAATTGGGTCCAGTATGTGTAGGGTCTTGAAGGTTAGACAATACTCAAGGTATATAAACACTAGCTTGTTATGAAGAATTAGACAAACAAGGGGTTATCTAATGCAGACCATTCCCTTTTGTTATCTGCAAAAGTAATAACTCTCTTTATACTTTTCTTGATGTGAATAAATTGTGGGTACTTTCTATAAGGCAGAATTCATCAAAGGCAGACAAAGGGCAAATTCCAGTGTTCTGTCTTTGAATAACCTGAGCAGGCCTCTTCTGGCACCTCCACAAAGCTTTGTCCCATGGATATACAAGGACATTCAGGGCTTTTAGATTTGGCAGGAACATAGGACCATTTATATTCCTGAAACCATTTGACTGCCAAAGAATACTTGATTTTCCCTGACTGCTTACTGCTAGGAAACACAGGCTGTAAATAATAACTTGGATTTATAAAGTACTTGGAAATTTACAAAGCACACTCCTCCCAATTGCCCTACATGATAAGTAGGAGAAGGGAAACTGAGGTTCACATTCAAGATAAAATATCATCTGTCTCTAATATATTAAAGAAAATTTTCAAATTCAAGGCGACTGACCTTAGAACTATTTTTTCCTCTGTACCCCATTGTATTTCCTTAAAGTTATACCATGGTATAATGCAGCTAAATGTACTTTTGGATCAGGAGCAACTGAATTATTTTTTTAATGTCTGGAAAAAAGATCCTGAAGCAACCATGAATTTCCTTGCATTACAGTTGTGGTGATACTTGTCAGCTAATTAACATTTTTAAGCACCTAGTAAGCACCAGGTATTCTGCTAAGTATTGGGGGTACAAAAAAGGTAGAAGAAAATCCCTGCCCTCAAGGAACTTACAGTCTAATGGGGAGGAGGAGAGAAAGAATAAGTAAATAAATAAGTAAAAATAAGCTACATGTGGGACAAATAGGAAATACATAAAGCCATAGAATTGAAGGACTAGAAAAGATTTCCAGTAGAAAATGGGAATTTAGGTGGGACTTAAAGTATCCAAAGCAGTTGATAGGTAAAGAGAAGAGGGAGAGCTCTACAAGCATGGCAGTCATAGTAGATGCCTACAGCTGAGAGATGAATCATCTTGTTTGTGAAACAAAGAGGAGGACAGTGTCACTGGATCAGAGGCTATGTGATGGGGAGCAAGGGGTAGGAAGACTGGAAAGGTAGGAGGGGGATAGGTTATAAAAGGCTTTGAATTTTAAATACAGGATTTTATAAGTGATCCTGGAAGTAATACGGAGACATTGGAGTTTAATGAATATGGGAATGGCATGACTGAACTTTCACTTTGGTGGTTGAATAGATAATGGACTGAATGGGGAGAGACTTTAAGAAGGCAGATACACCAGCAGATTATTGCAAAAATTGGGGGGGTGATAAAGACCTATACTAGAATGGGGTCCATGTCAGAGGAGAAAAGAAGGGATAAAATAACATCAATACTAGCTCTTATTATTAGTGAAAGCAGGGTGGTGACAAAGGAAAGGCCTCTTGCAGCAGGTAAATGTGGGTTGAATCTTGCAAGAAGCCAGGAAGAGGTCAGGAAGTCAAAGTGAGGATGGAAAACACTTTTGGCACAAAGGGCATCCAGTTAAAAGTATGGGCTCAGGGGATGAAGTGACATATGCAAGGGGTAGCAAGATTGATTGTAGAGCATGTAGGGGAATATGGTGTAAGAAGAAGGGGATGACAGGAGAAGCAGGTACCAAAGGGTCTCAAATGCCAAAGAAGAGGATTTTCTATTTGATCTTAGAGACAAAGGGCTGCTGGAGTTTATTGAGAAGATTAGAAGGAATGAGAAAAAAATAGTTCCACTGAGTGGCCCCTGAAAGGAGGATTAGGAAAAATGGACAGCTGAGAGATACTTTTCAACCGAACATAAGGAAGAAGGTTCTAATAGTTAGAGTTAAGGAGAAATAAAATGGGGGCCTCTGAAGCTAACAGGTTTCTCCTCATTTAAAGTCTTCAAGATACCTGATCATTTGTCAGGTATCTTGTAGAGGGGATTTCCTTTCAGGCCTGGGTTAGTCAAGAGGATCTCTGAGGTTTCTTCAAGGTGTGGCTTCCTGTGGTTCCGTGAATATCGATATTTCCATGGTGGGGACCATGCCTTCTTATTTGCTTATTTTTGTATTATCCACAGTACCTGGCACATTATACGTGTGTATACACACATATATGTATATGGACATATATATGTACACATTTACATATATACACACATACATACATACTTTATATTATACATTATATATAATATTCAAGCTGCTGTGTATAATATAAAGTAGCTCTGTAAAAGAAATACTAATCACTAGGTCAAATGAGGAAAGCATTGCTTCTGGCTGTATACCAAAGAAAATTTCATGGAAGAGTTGGCTGGCATTGGACTTGGGCTTTACTGAATGCAAAGACTGTTTCTTGGTAGAAATGAAAGGAAGTGGGATGCTTATTCCAGGATCTTTGAATTCGTATGGAAACTCAGTGAGTTTGCTAGTGGAAGTGTTATTTTCTCCACTATTCATATGAGGAGAGTGAAAGTATGGAGGTTGAGTGGCTTTTACAAGATTACCCTTCTGGGTACTAATCAAAACGGGATTTGAACTCAGGTTTTCTGATGCCAAATTTACCCATAGGATAATAATGCTAGAGCTGGAAAATAACCTCAGAGGTCAAGTATTCAATGCCTCTCATTTTACGGACAAGGAAAATGAGGCACAGTGAGGTTAAATGACATATCAAAAATGCCACATTCCAATGTACTATTTGAACCAAGAGATTTTTCACACTTTGCTAGACCATGTTGCCTTCCACTACCAAGAAGCAAGATTTGGGGGAACATTACCTCTATCATAGAGACTTGATTGCCTTTTGTTAAAAATTTAGTAGGATAGGGATGAACTAAATATTACCTTTAACAAGAGTACCTGTTAAGGTGTTACTTGTGCAATCCAATCAATGAGAGGATCCAATTGCCAGCATAGATTTGTGATCAAAGGAATGAGTTTTCCAAGAGCCTTTTCACCATAATCCACCATTACACAAACTTGGAGATTCAGCATCTTCCCAATTAACTCCTGTGATGAATGGTAATGCCAAGTGCACATCTTGGGAAGGCATCTTGAACACCTGCACTGCCATTTACATCGACAGGTACTATATAACCTCTTCAAATCAGCATGGATTGTTTTCAAACTTGGAACCAAAGGAATTTACATTAACTCCAAGCACAAGTGGAAAATAAAACCTGATCCTAAACATCTTGAAAGGTCACCATTTATAAACCATATGGAGAACACACTGCCCGGTTTGCCTAAGCTTGTCATTGAAAACCAGCCAAATATGCTGAGTGTGGTATAGTGGGAAAGGCCCCTAGGTTTGGAGTCAAAGGCCTTCAGTGCAAGTCTAATCGGAGTGTCCACAGAGAAGGAGTAACTTGGTCACATAAATGGGCTAGTCACCAGACTTTTGCAGGCCTCAGTTTCTGCCAGTGGGAGAAAAGGAAGTGGGAACGGAAGGCTATTGGGCACAGGAGACCAAACAGCAATTGAATTCCTGACCTCCTGGGGAGACAACAGCAGCAGCCACAAAATCTTCCTTTTCTATGGTGTTTTACAGAATGTTTTCCGCTTCATAGCAGCCTTTCCTTATAGTAGCACTGCAATGTGTATATGGATTATTAAGATTGTGCAAATAAGAAATAGAAGTTCAGAATGGTTTCAACTCACCTAAAGTAACACAGTGACTATCAAAACCCAGGTTGGAATACAGGTATTCTAATTGCAAGTCTAACATTCTTTCCCATGATATTTTATTGACATGAAAGAATAGAGGAGGTATAGACAATTTCTTGACTTCCTTTTCCTTAAAAGGGAAAGAGTGGAATGGTGGAGAATATATAGTACTGGGAGTCAGGGATCCTGGATTCAAGTCCATGTTTTACCAATAATAAGCTGTATGACCTATAACAAGTTGCTAAACCTCTATAGATCTCAATTTTTCTTATCTGTGAAGTTGGATTCAATGATCATGAAAGTTCTGAAAAGCTCTAAGATCCTACAATCACTCAAAGGAATTGATTCACCTTGTGTATATCCTGGTAGGAAACACTCATTAAATATTCCATAACTGCAGTCTTAACTTAGGAACTTGACTTTCAAATAAATTTACCTAATATTTATGAAGTACTTATTATGTGGAAGACTGTGCTAAATGCTAGTAGAGATAGAACATTTAGATAAGATATTATCTAAGCCGTCTTGGAGATTATAGTGTAGAGGGAGTTGATATAAGCAGAGTATTATAATATGTAATATGGCATAATAAAGATATCCCAACTGTAAAACAAATTGTTTTACAAAGTTCAAGGGGAATAAAAGAAGGCTTCTTAGTGAAGATATCCTTTGATTTGAACTTTAAAGAATGTTTAAGAATTCAACTGGAAAAATGGGAAGGAAGGTCATTTCCAATATAGGGGGAAAAGTAACCAATGGTACAGATATATTAAAAAGTAGAGACTTTTCAGGGGTTAAAGTGCAGATCCTTTTGGTTAGAACACATAGTATGTGCAAACAGGTAACATGAAATAACAACCCAAAGGGACACAAGATTGTGGAGGGTCTTGAATATCAAATAGAGAAGTTTGAAATTTACTCAGGAATTAACAAGAAGTTAGCTACTCTTTCTTTCCTTTTCCATCTTGATCACTTGGTGAACTTGCTCAACCCTACATTGTCCTCTTCTTCCTAGTCTCTTGCTCTCTTTATCTATTAAAGAGCTTTCCCTTCCAAACTCCAGCCTTGGATTTTTTCCATCATCCGCTGCCTTCACTCCTGTCCACATTTTGTTGAATTTTCTGGAGAAAACTAGAAAATTATGCTGACTGGGCACATTACAGATTTATGTCACACAATATTACCTGGACCCTCACTAAGGCAAAGCATTTACACCCCTCTGCCATTCATTATCCCACTCACAACAGTAGCTTTTCTGAAGCTTTTGAATCCCTCCTCTGATTCTGATGTTCTCACCTCCTCCACCCTTTCTACTGAGATCCTTTCTTCATATTGCAGTGAAAAAATAATTAAGAACATTAGCCAAGAGCTTCCATCTCTCTCCTCTTTCTCGTCTTTAATCACTCATATGCTTTCTGGCATATCTCCTCTTCATTCCCATCACAAAAGAGTTGGCGCTCCTTCATAATAAGGAAAACCCCTGTAACTTGCTCTAGCGATTTCATTCTAACCTGTCTTCTTCAGTCAAATTTCCCTTCTATAATCCCCATTCTCTCATTAATATTCAATTTCTACTGCTTTCTTATTGCCTAAAAACATGCCCATGTCTCCCTTATCCTCAAAAAACCCTGCTTTGATCTTACCATATTCACTAGATACAGCCCTATATCTCCCCTATGTCTCTCTCTCTTCTTGTAGGTAACCTCCTTGAGTAGGCCATCTACAACTCACATTTCCTGTTCCTTTCTAAAATCACTCTTTTCTTTACATTCTGCAGAATGGTTTCTAAAGTTTAGTTCAACTGAACCTGGTCAACTTTAAAGTTAAAACTTTAAAGATAGGGTAATTGCCAAATTTAACGGCACTTTCTCTATCCTCATCTTTCTTGATCTCTCTGCTGTCTCTGATACTACTAGTCACTTCGTCTACTAGACACTCTCTTCTCTCTAAATTTTCATGATTCTACTCTTTCTTGGTTCTCCCCTTACCTGTCTGATAGCTTCTTCTCAATCTCTTTTGCTGATGCCCATTAATTGTGTGTGTATGTCCCCAGAGCAATGTCATTAACTCTCTCTTCTCTTTTCTGTTTATAGTATTTCGCTCATCAATCTCAAAGGCTCCAACGGATTCAGTTATCCATGGGAGTCTTAGATGTATTGGTCCAGTCCTAGTCTTTCTTGATCTTTGGACTCACGTCTCCACCTTTTATTTGACATCTTGAATTAGGTATCTTGGAGACCTCAACATATGAAACTCAACATGTCTAAACTGAACTGAACTTTCTCCTCAAACCCTCTTCTTTTCCTAACCTTCTGAATATTGTAGAGGGTACTACCTTCCATCACTTAAATTCATAACCTACATATCATTATTTACGTCCCACTTTCATCTCTCATACCCAATCTGTTTCCAAGTCTCATTGATCCTATTTCTGTAACATCTCTTGTACATACTCCCTTTTCTCCTATGCAATTGCCACCCCACTGGTACAGGCTGCTGTAATCTTGCATCTATACTATTGCAATAACCTTCTGGTTGTTCTCTTTTCCTCAAGTGTCTCCCCTCTACAGACTATCCTCCACTCAGCTGTCAAATTGTTGTTCCTATAATGCAAGTATCAATGTTCCCCACCCCCAAGTCAATCAACTCCAGTGACTCCCTATTGCTTTGGGTATAAAATCTTCTGTTTGACTTTTAAAGCACTTCATAACCTATTCTATTCTTTAACTCTTCTTAATAGTCCCTTCCCCAGCAATGCTCTGTGATCAGTGTTACATCTTTCTTGCACATTCTGTCTTTTTAGTCCAAGAATTTTCACTCTTTCTGTCTACCTCTCAAATTCCCTGGCTTCCTTCAAGTCTCAGCTAAAGCCTTACCTTCTACAGGAAGCCTTTCCCAATCCTCCATTCCTACCTTCTGAGATTATCTTCAATAAATCTTGTGTATATCTTGTTTGTATATAGTTGTATGTTGTCTCCCCCAATAGGCTACGATATCCTTCATAGCAGAATAGACCTTATAGATGGTGCCAATGACTCCAGTTGCTCCCATGGCCAGGGCACTCAGCAGTTACTTATCCAAGCCAAAAAAGAGAGTGAATTGCTGTTTGCTGTTCTGATCCACATACAATCTGAGGTCTAAGAGACTTATGTTGCTGAACTTCAGCCCTTGAAAGGTGGGAATTTGATTCTGAATTGCACCAAGCAACTCTTCAGCATGAATTTTTTACCAGGTAAAAGCAGGAATATGATATCAGTAAAACGACCCTTCAGGGGCAGCTGCTGCCACTTCTTTTAAAAATGCAATCAAGGCATTCTTGTTCACAGGTTTGAAAATGAAAGGGGTGATGACAGTAGTACTGTCAGCTCCTACTTCTGTGCATGCTAAGCCAGATCTTTTGAACCTTTCTGGCTTGATGCTCCTACATGAATGATCAAATGGCCCATCTTATTCTTCCCTTTTGTCACCCACTTTTCTGCAAGTTGTCACCTCTCAGGGACAGACCTTCTCCTGTTGAACCATTTGCAAAAATGTTTTTCATGCCCTCCTTATATACAATATGGTCTATATATTGACCACTTATGGAGAAGTTGATTTCCCCAGTCTCAGTCATAGGTTTGAAAGTTGCAGCAAGGAGACTTTGAAGCTTCTGCTTGGGGATGACCATTTTGCTGTTGGAAGAAGTGAGGAAAACACACAACTTAGATCCTCTCTTTCTTCAGAGAGCTCCCATAAATCTGTCCATATGTTTCTTGCACAGTGTCTTACTTGGAGAACAAGGCCAATGAGTCACTTAATCAGTGCAAATCTGATGAAAATGGATTTCCCTACTAAGCAAGCTCTGATATTTACTTTCTAGGTGAAATGAAATAGTGATACATGGTATCACTATGAGACTTGGGGAGATGGCATAAGACTCTGTGGAAAGAGAGATTCACTAAAATTAGTCTGTCTTTGAGGACAGTTATACCTGAACATCACTTTGGATATTTCTCTTCATTAACCACAAGTGGCAGCCTACAAGAGAAATTAACCTTTGGAGGATGAAGAGTGGGTCAGACTCCAATATCTCCCCTAGTACATGTCAGATCAGAATCTTGAGCTGAATGACTTTGACCCAGAATACGAGTTCCATGTAAAATTAAGGAGTTTAAATAACTAATTCTAAATACTATGACTTTGATCTTGCTTCCTCATACGAATTTCAGTTCCCAAGGCAGAGCAAAGTTCAAGGAGATGAGGAAGGAAGGAGATGTTTGGATGAGGGATAGAGTGGCTAAAAAGTTTTCAAGCATGAGATGCTCCTCAGAGTTTCCCCTAACTCTTCCTTCTTCTTTCTTCTTGCTACCATCTTTACCTTCCCTCCAAGGGGTGCCTTAATTACTTTCATTTTATCTAGACTAATTCAAGATGCTCCAAACTGGTCTCTTCACCTCCAGGCTCTTCTCAGTTCAATCCATTCTAAACACTGTCAAGAAAATCTTCCTAACACATAGCTTTAATCATGTTCATCTCAAAAACATCTGACAGTTTCCCAACATGTGCACTGGGCATATAGAAATTCCAATCACTTTAGCCTGATAGTTTGCTCCAAATTATCCTCTGCTTTCCAAAAGTGGATTGTAAAAGTTAGATGACTACATGAGATATTTTAGAAAGAACTATTCAAATATTGCTTGGCAAAGATGATTTCTGAAGTTCATTCTAACCTTTGAAATTCCATGATACCTTTCTAATTTTTTTTTCAAATTATCCCGACCCCTTTCATGCATGTCATATTTCAGGTAAACTGAATTTTTTATTTTTTTTCACTATGAACATAATTTAATCTTTGATGTCTTTTTATCTGAAAGAGGATAAAGAATTGGGGGAAGAATCATCAGTTAGATAACTTTCTCTATCTTAAAATTTAACCTACCCTGAGTCTGATCTTGAAATCAGTAGCATGCTGTACACACTAACTTTATTAGAACTTTCAAGGACTTAGGGTTGTATCCCTCACTCCATGTTGTGGCTTTTACTTTCTTAGTAGTGTGGAACTTTTATCTACTTAGGTGTTCTTCTTATTCATGAGCCATGATCCTTGGAGTCTACTCAAGTAATTTAGAAATCCTGATTTTATCTCTTAATCCTACCCATTATTCCTTTCTCTTTCCTGTAGAGTTGTGAAGGTTTTTTGTTTTATTTTGCTTTTTTTTTTCTGTAACTACCTTCCTCAGAACATCTATTTATACCAACTTACTGTGGCATACTTGGTATACCTTTTGTGAAATACTAATAGACCTTTTGTAAAATACTTATAGTCCTTATGGAAAACAAAACAAAACAAAAAATTCCTTCATCTTCAGAGAAAGTTGCTTTGAGCAATAAATGTGTGAGGTATCCTTTTCTATCAGAGAGATAAGAATATGTAATTACCCGTATTTGTAGAGTCTTTAAGTAGGAAAGAATGACAAAGATGAACTAGTGCTGGTGTGTGAGATGAAAGAGTTCAGAGTCTAAATCTAAGGTCAGAAAAGGTCTTTATTCTTTCTCATGAAAAAGGACTCTGCCCCTGTCGCCCAACAAGGCATCTGCAGGGAGAGATCAACAGGTGGAAGCCAGCCCATGGTTATATAATCTTCTAATGCAGAAACCCAACCCCCCAACTGGCCTTCACTCTTATTGGTGGGGGGGGCTGTCCCACAACCTAAGCACAGGAATCTCTCTGAGACAAAGGACCTGGAAACATGTGGGTGTCCAATGAAAGCAGTCTTAACCTTATTTGGCATATCTTCTGCTGAGTTGGCCCTGGGGGAGGGTCTTCATTGCTCTAAGCCCCAGATTGCTTGAAGGTCAGGTGACCTAACCCTAGGCCTAGGCTTATTCTAGATTTGATTTTTCAGAATGGGGAAACTTCACTATAAATTTTCCCTCACATTGGGATTTTTAACTTTTTCTCAGCAAAACAAAACAAAATGTGTTTATTTGAGATCAAATACAAATGATTCTAAAGGAAACTAATCATATAGAAGTGCATATGTGTATGTGTATATACACAATCACATATATTGTTCACAAACTCTAGGTTAATATCCCTTGATCTAGTAAAATCCATTTATGTTGCCAATGAGTCAACTGGAATCTAGAAAGAATTAATTTGACTTGGAACCAAATCATAACACTTGCTAGGGGTATGACCTTTAGCAAGTGACTTTGCTATTTTTATCCATTTTTTTCCCTCATCTTTAAAATGGAGAAAAGAAAACTTGTACTTTTTAACTAACAGAGTTTTTATAGGGAAATTCTTTTGTATAATTTAAAATGATACAGAAACGTAAGGAGACAAAAAAAGTGAAGCAAGAAAGAAAATACTAAAGAAAGTGAAGAAGGAAAAATTCTGAAGCATTCTGTTTAGGTTGACCTCAAAAAATTTCAACAGGCTCTCTTAATTTCTGTCTTTGAAAGTGAAAACCTAAGAATAGGAGTGACCTGTTGATGAAATCCTAGTATCATTGACCCCAGCCGCAATATTCTAACTTCATTACAGGCCTGGTCCATGAACAGAAGACCCACTATACCTTCCTAGTGTCCCCCTACCCCTGCCAATGCCCTAACTTTTTCATATATGCCTCACTGCTCACTGGAACAACAGATGTGTCCCTGAACTCTTAGTTTCCCTAGGAATATCAAGTTTGTCTATGTGATGGGAACCCAGATACTGCCTCTACCTGGTCACTCTTCAGACCCATTCCCACAGAAACAGGTGTGTTCTTGTATTCAATCATAGCCACATCATCCATCTAGTCCAAGATAGGGCCACAGTACCTAACTATCTGTCTTAACCAGACAGGTACACAATAGCTAGGAAGTTGGAGAGCAGAATGACCAGAATGTTTAACCACCAAACCATAGAAGGGACCCCTCCTCCCCTAGCTAATCCCCTAACAAACCTTTCGGTTATGCAATTCCATCTATCCTATAAAAATCCATCTTGCTCTCTCTGAAGTTGCTGGTTACTCTTAGAACTTAGCGCACTTCATGAGAGGTGTCAATCTCAATAAATATCTATACTTGGATTGAAGGTGGTCTGACTCTGAATTCTACCTCAACACATTATGAAATACCAAGAGATTTTGAGTGGGCAGAGACCCCACCTCAACAGTTTTTGGAATCCCTAGGTTTAAACGGCAACACTACGATTTTCTTGGTATGGATATCTCTTCCATTGACACAGGTCTAAACATATCTCTGCCTTAGTAGATGGTTTGTCTTTGGCTAAAGGGACTTATTACTTTGTTGTGAAAAAAGTGGTGTGGTGGTAAATGTTTAACAATCAACTCTTAAAAATGGGTACACTGACACATTTTTAAGTTTAATCTACAGCATTAACAGTTTTCAATGTAGATAGCACAGGACTCTGAACCCAAGAGCCTTGGCATGGTAATGCTTCCAGCCTATTACCCCCAGACATTATCTTATAGAGCTACATCCTGGAAACTGCTCCTATAAGTGTGGTTGCTACATGTATTTAAGACCCACAAAATAAAGTTCTTGTCTTCAAAGTCTTTGGCACTGTTAAGTGATCCAACATCAGAAATTGATGTGATTTTATCAGTGGAAATGGCATTACAGAAGAGGTATCACCATATGCTTTGCAATGTTACCCTTAGTACCATGATACTTTACCAACTGACTTTCAGCTCAAACTTTCCATATGTGTTAAAATTCCATTAGAATGTGATTATATTGTGAACAGAGACTATCTTACTTTTTGATTTGCATACCCTGCCTTAAAATAGTGCTTGGCAAATAGTAAAAACATGGTAATTATTTATTTTCTCTATCTTCATTCATTCATACAAGAGACACATTCTGATGTCAACAATGTCATACAAACAACTAAATATTATATACATATATACATATACACACATATACATATATGTATTTATATATATGTGTGTGTGCATGTGTGTGTGTATACATACATATATATAT
>CM053583.1:68516217-68542814 GCA_028627135.1 Pseudochirops cupreus | reverse complement strand
TGGTAATTTGGAGAAAGGAAAGGAAGGACAATAGAATTCCTAGAGAAGGCAAAATTTGAGTTATGTCTTGAAGGAAATCAGGAGGGCCAGTAGATGGAAGTGAAGAAGAAATACAATTAGGGGCATGGGGGACAATCACTAAAAATGCCAAACAAGTACAATGTATTTAATTCTAAAAATCTAAAGGTAATATGAAGCCTCTCAAATTCACTGGATATGTGAATGGAGAAGTATATGAAGTATATGTGTGATATGGCCAAATTTGCTCTTTAGGAAAGTAAATTTGGCAGCTGAGTAGAATATGGATTAGAGACAGGGGATATAAGTCAGGGTGGGGAAATCATTTGTCACTCAGCTGTTAAGTAAGACTAAATTGCATAGCTGTTTTGGAGAGATGAGTGATGAGATTTGTTGTCAGTAGAACCTGCATCTTTTCCCCCCCTCCATCCACCCCTGTTCCCCTTACCCTGCCCTGCATATTGTGCCTGACTCAAAATCCCATTTGGGTGAGATGTGCCACCAAGATGGTGGGTTGGCCAGCAAGGACATTCATAGCAGGTGAATCTCCTGTTTCTCTACTAAGAAATGGAGGCAAATGTAATAAATCATTTATCTTTTGAAATTTAAAGAGGATTCCTTTGTCAGAATTTCGAGACATGAAGTTTACAGCAGCTCTGGTAATTTCACTCCATTTTAAATCATTTGTGGGACCTATTAAAATCTGTCGCTAAAAACCTCTTGCTTTTAAAGAGAAGAGCTGCCAATGCCAATATTTAAAAAATAAAAAGTGTTGGAGGCAAGCAGGCAATCAGAAAACTTCAGCCTTCTGTCTTACTGCCAGAAGGTAAGTCTATGTATTTCACACTTTGTTGGAGACTGCCAACCTCAATGTTCATTTCTTCCACTTGGGCTGTATTACGCTGTGGGGTGGCTGAGAACTGCTTGTATAATTGGAGTTGGGGATATTTCTGTCAATCTTACTGGGATTTCTTTTCTCTCTACTTGCTCTTTAGAATTTGAACAGGAGGCCAAACCTACAGTAATGGATTTAGGAAGAAGATATGAATTCTACTTATTGTTAACTTTGGGAATCTATGACTCTCCATTTGGTGCCAGTTTCAATGAGGATCTTACTATATTTTCAAAAGAAAATCTTACTAGAAAAGTGATGGGGGCGGGGTGAGTGGAAGGGGAAAGTGACCTTAGATACCTTAGATATTTTCTTTGGCTAATGGGATTTATTACTTGGTGGTGAAAGAAGGGGTGTGGTAGTAAATGTTTAACAATCAACTCTTTAAAAGGGACACACTGACACAGTTTTAAGTTTAATCTATAACATACATTGGCTTCTGTCCTTATTCTCTGCTCATGAATAACAAGTTACAGTACCTATTTAAACCTCAATGATCTCACTTTGGAAATCAGGATAGTGATAAAAAAAAAGTACTGTCTCCCTTAAATGATTGGTTTGATTAAAGTACCCTGTGAAGTCTAGGAACCTATACAAATGTGAATTTTTAAAAGCATCAGTCCAAAAATTATAACTTCCTGTAGATAGAGCCATATAAGAATAATTGCCTAAATATTCCCGAAAGGGTTGATTCCCTTTGAGAACAACCCTCCTGGTGTGGACCTTGGATTAAGAATGGAAGAATTAGTTATCCTGGAGTAGATTGAACTCTGATAATTACTTTCAAGGGAATCCTGATGCTTTCTAATTGTAAACTGTTTTAAATTGGGAGAAGCATGTTTTGTTAGAGATTGAAGAGGATTAAAAAGGATAGAAAATCATCGGTCATTTTCTCAATGATTTTTAATATCCATCAATTGTTGATAAATCAGAGAATGAGATATTGATTATTTTTAAAAACTCCGTACTAACAATAGAACACATTTATATAGATAGGAATGTAACATTACAATTATTATTTCATTTGATCTCAGTTCATCATAATCTGGATTCCTTCTATCTTTCCAGAATAATTACACCTTACACTTCCTCATACATTCTGTGTTTCTATTCTAGTAGGTGACTTTCCATCTCCCACCTGCATGATTTGCATAGTCTGCCATGCTGGCATAAAATGTGCTCTATCCTCACCACTGTGTCTTACCTTATATAGAAGTCCTTTCTTGATTTTCTCAGTTTTCAATGTCCTTCCTCTCCCTCTGAAATTCCTTATTTTTTATATATTTAGTATTGAATTATCTATATTCTATGTTTTGTTTTACATATATATTGCTCGGTATATATATTTATATATGTATTATTATTATATATTATATCTTTTCTATATTTTGTATTGAATTATTGTTGAATCTCCCCTTCCCCATTGAAGGATTGGGTGGGTAGAAGTGTGTTTGGGGAGCAGAATGGAAGGTCGTCAAGATCAAGGAATGTTTCTAGAGAATAGAGCACAGTACCTGGCACATCCGCATTGCTTGATTAATGTTCAGTTAATTGAATTGTTGAATTGAAAAGCTCTGTGATGTAAACAACATTATCCTTATTTTACAGATAAAGACACTGAGGTTTACAGAGCTAAAGTGAAATAAGAATGTCACACAGCTAGTAAATCATTTAGATCTTTTTGTACTAAGTCCAGGCTTCATTCCAGTATAAAATTTTCATTATACATATACATATACATATACATATACATATACATATACATACATATATACTTTGTACATAGACTGACATATATACACAACACATGTGTACGTATGTATGTATATCTATACACATATATATGTGTGCATGTGTGTATTTAAAATGATCACATTTGGATAAATATACATATATCAACAAAGACTATATATACATATATATATATGTATATATACACACACACACATATATTTTAGAGAGATCAATTTATCTTTATATACCCATATTTAGAGATGTATAGATATATCAATATATGAATAGAGAGACAGGCAGACAGACAGACAGATAGATAGATAGATAGATAGATAATTTCCCCAAATGAAAGTGATCTCAGTGATGGTGCAGACCACAATCATCCATTCCTGGATATACTGGACATTTTTAATCCATTTTATGAAAAGTTTGCCACATGGCAGCCTACTCAATGTTTGTAATCTTTCACATTTTCCCTCCACAATGAAGGTGGGGGGAAATAACTCATGTTATTCCCTTGTTATCCCCCAGTCCTGTCATGTAACCAACCCATCTTCTCTTCCTGTCATAAAACTCCCTGATGACATTCTTTACTCCCTTTCTTCAAAGTTCTTCACTGTCTATATGTTGTTGACTGCTTATTCCCACATTTTTCATTTCATCCACATACTTTTCCATTGTGTGTGTCTTTGTGTGTCTATGTGTGTGTTAGCATTATCTCTTCACAGGTAGTAAGGTTTCGTGTCTTGCTTAGCAATCCCAATAAAACATTACTGTGGGAAGTCTGTGCTTTCATGGAAACCTTGGAGACTAAAAAAAAAGGAAAAAAAAAAGAAAAAATAAAACAATACACTGCAATTTCAATAAGGCAATCCAGTCTATTTTTCTTCTCCTGTTCAACTCTGGGAAAGTTCCTTGTCCTTCTGTTTTGTATATCCCCGATATTTCACAACTGGTTAAACTCTGTAGTGTATCCAGTCAAATTAGTGTTTATTTTTGGGCAATAGAGATTCTTCATCCATTCAGTCCATCTTTTATGGGGATAGACAGACAAAATTCTTCGAGTGATGACAGATCTATCTCTTTCAGGAGTATCTGCAGCATTTAGTGGTTTGATGTAATTAAATTAGTATCATCTTAAAATGGGAGTATCTAGAGCAATGGTTCTCAACCTTCCTAATGCTGCGACCCTTTAATACAGTTCCTCATGTTGTGGTGACCCTCAACCATAAAATTATTTTCGTTGCTACTTCATAACTGTAATTTTGCTACTGTTATCAATCTATCTGATATGCAGTATGTATTTTCATTGTTACAAATTGAACACAATCCACAGGTTGAGAAACGCTGATTCTAGAGGAACACACTATTCATAGGGAAGTCCTCATTGACTCAGACTTGGTGATGGATTTTCTCTATTAGAGTAGCTAATATTTTTGTGGAGCACTTATCTTTTTCTTTCAGACCTTACTTGATGTTTCATTATTAGAAAGTCATTGGACAGTTCTTTCTATTGTTACATCTTCCAAGGAATACTGAATCATGTGTAAAATAGCCTGTAAGGCAGTATTTTATAAAGCTGAATCAACTCACTTTGAGCTCATGAATATTCAATCTTCTCTTAGGTCAGACTTTATTGAATTCTATTTGGGAAAAGAGTAAGTATTTATAGAGTGCCAAGGACTGTGCCAAGCCCTTTTAGAAATATTCTCATTTGATCCTCACCACAACCCTGCAAATTAGGTGCTATATTATATTCCCATTTTACAGTTGAAGAAACTGAGACAAACAGAGGTTAAAGGATTTGCCCAGAATGACATAACTAGGAAGTATCTGAAGCCAGATTTTTAACTCATGTCTTCCTGATGCCAAATCCAGCACTCTGCTGCAGATTCTCTAGTGATATTCTACCATGGCCAAATTGGGGAGTTAAAGGTTTAGACAAGAAGAAAGTTTGCACAGCCCTGTGATTGGCTTAGAAGTTTGCTTCCTTGTCTAGAAAAGGCAATGTAGTATTGTGGAAAGAATCTGGGACCTGGGGTCAGGAAATCATAGGCTGAATCCCAGTTCTTCTATGTATTAAGGGAAATTCACTTAATCTCTGATGCTCAGTGCACTTATTTGGAAAATGGACATCATCATCATCATCATCATCATCATCACCATCATCATCATCACCATCATCATCACCACCATCATCATCATCATCATCATCATCATCATGCTATCTACTTCACAGTGTTATTATAAGAAAATACGTTTTGCAAAATTTTGTTCTGTAGAAAGATGTGAACCATTATTATCATTAATGGGCTAGAGAAGATTGAGAGAAGCTTTTCTGCACCACTTCCCCCGAAGGATTTTAGTCGTCTTATCTCATGTCTCTTGTGTTGGTAATGACTGACTTATCAGAAATATTTTTTAGTTTGAAAGCTAAAACAGAACAATATGGAAACATATTGGAAAAACACATGGAAAGATTTCAAAAAATTAAACAGCCTGAAGACCAAGTGGAATCAACTTATCTTTGCTTTAATTCAGTATCTTTCTCATCAGAAAGAATTCATTAGTCTCAGGGCCCAAGCAGGCAAATATTTGTGGTAATTATACTTCCTTGGATAAACTGTAATCATCATTTACAATCTATGGCATTTTTTGCCCAAACATATCACACATGGACACACATACGCACATATGTATGTATGTATGTATATATGTATGTATGTATTTATGTGTGTGTCCAAATCAAAGAATGAATATACAGTATGTGAAATTTTGATTTTTTGAAAGTTATTTAAAATTTCTTTTTGTGCTAATGTCACCAAAACACAATCTAAGATTTAAAATGCAACTCAACACAACAATTATATAAAGATTTTCTTCCTCTTTGTCCCAATTCCCTAAGTGGTATCTTTTGTGATGCATGTAGATATGGTAGATAAAGAACTAGATTTTGAGTTAGGAGTTGTGAGTCGGAATCTCTTACCCAGACACTAAACAGCTATATGGTTTATGTCAATGCCAATGCCTCTCATTCCTCATCTCTTAAATGGGTCAAATAGTAAATTTCCTTCCTATCTCAGTTTTGTGAAAAGTGGCAAATGAGTCAATGAATGGAGAAAACTTTGAAGACTTGATTAACTCTCTTCTTTCCTTTACCTTTTTTGCTTTTACTAACATCATTCCTCTTGTTCTTACAAGGCTTCTAGTAAAAGGAACACTCCCAAGACAATTATAGCTGTGTCATTTGAAATTTAACACATAAATTCAAACAAAACTAGACTTAACATGAGCCACTGAATTCAGAGTTAGCTTAATATACAACTGACCCTCATTCAATGTCTAACTAGTATAACAAGGCTGCATAGTGGATACAGTGCTAGGGCCAAAGTCAGAAAGATTCATCTTCCTGAATTCAAACGAAGCCTCACATGCTTACTGTGTGACCGTGGGCAAGTAACTTGACCTGTTTGCCTCAGTTTACTCCTCTGTAAAATGAGCTGGAGAGGGAAGTGGCAAAACTTCTGTGCCAAGAAAACTCAAAATAGGGTCATGAAGAGTCAGACAGTACTGAAATGAGTAAACAACGACAGAATGTCTAACTATCAACATATCAATCAGGAACCACACACCATATATTTAACTGTGACAGAACATCAAAGTAAATGATTGTGGAAATCCTTAACACAAGATCATTGTCACATGACTCTTCTCCCAAATGTGGAAATGAGAACAATCTTCTTAAGACACACATCCCAGTCATGGGAAGATTTAAATTGCACCCAAGTAAATACCTAGAGACCCCACTCTCTCTGGTGAGGTAAGTTAGGCTTCTGTGGCAACTTCTTAGGTGATGTCTCAAAAAGCTTTTTCTGCTTGAGTCCTTAGGGCTATATTTCAGCTATCTATTCTTTAGTGTTTTTCTTTTAAACATCCCCAAACTCAATCAGTCAATATTTATGAAATGCCTACTATGTGCTGGACACTGTGCAAAAAAGAGATGAAAGATAGCCCATCCCTTCAAGGAGCTAACAATTTACAACTTGGTGTAGCCTAGGAACTCCCTCCTCGATGTTGCTCCATCAATTATCTGTTTACCATTTGGAAGTTACTCATTCTGGGACCCCCTTTTGCTGTACCCTGTCTCTGCAGCTGTCATGTCCTGAAGCCCTGCACTCTTTTGCTTTTGACCTCTGTTGCTGAAAACTGCTAAAGTTCCAATTCTGTGGCTGATTTCATTCTTCATAGGTGCCATCTGCTGCTGCTGATTTTTTGTCACTACAATCTCCTGAACTTCTGCCCTACAGATGCTGTTTCTCATTATAGATGCTGCAACTACTGCTGATTCAGGGAAGTATCATTGCCCTTTTAGAACTAAATGAACCAGAACCGGGCCAACATACATCAAGACTTTATTAACACATTTTTAGTTCTGTTGTTAGTTGATCTGATAACTAGCTTGGCATACAAAAGGACTGCATAGGCTACGGTATTAAATAATAATAATAATATTAATAATAATAAGCAATCCACTTTTCCCAGCAAGAGATCCTTATGCATTACTTCTAGCTTAGTTAGGACAATTGAATTTGCTAAAAGTTCCAGTTTGTCACAGGCTACCTAATGTGTCTTTTCACTACATGTAACTTTCATCACTGGGACATTGACTGTGAACTATGTAAACTATGGTTACCTGAACAAACATACCAGTGTTCATCTGTCACTGCCAATTGACTCTTTTATCATTGTCCCTTTCCAGGTTTACAAGGAGTCTATTGGGAATAGATATCTGAGAAATTACTAATATTGCTAAAAGTCTCTAATTGGCTCACATCCCCCAAAACCTTAGTGTGAGTTGAAACAAATCTCTTTTTTTTCAGTTAGCTAACTTCTCCTATTCAATACCATATCATTGCATATTGGCTTGAATATAAATAATTGCACATGACTTATATTTTAATAGCAACTTTAGACAGCATAGAAAAACAAACTAATTAAAGGAACAGGCTCACATCTATATCCAAGGGTTTGAATCTTTTTTCCTCTTTCCTACTCATTGGTCTAGAGAAAGGGAAGTGATAAATCAGACAAACAGAATTACAAGAAAAATAAAAGAAAGAAAAGTGTGTGAATCATGTTCTAGCAGTCTCTTCAACCCTTATATGTTGTCCTATCTAATCTCATCTCCCCCTACTCCCTCCCTCCACCTCAGACACACTATGTCACATTACAAGGTCTTAAATCAACTTGTTTTGACAATTTCAAATAAGTGAGGGAGTATCCAGTCCTCTAATTCCCTGATAAGTTGACAATAGATGATTGGAAGACTAGCAAGGTTCACACCTCTCTTCTTCCTTCATTTCTCTACATGGCTTCTCTCCATTTCAGCTACATGGTTTCTCAGTGAAAACAAATTTCTTATGGCTCAAAATCCCCTGAAAATTGTTGACTTCTGCTTAATGTATGTGTATTAATATTCTTGCTCTACCAAATGACTATGGGGAGGAGTTAGAAGGATAAATGAATATTTTTTTTCACCTTTCTCTTTTTCTCTCTCTATTTCTGTCTTTCTTATACCATATGTATATATGTATGTAGACACACACATATATGAAGAATCTATTGACAGATTATTCTGTCTTATTTTAGGGGTACAGACTATATAAAGGGACTGTAACAGACCCAAAATGATAGCTATACATTATTAGCACAAAAGAATGTGGGAAAATGTGCACAGTTATGACGTCCAGAAAATCTGAGTGACTATTAAGATTCTCTTCCCACCAGCATGTTTTTGCTAAATTATGTTAAAATTTCAGCCAGAATGTAATAATAATACTTGATGTTTATGTAAATCTTAGAAATAATAAAGTGCTTTACCTAAATCATCTCAATTGGGTTTCAAAAATATTTTTAAGGAAGGTAATAGAGGTACTTTCATACCCATTTTATAGATGAGGAAACTAAAACATTGAATAATTTCTCTGGGCTCACGGAGAATTGCCTTTTTTAGTTCAAATCTTGCCTTTGGTGCTTCCACTTGTAGGACCTTGAGGAAATCTTTCAGTTTCTCTGGGTCTCTGTGGCCTATGTCCTGCAAAGGAGGGGATTGTGCTAGATGACATTTAAGTTTCCTTCCAAATATAAAACCTTGGGAGTCAAGATGGCAGCTTAGAAGCAGGAGAACTCTGTGGCTGATGGGAAGGGGTTCATTGAAGCATTCTGGGAGCAAAGAACAGCACTGTATGGACTCACAGCTGGAGCCCTAGGGCTGCCAGAAAAAGCCACAGCTGCAGGTTTCAGGAGAGTGGATCACCAGCAGCTGTGGCAGTTTCCAGAATTGTCAACCCATAAGAAACAAAGACTATGTGAAAGGTCAGTGGAACTCGGCTAAATTTGTGGGAGAGAGTCTGGCTATCTGCCTCCAGGGCTAGAAGGAGCTGCTGCAGCCCTGCAGCCACCACCACATGACTGCTTCCCAGAATGCAAATTGCAGGGGGGGCAAGCAATCATTTGCAGGCTGAGTGATCTTGCCTTAACTGGCCTGGATTTTGATTGTGGACTTGGGTGGTGGTCCTGAGGTGTGTGATCAGTGAGCCAAAGCTGTTGGGGGCTGCAGAGACAGTGGTGTCCTAATAGTCCTGTCAGCTGTGAAAACCCCAGCAATTTGGTACAAAGCTGTCCCCTCTGGAAGCAGAGTTCTAATGAGCCCAAATGCCAAGTAATAGGCTGGCCACATGAGCAGGCAAAGGAAGCAAAACAAGCCTAGCAATGCAACTTTAGATTCCTTTTTGGGGGTTAAAAAGGATCAAAGCATGGAATGGGAGGAAGACAACACAGTCAGAACTCCCATGCCAACAGCTTCCAAGAAAAATGTAGACTGGTTACAAGCCATATTGCATCTCAAGAAGGATTTTGAAAACCAAATAAGAGAAGTGGAGGAAAAATTGGGAAGAGAAATGAGAATGATGCAAGAAAATCATGAAAAGGGAGTCAACAACCTGACTGAAGAAAATAACACCATAAAAAAGAGATTAACTCAAATGGCAAAAGAGGCCCAAAAAGCCAATGAGGAGAATTTCTTAAAAAGTTGAATTTGCCAGGTGGAAAAAGAATCTCAAAATAATTCCTTCAGAATTAGAGTGGAGCAAAAGGAAGCAAATGACTTTATGAGAAATCAAGATAACTATTAAACAGATGGAAACAAATTAAAAAATAGAAGTCAATGTGAAATGTCTCCTTAAAAAAACCACTGACCTAGAAAATAGATTCAGGAGAGAAAATTTTAAAATGATTGGAATACCTTAAAGCCATGATCAAAAACAGAACCTGGAAATCATCCTTCAAGAAATTCTCAAGGAAAATTGCCCAGATATTTTAGAACCAGAGGGCAAAATAGAACTTCAAAGAATTCACCAATCATCTCTTGAAGAAGATCCCAAAGGAAAACACCTAGGGATGTTATAGCCAGGTTCTGGAGTTCCCAGATCAGGGAGAAAATTTTACAAGCTGCCAAGAGGAAACAATTTGAATACTGTGGAAACACAATCAGGATAACCCAGGATCTAACAGCTTCTACATTAAGGGATAAAAGGGCCTGGAATATGATATTTCGGAGTTCAAGGGAGCTAGGATTAAATCCAAGAATCACTTCCCCAGAAAAATTGAATATAATGTTCCAGGGTAAAATAAGGTTATTTAGTGAGGTAGAGGACTTCCAAGCATTCTTGCTGAAAAAACCAGAACTGAATAGAAAATTTGACATTCAAATACAAGAAGCATGCAAAGGCAAACACGGAAAAGAATTTATAAGGAACTGTATTGAATTTCTTATCTTTCCATTGGGCAAGGGTGATGAGGGAGGAAGGGAAAGAATCTATAATTTAAAGTTCTAAAATCAAATGTTAAAAATATATGTGTGTGTATATATATGTGTGTGTGTATATATGTATATATATATGTATGTATATATATATACACACACACACATATATACACACACACTTATATGGGTGTGTGTGTATTATTGTCATTATTATTTACATGAACCTTGGAAATGAGATATACAGGTATTGGTGTAGGGAGATCCATCTTGCTCTACTAGAAAGTCACAGGGGTGATGGGGAGGATATAGGAGAGAGCAGATTGGGGGATGCGGAATACAGTGGGATTGCTCTTTTGGGGTGGTGGGCAGGGGAAAGACAGGGAAAAAATTTGTAACTCAAAATCTCATAGAAATGAATGTTTTAAACAAAAAATAAAAGTTTAAAAGGAAAAGAAACATTAAAAAAAACATGAAACCTTTCCTGGAATGTACCTTTTATTTTTAATATTTGATAAAATAATGACAAGTAACATTTGTTTAATACTCTAACATTGCCAGAATGATTGCATATATGATCCCATTTAATTTTCTTCATAATCATAGGTAGTAAAATTATTTATAGATGACAAGACTGAGGCTCTAACAGTTAAGAAACTTCATTCTTGATACACTGCTTTTAGTTTCTATAAGTAGGATTGGAGCCCAGCTTCCCCAACCTATCTCTGCTATTACTCAATCCACCATAACTAAATATGGTACAATACATACCATTAGAGGAGCTGGACTTCATTTAAACATGTAGAGAGTTGATGGATATTTTTTTTTCACAAAAGCAACCTCTTAAATTATACTCAACAAATCAAAAATTCAAATTGAATCATGTGTATTGTCTGCTTTGGGGAAAAATGATATTTTCTTTCTAGGGGTAAATATCTTAGATTGTGCATGTTGATTATACATTTGCTCAGGAAATATGATTGCTGAAAACATTTCACTACTGGACCATGGGGGGTAATCAGGTAAAATCACAAACATCATTGGCAAATGGAAATTACCTTGGTTTCTAGAAGACTAAGCCAGTGGAACAAAAATTCATGGCATATCATCACATTAACACTTCCTCAAAACTAAGCTGAAATTATTTTCACTAGAGTTCCAGCAATAGTAATATGCCTTTTTACAAAGGAATAGTCATTCTAACCTTGCCTTAACCAACCTTTCCAGGATTCTTATCCATTGTAATTATGCAATCAATGGTCAAACCAAGCTGGTGTTTTTGCTGTTTCTCATATGCAAAACTGAATTTCCTGTCTCTGGGCCTTTGTATAGACTGGCTTTTGTGGCTATAACACGCTCCTTCCTCTCTTGCCTCTCATTATCCATTCAAAGCTTCCTTCAAAGCTCAGTTCAGATGCTACCTCTTCTAGGAGGCATTTCCTGATTCATCATGTGTTGGCCTACTTCTTAAAATTAATTGGTATTTATTTTATACATACAAGATTCCCCAAACGTCTCACTGAAGCTTTATGCCTTAATATAAAGTTTAATATTGTTCTAATATATTTAGAACATGCCATTTTTTTACAAACACATATATACTACATGTTGTCTCTTCTCAACCCCACCGACCCCTGATTGCATATAATCTGCTTGACAGCAAGGGCTGCAGTCAAGAACTAAATTAGAATCTTTACTCACATGCTTACTAGTTAGGTTAGCACTGGTAAGTCACTTTATTTCTCTGAATCTCAGTTTCCTCTTCTACAAAACTGGTGTAATAAGAAATCTGTACCACTTATCTCACAGAATTTTGAAGAAAGGATTTGATTTGATTTTCTCCCATGAAAACTTTAACAGATACTTTTTTTTATGACTCTTAAGGATCATTGGTAAGTATGGAAAAAGGAGTTCCAGTTGAGCAGTTAGGTGAGAAGACAGTTCCAAAAATGAAAGAAATGATTATTTTGATGTTGTTAATAACGAATCATTAGTAGGTTAGTTACTGTGGGTTTTTTGTTTCCTCTTTTTACTTCCTCATTCAAGGACCAGCTCTTGAAGGTCAGATAGTCTCTGTAGGACCAAGGAAATGATGCTACGGACCTAACCCTCTGAGATATTCTCCTCAGTCTTGGGCAGGAATTAAAGTGTAAAGAAAATCTAAAAAACTGTGTTGTCTTCCTCCCATTCCATGCTTTTATTGTTTTTGTCCCAAGAAAAGGAATCTGAAGTTGGATTGCTGTGCTTGCTTTGCCTCCTTTGCTTGCTCATGTTACCTCTCGATTATTTGACTTTTCAGCTTTTTGCCACAGTAGAACTGTGCTTCCAGAGGACAGAGCTTTGTCCCAAATTACTGGGGTTTTTTTCCACCTGCCAGAGCTAGTTGAGGGGGGTGCCATCTCTATAGCCCCCACCAGGTGTAGCTCACTCGTCACACACCTCAGGACCACTACCCAAGACTGAGATCCAGATCCAGGCAGGTTAAAGCAAGAGTGATTACCCCTCTGAATGGTCACTTGGCCCCCAGGCCAGGAGCTCTGAAGCAGCCACTTGGTAGTGGCTGGGTAGCCATGGCACCTCGGCTGCTTCTCACTCTGGTAGAGGCTAGACTGCCCTCCATCCCCCCCAATTACAACAGAGTTCCAATGACTTTTGACTTTATCTTTAGCATTTATGGAAACTGCCACAGCTGTTGGTGATCCACTCTCCAGAAGTGTGCTCTAGGTGCTGCTGGTCAGGGCCACCCTGGGGCTAAAATCTCAGGCTAAAATGGGGTGGGGCTCTGCTCCCAGTTCCCTGTTATGGACCCTTCATGTCCACCTGCCAGGCTGGCTTCAGCAGGAGATTTGTTTCTCTTTCACTTTGTGGGTTCTGTAGCTCTAAAATCTGTTTAGAGTTATATTTTATAGGTATTTGAGGTGATTTGGGGAAAGTTCAGAGTTTCCCTGCTTCTATGCTGCCCTCTTGGCTTTGAGCTCCTATTTTCCTTATTCTATATTCTAAGGTCCCTTTATAACTGGGGAAAGCAATGGACAACTACCCTTCATTTGTAGTATATGCGTAGTTATTTTTACATTAAAGTATAATAAGGCTTAATTGTATTTAAAATATATATTTAAAAATTCTTATTTTTGGCCACACAAAATGAGGTAGTGACTCAGATTTGTCTCTTAGACCTTAATTTGCTGACTCCTGCTTTAAGGTCATACTATCATAAGATTTAGAGTTGGTAGAGACCAAAGAGCTCATCTAGTCTAACACCCTCATTTTACAGCTGAAATAATCAAGTTCCAGACAAATGTTCTGTATATAATTGTGATGAGATACTACTGTGCTACAAGAAATGACAAGGAAGATGATTTCAGAAAATACCAGAGAAACTTATATGAACGCATGCAAAGAGAAATGAACAGAAGCAAGGGAATATCATACACAGTAACAGTAATATTGTAAGACTGATCAACAGTGAAAGACTTAGCTACTCTGATCAAAACAATGATCCAAGACAATTCCAAAAGACCCATACTGAAAAATACTATCTGCCTCTAGAGAGAGAATTGATGAGCTCTGGATACAGATTGAAGCATACTTTTTAAAACTTTATTTATTTTTCTTGTTCTATTTTGTTTCTGTTTTATTTACAACATGCTTAATATGGAAATCTGTTTTCCATGACTTTATATACATAATTCATATCAAATTGCTTATTTTCTGAAGAAGAGATTTAGGAGTAGGAAGGAGAGAATTTGGAAGTCAAAATTTTTAAAAAGCTTAAAAATTTTGCATGTAATTGAGAAATATTTAATGAAATTATTATTATTTTTTTAAAAAGGATAGGTCTTGGGCTAATGGAATGAGAAGGTTGTGGAAGGGAGGAGAAGCTCAGTTACAGAGAAACTCTTTCCTTATAACACCTCCAATGTTAGGTGATAAAAAAGAAGTAGAGATTTGGGATGGAAATATGTGTCCCAGCAAACAAAGGAATTGTCATTTTTAAGGGAAAAGGGCAAGGAAAAAACACAGCAGTTTAGTTGTGAGAGAAGCCGAGTCCTTGTGATAAGCCAATTACCCAGAAAAGTCAGTTCTTCTTGGATCACTATTCATAGGGACAGGACATACGTTTGGTGAATATGAATTGAGAAACCATCATTTTAGAGAAATGTCTTATCTTATTAAAAACAAATCTTTTTGAGTAGCCCAACAAAGAAATAATTTTAGAAACTGCTGAAGGTAATAAGATTCTGGTTTAACTAATATTGAGTAGAAATTATTATTTTGCAATTCAAAGAAGTTTTATTGATCAATTTTTTGTGTGCAAAGTATTGTGAATAAGCCTAACTGGAAAGTAGATATTGAAGTAAGGCCAATTATTTAAGTCTCCACCCTCAGCTTACAATTTAATACAGTTATCATATGTCCTGAACATTCTATTTTCTGAGGGTTGTGTTATATTCTTTTATCTAAAGTTCCTCACAGTCCCATAAATTTATATATTTCATATGTTCTAACAACCTATGATATGTTTTCTCAAGACTCACCTAGTTTTAATAATTTGTTATGCTACTTTACAGAATTCTGAAAATCAAGATTATGTAAGGAGGATTGTTCTACTCTCAGACTATTTTATTAAGCCCTCACCCCAACCCACTTCCACACATATCAGTTATGTTTTTTCTCCTGTGATGATAGGTGATCTAGAAAATGCACCAAAAACCTACAGAACTACATAGTTATCTCTGAAAACAGCTGTAAGAAAAGCCCGAAGCTTGGGACAGTGCCCCCTCCATTCCAGGATCAGGTAACAACTTTAACATAAAGTTAAAAGTCAAGAAATAGGCTGGGGAAGATGAACAAACATACTAAAAAGAATCTAACCATAACAAGTTACTGTGATGACAGTGACAATCAAGACAAAAACCAAGAAGAAGACAATAGTGTCAAAGAAGCTACAGGCAACATCTCAAAGAAAAGCATGAATTGAATAAAAATCCAACAACAATTCCTAGAATAGCTCCAAAATTATTTTTAAAAAATAAACTAAACAAGCTAGAAGAAACGGTTTGAAAAGAGAAGACAGTAATTCAAAACAATTATGAAAACTCTACAGCTTGATAAAAATAGAAATAAAAATACTCAAGTAAAATATAACTTTAAAAAGCAGAATTGGTCAAATTAAAAAAGAGGTGAAAAATTCAATGAAGAAAAGAAGAACTTCCTAAGAAATAGAATTGAACAAATGGAAAAAGAGTTACAAAACCTCACTGGATAAAATAATTCCTTAAGAATTTGAATTGGGAAAATTCAAGCTATTGCATCCATGAGACGTCAAGGAAATGTCAAATAAAATTTAAAGAATGAAAAAAATAAAAGAAACTCTGAACTATCTTATTGGAGAAAGGACTGACCTGGAAAATAGATTGAGGAGAGACAATTAAAAAATAAAACAATCCATTGTACTAAAAGCCATGATGAAATGATTATGAAAGCTCCCCTGATATCCTAGATCTAGAGGGTAAAACAAAAATAGCAAGAATCTACCAACCACTTTGGCAAAAAAAAGTCTCAAAATGAAAAATCACAGGAATAATATAGTCAAATTCCAAAGCTTCCTAGTCAAAGAAAAATATTGCAAAGAGAAACAATTAAAATAGCAAACAGCAAAAGTTAGGATCACAAAAATAGAGCATTTTCCACATTAAAGGAATAGAGATCTTGAAATGTTATCTTCTGGAGTACAAAGGACCTAGGATTTTAATCAAGAATCACATACCCAGGAAAACTGAGTGCAATCTTCCCAGGGAAAGTTGGATATTCAATGAAATACAAGACTTTTAAAGATTTAATATTTTTATTTTTATGATTACTTGATTAATTTTTAATTTTCAACATTCATTTCCACAAGATTTTCACTTGCAAATTTTCTCTCCATCTCTCCCACCCCAAGACAGCATGCATTCTGATTATCTCTTCCCCCAATCTGCCCTTCATTTTATCACCCTCCATGACCAGTCCTGTTGCCCACCTTTGCTCCCCACCCTGTTCTTATCCCCTTCTCCCTCACTTTCTTGTAGGGCAAGATAGAATTGGATATTCCATTGCCTGTATATTTATTTCCCAGTTGCATGTAAAAACAATTTTTAACATTTGTTTTCTTTTTTGACATTTATCTTTATTTTTATTGTTTAGATATATGAAATTCATGATCTTTTTTAAAATTTATTTTTAGTTTTCAACATTCATTTCCACAAGATTTTGGTTACATATTTTCTCCTTATCTTTCCCCTACCCCCACCCCAAGATAGTGAGCCTACTGAATATCCCTTCTCCCAAACTGATCTTTTTTATATCCTCCCCCATCCCACCTCTAACTTTTTAGTCAGTGCCTGCATATCTTATTTCATAGTTGTATGTAAAAAGCAATTTTTTAACATTTGTTTTTAAAACTTTGATTTCCAGATTCTTCCCTCTTCCCTCCTCACCTACCCATAATGGGAAGATAAGCAATTTAATATATTTTGTACATGTGTAGGTATGCAAAACATTTCCATAGTAGTTATATTGTGAAAGACTAACTATATTTCTCTTCATCCTATGCCACTCCCCACTTATTCTATTTTCTACTTTGACCCTGTACCTTTGCAAAAGTATGTACTTCTAACTACCTTCTCCCCAAATCTGACCTCCCTTCTATGCCCCCCCTCCCACATTATCTCCTTTCCTCCTACTTTCCTGTAGGGTAAGATACTCAAATGAGTGTGTATGTTATTCTCTCCTTAAGCCAAATTCAGTGAGAGTAAAGTTGACCCATTTCCTTTCACCTTCCTGCTCTTCCTCTCCATTGTAACAGTTTTCTCTTGCCTCTTTTACATGAGATAATTAACTCTATTCTATCTCTCCCTTTCTCCTTCTCTCATTATATTCCGCTCTCACCTCTTAACTTTAGTTTTTAGGTATCATCACTTCCTATTCAACTGATCTTGTGCCCTGTGTCTATGTATTCTTGTACATACATATACATGCTCACACATGGTTTTCTACACATATGCACCTTCCTTTACATACATACATATGTGTGTATATATACATATATACATATATGTGTATATATACATATGTGTGTATGTATATATATATATATATATACGTATATTTTATATCTATATCTATATCTATATATGGAGAAAGAGAGAGACATATGTATTCCCTTCAACTATCCTCATACTGAGAAAAGTCTCATGAGTTACACTTATCATTTTTCCAAGTAGGAATGTATAGTTCAACTTTATTAAGTTCCTTATGATTTGTTTTTCCTGTTTACCTTCTCATGCTTCTCTTGCTTCTTGTGTTTGAAAGTCAAATTGTCTGTTCAGCTCAGTTTTTTTTAAAACAAGAATACTTGCAAATCCTCTATTTTATTGAATGACCATATTCTTCCCTGAAGCATTATACTCAGTTTTACTAGGTAGTTGATTCTTGGTTTTAATCTTAGCTCCTTTGACCTCCAGAATATCATATTTCAAGCCTTTTGATCCCTTAGTTTAGAAACTGTGAGATCTTGTGTTATCCTGATTGTGTTTCCACAATACTCAAATTGCTTTTTCCTGCAGCTTGCAATATTTTCTCCTTGACCTGGGAACTCTGGAATTTGGCTATGATATACCTAGGAATTTTCTTTTGGAGATCTTTTTCAAGAGGCTATTGGTGAATCCTTTCAATTTCTGTTTTGCCCTCTGGTTCTAGAATATCAGAGCAATTTTCCTTCAGAATTTCTTGAAGGATGATTTCTAGGTTCTTTTTTTGATCATGGCTTTCAGGCAGTCCAATAATTTTTAAATTATCTCTCCTGGATCTATTTTCCAGGTCAGTGGTTTTTTTCAATGAGATATTTCACATTGCCTTCTATTTTTTAATTTGTTTTGATCTATTTTATAGTATCTTGATTTCGCATAAAGTCATTAGCTTATATTTGTTCCAGTCTAATTTTGAATGAATTATTCTCTTCAGTGAATTTTTAAAATTCCTTTTTCCTCTGAGCAATCAGGCTTTTTAAGGTATTCCCCTCATCCTTTGTATCAGCTGCTCAATCCATCACTGTTTGTGGGTCCAGAGCTCTGGAAGGAGCCACTGCTGCTGCTGCTACCTCTGCCATCCTTGGGCTGAGATCAGACCACGTGGTCCTCTTTCATCTAGGTATCACAGAGTTCTTCCACTGTCCTTCCATACTGAATCCTTTGTTTGTGACTGAGAATTCTGGAAACCACCACAGATGCTATCAATTCTTTCCCCCGGGGTCTGCTACAACCCTTTCTGCACCAGCATGGCCCATGCTATACTGTGCTTCATTCCCAGATTAACGTGATATTAACTTTCTGTTGACCTTCCAGGCTGTCTTGGGCTGGAGATGTGTTTTGTTCCGTCATTTTCTGGATTCTGCAGCTCTAGAATTTGTTTAAAGTCATTTTTTACAAGTATTTGGAGAGGTTTGGAGGGAGGTCCAGAAATTCCCTGATTTTACTCTGCCATCTTAACTACACCCCTTTTATTCATTTTCAATGAAAAGACGAGAGCTGAATAGATAATGTGACCTTCAAATGTAAAACTCAAGGGAAATATAAAAGAAATAAACATGAAAGTAAAATCATGAGAGAATCACCAAAGATAAAAAGTTTACATCTTTATGGCATGATGATACTTTCAACTCATAAGAACTTTCTGATTATTAGGGGGGAGATACAAGGGGAGAGAAAGAATGACAGAGAGAGACAGACAGAGAGAAAGAGAGAGAGAGAGAAGAAGAAGAAGAAGAAGAAGAAGAAGAAGAAGAAGAAGAGAGGGAAGGAGGGAGAGAAATTATACTAGTGGGGGACCTCAACTTTCACTTTTCAGTACTACAGGAATCTAACCAGAAAATAAATAAGAGAGAAGTAAAGGATCTGAAAAGACTTTTAGAAAAGTTGGGTATGATAGGACTCTGGAGAAAATTCAGAAAATAAAGGATTATACCTTTTCCTCAAATGTTCATGGCACCTTCACAAAAATTTTCCGTGTATCAGTGCATAAACACCTCATAATCAAATGCAGAAAATTTGAACTATTAAATATATCCTTTTCAGACTATAACTACAATAGAAACATATTTGATAAATGGTCATGTAAACACAGATTAAAATTTAATTGTAAATGAAATAATCCAATTCTAGAGAAGGAGTGAATCAAAGAACAAATTATAAAAACAATAAATAATTTCAGTAAAGAGAATTACAACAATGAGACAGCGTACTAAGATTTATGGGATGCAGCCAAAGCAGTACTTAGGGGAAAATTTATATCTCTAAATGCTTACATCAATAAAATAGAAAAGGAAGAGATCAATGAATTGAGCACGTAAATAAAAATTAGAGAAAGAACAAATTAAAAATCCCTTATTAGATACCAAAATGGAAAATCAAAAGAGAGATTAATAAAATTGAAAGTAAGAAAATAATTGAGGTAATAAATAAAACAAAGAAATGCTTTTATGAGAACAAAAACAGCAGCAATAAAAAACTTTGTTAATTTGATTAAAAATAAAAGAGAAAACTAAATGAAAATATCAAAAATGAAAAAAGGTGAATTCACCGCCCATGAAGATAAAATTAAAGCAATTATGAGAGACTATTTTGTGCTATATAGCATGAAAAGTTAAATTGTAGTGACTGGGAGATGAGGAAATAGATTATTTAAGTAACCCTATTTTAGAAAAGGAAATTGAGTAAGTCTTCAATGAGTTCCCTAAGGAAAAAAATCTCAAGGATCAGATGGACAGAAAAAGACTTTCCAATACTATGTAAATTATTTGCAAAAAATTAGGCAAAGAAAGTTCAACCAAATTCCTTTTACAACACCAATATGATGATGATATCAAACCTAGGAAGACTGAAAACAGAAAGAAAATTATAGAACATTGTCTCTAATGAATATTGATGGGAAAAGTTTAATAAAATACTATCAAGAAGATTGCAGCGATATATCACAAGGATCATGAACTATGAGCAGGTGGGATTCATACCAAAAATGTAGGTCTAGTTCAATATTGAAAGTGATCCGTATAATTGACCATATCAATAACAAAACCAACAAAATTCATATGATTATCTCAACAGATGCAGAAAACCTTTGCCAAAACACAACACTTTTCCTTCCTATTATAAACACCAGAAAGAATGAAAATAAATGGAGTTTTCCTTAAAATGATAACTAGTATCTATCTAAAAATATTGAAAAGCTTTATTTATAAAAAACCTAATTAAAATAATTGATTTCAGCAAAGTTGCAGGATATAAAATTAACCCACATAAATCATCAGCAATTCTATATGTTTCCAATGAAATCCAGCAGGAAGAGATAGAAGGATAAATTCTATTAAAATAACTGCAGTCAATATAAAATACTTGAGAGTCACTCTGCCAAGAAAACCCCAGGAGCTAAATGAAAAAATAAAATAAAATACTTTTCACACAAATAAAGATGGATCTAAACATATTGAAAAAATATGCTCATGAGTAGGCTGAGCCAATACAATAAAAATGACAATTTTACTTAAATTATTTTATGTATTTAGTACTATATAGATCAAATTACTGAAATTATTTTATAGAGCTAGAAAAAATAATTAAAAATTCATCTGGAAGAAACAAAGGTCAAGAATATTGAGGGAATTAATGAAAAGAAATGTGAAGGAATGTGGCCTGTCCCTAGCAGATTTCAAACTATATTACAAAATGGTAATGATCAAAGCAATCTATTACTAGATAAAAAATAAAACAGCAGATCAGTGGAACAGACTAACTACACAATACATGGTCATAAATTATCATAGCATTCTAACATTTGACAAACCTAAAGATCCAAGATTTTGAAGCAACAAATCCCGACTTCACAAAAATTGATGTGAAAACTGTGAAGAAGTTTGGCAGAAACTATGAATGGACCAACATCTTATACTGTGTCCTGACAAAAAATCAAAATGCCATGATTCAGATATAAAGGATGATGTCATAAGTAAATTAGGGGATAAAACATTTTTTCCCGTCAGATTTATGGAAAAGGAAAGAACTTATGACCAAACGAGGGAGAAAACATTACAAAATGTAAAATGGTTTGTTATAATTTTATGAAATTTAAACGTTTTTTTTTTCACAGACAAATCTGATACAACCAAGATTAGAAAGAAACAGAAATCTGGAAGAATTTATTTTTTTAATAGCACATTTCTCCAGTAAAGTCTTCATTTCTGAAATATATAGAGACAAATTTTTGAGAATATGAGCCATTCTCTTATTGATAAATGGTCAAAGGATTTTCCCAGATAGTTTTCAGAAGAAATCAAAGTTATTGCTAGTCAAATGAAACAATACTGTTCTAAATCACTATAGATTAAAGAAATGCAAATTAAAAAAAAAATCTCTGAGGTCCCACTTCACACTTCTCAGATTGGTTAATATGACAGACAAGGAAAATGACAAATATTGGAGGGGATGCAGAAAAAATTGGTACACTAATGCAGTGTTGGTGGAATTGTGAACTGATCCAACCATTCTGGAGAACAATTTGGAATCATGCCCAAAGGGCTATAAAACTGTACACATCCTCTGACACAACAACACTGTTATTATGTCTAAATTCCAAAGTGATCAAAGAAAATATAAAAGGGCCAATATGTACAGAAATATTCATAGCAGATTTTGTATGTGTGTGTGTGGGTGGTCACAAAGAATTGGAAATTGAGGGTAAGCTTATTATTTGGGGATGGTTGAACAACTTGTCATATAGGGTTATGATGGAAATGATATTATGCTATAAGAAATGTTTATCAGTATATTTTCAGAAAAAACCTAGTAAGACTTACTTGAACTGACACAAAGTGAAATAAGTTAAAACAGAACATTGTACATAATAACAACACTATTGGTGTCATAATCAATAGTGAATGACTTAGGTATTCTTAGCAATCCAATGATCCAAGACAATGGTGAAGGACTCATGATGAAAAATGTTATCTACCTCCAGAGAAAGCACTGATGGAGTCTGAATGAAGAGTGAAGCTTACTTTTCTTACTTTCTTTAGTGTTCTTATTTTGTTTTGGTTTTGGTCTGCATTTTCTTTTGCGACATGGCTAATATGGAAATGTGTTGTATGACTGCATGTATCAGATTACCTGTTTTTTCAAGGGGAGGAGGGAAAGAGAAAATATTGAACTCAAAATAAAAAAACAACAACGACAACAATGTTAATGTTTTTATTTACAAGTAATTGAGAAAAAATAAAGGTTAAAAAAAGAATAGTTTCCTGACCAAGTGTATGAATGAAGGGACCTACATGATGTGCCTGCCTTATTTTGGTTTGTGCTCCTTTTTTAAAGTGAAGAATGATAACGGTAAATTATATTCTTAACCTTGGTTAATATGATTTTGACAGTTCCTAGGGTCCTGAGTCTGCTAATGCTTGCCCATCTGGAGATATTTTCTTCAAGTATATCATTTTTTTTTAGTGGAAAAGATGACTACAACCTGGAGAATGTTGCAACTGTAAGGACTTATAAATTCCAAGGCATATACTGGCTGGATCACAATGTCCAAAAGACCTTGTGAGTTGTTTGGATAGTTCAGGCCTGAGCTGAAGGTAAAATATTTGTTCTACAATCCTATGAAATTGTCTTTATCTATTGAGAGTGAATAATGGGAATGATGAGTTATTGTATCATGTCTCAAATGTATATTAAGGTTTGGTCATGAGTCTTTTTGTGTTTTAGGAATTTCTTTTATGGTCATGGTAGTCCTAGCTTTTATGGAACATGATGCCACAAGATCTCTGATGCCCTGTAATTCTGAGCTGTAGTGGGTTATGGAGATTGGATGTCCACACTGAGTTTGGGCTTAATATAATGAGCTCCAGGGAGGAGTGGTTGATGATGGAGGGGTGAGGATGCTGGTCATGTAGGGAGGGACAAACTGGCCCAGGTAAGAAACACATCTGGTCAAAATTCCCCTGCCATTAGTAAAGCAATTGGGCACATGTATATCCTCTGCCTGTCCAGTTTCCTCAAGATGGGGAGGAGACTGGCTTAAAAAGTATACATATATTTTATGGTAGGGGAAACAAATGCCTTTCATATATGTGATATCTACCTTGTACACTGAGAGCCTTTGCAAGAAGAACTCTCTTCACCCTTTTTAGTGGACATCTCAAATATAAGTCATATCAAAATTTTCCTGTTCTGTGAAGGGTGTTAAAATGAGCCAAATAGAGTGAGAAAAGCCTGATTTTTCCAGACCAGAGTCAGAGTCCCCTAGAAATTCATCTGGTCCAGTTTGAGTCTAGGATCAATCCACTTAGGGGGAAGGTTGCCCTCAGGATCATAGGTGTCACTGCAATATGTATTAGGCCATTTAGGAAGCATACAATCTGAACCTAGATCACCCCAGATTTGTGACTAGGTTTCCTTCCCCTACCTGTGATGACACAACTATTAATATGAGGCAAAGAGGAAGAGATCCATCAGTCTGTCTTATTTTACGGAAGAGAAAACAGACTCAGAGAGAAGTGATTTGGTAAAGACAGACAGCAGAAACAGACAGGGTACCAAGGTTTTCTAATGCCCAGTTCTCTATACTCTGCAATTTTACCAGTAGAAATCAGTCTCCAACAGCTTTTATTTTGTGTTGCTTGCAGACAGTCCCCAAATTGTTGGGTTGGATTCATCTCAGACACTGATTTTAATTCACCCAGGGAATTGATATATCCTGCTTAGAACATGCCCTTTTCTCTGGAGAAGGCCTATAACTTCCATACCTTCCTCACAGTAAATAATTAAAATCCCTCATTCCAGGAGCTTCATTAGAATCCTCTACGGGTCCTGGCCTCCTGCCCTCCACCAAATGCACCGACTCATTTTGACAAATGTCACTGGTCCCCATAGCTAACTTATTCCGGGTAGCAAATTTAATGATCTTGACGATTGTGGATCATGTCCCCCTTGTAATGTGGTGCTTTTGGAGAAAGTACCTCCTGCATCCTGCAATTAAGGCATAGGCCTTATGTACAGTAATTAGTCACCAGCAATGAATGTCAGGCTGTTTCAGGGGTTAGTCGGATCACAATGATTTCAGTGATAATTATTTCAGCAGTCAGAGATTTTTTTTTCCTCCAGAAAGCCACTCACAGAGGTAATTTCCATACTACACAATTTCATTTGCCGAGTTACAATTGTTTCAAAACAGATGAAAGAACAGTATCAAGGTGCCTGATTCCAAATTGTTACACCAAGAAGAAATCTGAAATGGGCATAGATGGGAGGTGTCTCCATATATGTTGATAATTATAGATTAGAGACGAGAAAATGGGAACCTATTAATTTTTCAGATGCTAGAGTTGAGCAGAGGTTCAAGTCATCACAACAGCATGCTAATGGGAGCTGTTTGAAGCAGGATTATAGCAGACTTTCTGTCACTTTATTTTTATGTCAGCTCCTTGCTCCAACAATATGGGGAGAGGACGGATTGGTCTCGCTCTACTTGAGGACTGCTATATGCTGTCATCTGTTCGGAAATAGTTAATAAGCACCCCTGCTCCCTGCTTTGGAGTAGCATAATCTGAATAACCAGATTTCCATCATTGAAAGAGCTAATTTTCATTTCCTCCTTATATGTTCAGTCTCCTTTAATACACCTGCTGCAAACTACTTAGCAGAGGGGGGATTTGAATAATAACACTACTTTACATTTAAATGGGCCCTTTCATCCAAGTATCTCAAAGCACTTTGTAAACATTATCCAGAGGAATATGTTATTAACAACACTTTTGAGATAGGAAAACCTGCTTCATGATGGCAAGTGACTTGCCTAAGGTCACATGTTCAATCAGCAGGCATAGCTCATGGGTCATTCTACAATTTCATTGCCACTTTATGACTCAAACTGCAAACCCTCCCCCAGCCAAGTTCATCAAATCTGTGCTGATCATAACACAAATTCTTTCCCTATCCCCCAGTAGAGGACTTTGGGAACTCAGATTTTATTCTAAGCAAGGTAACTTCCTCTGTTCCTTTCACCAGATGATTGTGCAATTGTTAACAGTGTAGACACCTCTACCCTGTCTTTGACTTGAGATTAATCCTAGGGTTGAGGAGTTTCCTTGTTAAATTTCACTTTCCTCAGTTTTCTACTATCTTTCATGAGATTTTAATGCAATACTTAAAATGTGTAGTTAAAAGTGAGAGGAGAATTCATAATTTCTATTTGCAAATATAATCTGTGGTTTGAATTGCATTCAGAAGCTGATGATAATGAAGGCAGAGGTTGCCAAATGAAAGATTTAAAAACCTGGAAATGAAATATCTATCCATATTCGATTTCGGTATTTAGTTAGCTAGTTAGACTTCCATGAGCTTGAGGCTGCAATTGCTCCAATGAACATCGTGTGCTACAGCAGATGTTAAAAAGAGAATCTTATCTTTTCCAATTCTAAGTATAAGATGCTAATAAGAATCTAAGAAATATTTCCATTGGACTGGACCAGTGGTACAATTAGGAATTCCAAATGATACCACTTCTATGAAACCACCAAATAACCCTCACCAAGTGATTTCCCCTTCTAGTATTTCAGTTTTTTCATCTATAAAAAGTCTAGTTTAGATGAGTTGATCTCTAGGAGACTTTCTATCCAAGACACATGTCTAGGTTCATACCTAGAGGCATTTTAATTCTGAAACACCAACACAGAGGCAAGTTCAGTTATGCCCAGTTCAGGAAAAAAAAATGTACTAGTTGAAATCTGATTTTAAAACTTCCTGTTATTGTTCTTGTTGTTGTTTAATTGCTCTTTTAGTCATGTCTGATTTTTCATGACCACTTTGTGAGGTTTTCTTAGAAAGATACTGAAGTGGTTTGCCAAACTTCTTCAATTTATTTTACAGATGAGGAAACTGATGCAAAAAGAGTTAAGTGGCTTACCCAGAGTCACACAATTTTTTTTTCCTTTTTTTTTCTTTTTGTTTTTTAATAATAAATTTATTTTATTAAAATTTTTTTTTAGTTACATATTTTCTCCCCGTATTTCCCCCGCCCACCACCCCAAAACAGCCATCCCAGTGT
>CM053583.1:68499124-68515717 GCA_028627135.1 Pseudochirops cupreus | reverse complement strand
TGCAGAGCCGAGGTGCAAAACCTCTGCCTTTCACTTTTCCGCTCTGGAGGCCTTCTGGCCGGACTGCTTATCTCCCCCTTTCACAAATCCCATTCACAGCTGGCGCTAATCCCCTCACCTGAAGCTTCTCAGCAATTCCCGTCCAGCCGCCCCCGGGGCACAGCCACGGCTGCAGGCCAGGCTGGTTTCGGTTCGCAGTGCTCATACGGTTCCTTGTAGCCGAGCTGACTTTAGTGGGAAGTATCTTTGTGTGCGTTTTGGAGTTCCAGGATTGGTTTAGAGTCCTATTTTATGGGTATTTTGGGGTGGCTATGTGAGAGCTGCTATATGTTGCTGCTTCTACGCCGCCATCTTGGCTCCGCCCCCCGACTCTCCTAATACTTATAAATCAGGCAAAACAATAACCCTTGAGCCTATTCATACCATTTAATGTCTGTCATTGTAGAAATGTTGATCATAAGACTGACTTGAAGCCTTCCCATTCCCTTGACCCTCTTAGTTGCCCTAAAGAATTTATATATTTTTGCATATCATGTTGATAAAAAAAAATCACTCACATTAGAATAAGACATTTAGTTCACTAGTTAATCTTTCATGAGTATGACTTTGGCTTTTATAAAATTGTTCTATAAGTCTAGTGTGGGGAAAAGAATATCAGATATGGAGATCAGAAGATCTGGGCTCAGGTCCTACTTTTTCTACCTATGCGACTTTGTACATGTTTTCTCATCCATACAATGATTTGTCAAGGAAGATAAAAGCATATGTATGCATACATACACAACACATGCATATATTACATGCACACATGTATGTCCATGTGTATACGTACAAGATACTATTAAACTGCCTACAAGCATATATGTGCATGTATGAGTATCTACACACATATAAATGCATATATGTGTATACATGTGTGTATACATGTGCACGTTATATGTGTAAATATATGTAAATATATATGCCTATTATTATTCCTCTTCTAGTACATTTCCAAATAAGAAACAGAATTTTAAAAAGTAGACATGTACATTTTAAAAATATTCAGAGTACTCACTTAAAAACCTCTTTGACAAAGACAGTACATACACTATTGTCACCATTGTATGGGTGAAGAAAATGTGTTTTATACTTTAGTGAGTGACTTCCCCATGAATCAGCTGCTAAGTCTTAGAACAAAAACACAGAATTGCACAATGTTTGTAGGATCATGAGGTCTTAGAGCTATAACTATAAAGGACCTTAGAAGAGGCTATCGATTCCAATTCTCTCATTTTAGGAATGAGGATACTGAGTCTCAGAGAGGGTAATGGAATAGACCAAATTCATACAACTAGTAAGTAGCAGAGTCAGGATCTGAACTCAGTTCCTTTGACTCCAAACTCAATGTTCTTTCCTCTCTCCCATGTTTCCCACTTCAGGATGCACCCAAACTTTCCCCAGAATAGTTCTTTCAGTTGGGTAGTAGGCCTATAATTATCTCTATTTTACAGATAATGAAAATAAGATTCAGTAAAGTGAGGTGCACTTGCCAAAGACAGAATATATGCCAAGATTAATAATTAGTTTCTCTGCTTGAAGTCCAAGGTTTTCCCAATTAAAATACTAGCTTACTTTGCTACTTTGATAGATTAGTGTGCTCACTAATGAGAACCCTCCCCCTGCTAGCATAGACTCCCAGCTCATCTATGCCTTTACATTCTGAGTAATTCTTCCCATGTCTCTCTCTAAGACAGTATACCCAGTATTCTGGAAAACATCTAGCTCTTTTAATATTTTCATATATTAGCACAAAACTTGATCCATTCAGTTTCTGTCTCTTTATCTCAGGACATGACCATAGACCAGAATGAGACAGGAAACAATTCTAGGGAATTGGGTGTCAATGTAAGAACTTCTAAATTGGATCTGCCACACATTGACAACAACAGTAATTTACTTTCTTTTTCCTTTTAGAAATCATTGAATAATCAAGAGAAACTATGAAGAAGCAGATGGAAACAAAAGTCTTCCTACAATGCACTGTATCTCTCCCCCACTGCCTGCCACTAGAGGGGTAGATGCGAGAAAAATTGCACTGAAGTCTCTTTGAAGGGGGTGGGAATTTATTGTTTTGTGAAAGTGGTGGTTAATAACCACTGCCATGCTACCTTAATTATGTCCTTTGCTTTTGTGAAATCCATTACAGCCAAGCACTTCTCATTTGTTTCCAAGGCTCCTGTGTGCTGGTACAGTTCTGAAAGGGATATGAGCATGGATGGTATTGTGTGTATTAACATTCAAACAGGACACCAGACTTCCCTTGTTGCTTCATAATTCTCATATCTATTACTGTCACAAAAGGCTCTTTAAACTCAAGTAGGATTCATTCAAGTTGATTTTCCTACAATGGATTTGTTTTGTTCATATTGAATAAGCTTACATCATTTTAAAGTGAATTTAAGGGCCATGAAAGGTGACCAATTCAGAGCTCTCCCAAGCACTGTAATGTACCAGAGCCAGTTAGCATGTGGAATGTGGACAGTAAATGTAAAATTCATATAAGCTAGATCAGGAAATGGCATCGGTATATATTTATTATAATTCCCTTATTAGCAGGAGGTCTTTACTGATTATATTGTCATTGTGCCATTCTCTCTCTCCCTGTACCTCACCACACAAACAAAACTACCTTGTATTTATTTCCTTTGTATACATTTATATGCATGTATTTTTGGCTTCCCCTAGAGAATTTAAAAGTATTGAGGGGGCAGGGTCTGAATCATTTTTGTCTTTGCACCCCAAATACCTAGCATTGTAGATAATACATTGTAAGTACTTACTGATGCTTATCAACTGATCTGTAAAATGAAAGGATTGGATCAGATGATAATAATAGTATATAGCATCTATGTACTGATTTAAAGTCATCAAAGAACTTTCATATGTTTTATCTTAATCTGATCCTCAGAGCAACCTTGTGAGGTAGGTGATACTATTATCCTGTTTTACAGATGGGACAGTTGAGGCTGGGAGAGATAACTTGTCCAGGAGGATATAAGTAACACGTGCCCAGGTCAAGATTTGAACTCAGGTCTACCTGACTTAGAATCTAGCTCTCTATCTTTCTGGCCACCTAATTGCCTTTGAAGGAGATCTTTATGTTCCTTCCCAGTTGTAAATCTTATGAAACTAATTATGAAATGAAAGAATGAGAAACCATTTAGTAAGGGCTTCTGTGGGTCAAGAATTGTTCTAAGATCTGGAGATATACATATAAAAGGAAAGAAAGGGCCTGCCCTCAAGCTGATAGTCTGATGCAATGGTAAGGTGAATGACCAGGGTGTTATTTCAAAATTATTAAGGAGCAGGTAGGTGGATAGAGCAGCAGCCCTCGAGTCAGGAGGACCTTGGTTCAAATACAGCTTCACACACTAGCTTTGTGATGCCTGGGAAGTCACTTAACCTTGACTACCTCTTAAAAAAAAAATCACCAAAATTATTATAAGATTATTTCAAGATTTCAGTGCTTAGGACAGTCATTTGTTTTCAGGTATATTTTATCTAATTGTCTTTAGAAGTTAATAAGTCAATAAATATTGATTAAGCTTACTAGGCTGCCAAAGGCAGCTAGGTGGTTCAGTGCATAGAAAACTAGGCCTAGAATCAGGAAGATCCGATTTCAAATCCAACCTCAGATTCTTACTAGCTGTGTGACCCAGAGCATATCACTTAACCTCTATTTGCTTTAATCCACTGGAAAAGGAAATGCCAAACTGTTCCAATATCTTTGCCAAGAATGCCCCATGGAGAGTATTGGTGTGCTATGGTACATGGGATCATGAAGAGTTGGACATGACTGAACAACAATGATATGCCTGGCTGCATGCTAAGCATTGAAGAAAGAAAGGTAAAAGTTAGTCCCTGCTCTCAAGGAGTTCACAGTTTAATGGAGGAGACAACAAGAATATATCTACAAACAGAGAAGCTATGTATAGGATAAATTGGAAATAATCAACTGAAGGAAGGTACTAGAATTAAGAAGGATCTGGAGAGGTTTCCTGCAGAAAGATTTTAGTTGGGACTAGAAGGGAACCAGGGAAGCCAGAAGGTATAGATAAGGAAAAATAGTATTCCAGTCATGGAGAACAAGCAGAGAAAACATCTGGAGTCAAGAGATGGAGCATCTAGTTGAAACCCAATCAAGAAGGCCTGTGTCACTGAATCACAGTGTATATAGGAGGTATGGGGCTGGGCAGAAGACTGGAAAGGTAAAGAAGGGGATGCTGGGCTATAAAGAGCTTAGAACTCCAAAAGAGGATTTTTGTATTTAATCCTGCAGGTCACAGGGAGCCGAGTTACCTGAATGGGGACTCAGCTAGTTGGGTGACTCAGCTTGTCTTCTCCCTCTTCCTCTTCCTTTTCCTCCTCCTCTTCCTCTCCCTCTCTTTTTCCTTTTCCTTTTCCTCTCCAAAGGAAGGTAAGTTTTGCTGGTCAGAAACTGCCCACTTAACTTGTGACTTACTGGCTGGATTCCTTCTTTCCTTCACTTCCCTCTTTCCTTCTTTCCTTTCCTCCTTCCTTCCTTCCCTCCTTATTTCCTTCCTTCCCTCCTTCCTCCCTTCTTTCCTCTCCCTCTCTCTCTCTCTCTCTCTCTCTCTGTTTCTCTGTCTCTGTCTGTCTATCTCTGTCTCTGTCTCTTTCTCTCTATCTCTCTCTGTCTCTCTCATCTCTTTCTGTCTCTCTGTCTTTGTCTCTCTCTGTCTCTCTCACTGTCTCTCTCTGTCTCTGTTTCTGTCTCTCTCTCTCTCCAAAACCTTAAACCCAGTTAACTCTGAAGCTCATAGATTGGACCATAATGGGCCCCTGCCCAAGCTCCATTTAATGGTTGTATTTTGGACACTCCAGGCTTAGAGTGAATGTCTGTGGCCCCTGTTTCTCTTTGTAACAGCATGCCTGAGGGTATTCCCCTTCAGTTAGATTTTTTTTTTCTTTTTCTAATTAAAGAGGCCATCCCTGGCCTTACTTCTTTAAGAGGCCTATTCACTGAATGGGTATTACCTCAGTCTAAGTGAGTACCTGAAAAGGCCTTAGCCTAAAATGGCCAGGGTCTCCAATTGCACCATGGGTCATCTCCATTCATCCTGATGAATATCTGGTCACTGGACCCAGATTGCTATAGAGGAGAAAGTGAGTCTGGTGACCTTGCACAGCCCTCCCTCACTCAAATCAAAGTCGACTGCAATTCATGTCATCCTTTCCCTGATGCCACCCTCCTCTTCAAAAACAAAGGATAAACACAAAACCAATTCAGTAAGAGTGGGTGATATAATTGGCCCTGAATTTTAGGAAGATCATTTTGACAGCTAAATGGAGGATGGACTAGAAAGGGGAACAACTTTTGGCCAAGAAGTAGAAAAAACTTAGAATGCAGAGAAAGTATATTTAGGTTCTAGGCCCACCGAGCTCTGTCACTAAAACATTGTGGTGCCTGGGGACATCCCTTCATTGTTCTTGGCATCCATTTTCTTATCTGTAAACTAAAGTGATCTGAATAGGGGGGCTGAATTCAGATTGAAACAGGGACCACTAAACTGGACATAAGGACCCTTGTGGGCCCACATTTTGACTTAGAAATCTATATAAATGTAGAAATTTGTATGTATACGTATGTGTATATGTGTGTGTGTATATACAAAATCAATACAAATTTATATATAAATGTTATATATAATATATAAATATACAAAAATCATATATAGATATAATTAATATAATTAATGCATGGAAGTTAAAATCAGACAGGAATCACATTCTAATCTGGTTCAGGCTACATCAAGGGTTCTGTGGGCCACATGTAGCCTACTGGCCATGTGTTTGATGCCAGTGCTTTAGAGCATAACAAATACTTAAGATCTCATTCAGTTCTGACATTTCGTAATTCTATGATGTATGAATTTAATATCATTATTTAAAAGGACTGGGTGTAGAAATGAAAAAGCATGAATCCATATAACTGGGAGTAACCTGTTACTGTCAAAATATCACTAACATAATCAAAAGACATTATTCTGCATCATTATATTGCCACTTTCTAGCTTATGTCTTCACTTTCCTTAGTCTTAGTTACCTCCTTTTATTTATACTGTAGGTATCCGACACAGAGTGATGCTGTAGAAAGCATTTTTCATACCTTCAAGTGATATGCAAATGGAAGTTTTTTTTTAAATATTGCTTTTAAGACCAAATTGGGCTCATAGTTTCATAAATGCAGATGTGGGAGGGAGCCCAATGTAGTCACCTAGTTCATCTTCACAGATGAAGAAAGTGAGGCCAAAGTCCACACAGGTAGTAAGTAACAGAGTTGAGATTTTAACGTATGTCAACAGGGAACACACTCCAATGTTCTTTCCACATTTCCACAAGGGACAAAGATAGTTATAATTCTCCTGGGTAATTTAGAATTGCAGAAAGATGTCAAAGCTAGAAGTGATGCTACAAGTCATCTAGTCCCCAACTCATTTTCTGTACATAGTAACTAAGAATCAAAGAATAGTGATGTCCTGCTTAAGGACCTTAAAGCCACGTCTTGAGACTCCTACCCAATGCTTTTCCCACCATGTTAGACAACTACCTATTGGCCTTTGTGATTTTATTGGGCATTTTGAGAGCTTAATGAGAAATAGCCCTGAACTCTCTGACTTCCTACAGGTACCTCTTGTAACTAAATATTATACTGTTATAAACCAACTGAATATTTTCAGAAAGCACCCATGGAACAATATTTTACCTTGTCAAGCCAACCAAGAGAGTAATATCAAGTATGGATCCAGTGAAATATCATTTATCACTCACCACATGTAATGTTTTTTTGATGCTATAAACACACACACAAACACATATCACCAGATGAAGAAGTCTGTGTAGCAGAGTCAACATCAATCTATCTTTTCCAAAAATCGATGGACTGAGCAGTAATAACTAACGAGGAAGAAAAAGTCTTTCAGGGATCAGGTGAGCAACCTAAAAGGAAAAGGGAATATGAACTTATCAGTGGTTTTGGTTCTTGACGTCATTTACAAATTAATTTTGGCTCATGCATGAGAGAGTAATGAAGCTTGTGAACAGGATAGAGAAATCGGAAAGACTTTAGATGTGATGTAGTCAACCCTGTAATTTAGAAGATCAGGAAACCAGAGTCAAAATAATGAAAATTCTTTGCCTAAGGTCAAACAAGAATTATATGGCAGAGTTACAGACTGGGTGGCATTTTCCCAAGAATGAATCCAATCCAACAAACATTTATTAAACAACACCTTCTGTGTGCCAGGTATTGTCCTAGGGACTGGGTAAATAAATACAAAAACTTAAGTGGCACAAGGGATTGAGAACTAGGTATGGAGTCAGGAATGTTCACGTTCAGTTCCTGCCCAAGACACCGACAACGTATGTGATCCTGGACAAGTAACTTCATCTATATGGGCCTCAATTACTTCTTTGTAAAATAAGACAGTTAAGTTTGATAGCTTCCAGGGCTTCTTCCAGCTCTAAATCTATAATTAAAATGAACTTCAAGCAGTTTGTACTCCAGTTGGAGAACACAAAGAATATATATACTGTATACAAACAGAGATGTTTTCAGGAAAAGCACCTTGGGGTGTGTGTGTGTGTGTGTGTGTATGTGTGTGTGTGTGTGTGTGTGTAGACCAAGGGCCAAGGAAAAATTAGAAAAGATCTCCCTAAGGAACTAATGCATTTAGCTGAGATTTGAAAGAAGCTAGGGATTCTACAAGGCTGAGATCAAGAGGCACAACATTTTTATTGTAAGTGTTAACCTTCATGAAAGCACAGAGATGGGAAATGTAATTCTGAATTCACAAAACAATTGCAGGAAAATTTGGCTAAACATGGATACATGAAAGAGAATGGTAGGAAATAAATACGGAAAACTATGTGGGAGTTAGATACTATAGGGAACAGAATAACAGGATAAGGGATTTGGATTTTATCCTAGGGCAATAGGGAGCCATTGAAAATTTTTGAGCAGGGCAGTAATATTATTGAGCCTACATTTTAGGAAAAATCATTTGGCAGCTGTATAGAAGATGGATCAAAATGAAGAAAAAATGGAATCATGAAGGCTGTCACAGAAGTCTAGAACAAAGAAGAGGGCATGAACTAGGTTAGTTGTCACATGAATGGAGACAAAGGGAGAGGTTCAAGAAGCATTGTGCAATAAAAATAGGATTTGTTTTGTTTATTATCTTATATGGGATGCATGGGAAAAAGAGTCAAGAATAAGTTGAAGGTTAGGAATTTGAGCAAATGGGAACCTCCCTTCTCTAGCCCATTGACACACAGCATGCAAGGCTTAAATGGATCACTAGTTTCCTGACCTCATCCCAACCTAGGAGACAGTGCTGTCCAGTGTGTGGAACATGGGAGTGAGAGCAAGTGCTCTTAGTGGGCATGAAACGTTTAAATGCTAAAACTAAAATAAACAGATGTACAAAGGAAATCAATTAGATAAAATTTGTTGTTGTTCAGTCATGTCCGATTCTTCATGAGCCCATTTAGGGTTTTCTTGGTAAAGATACTGGAATGATTTGCCATTTCCTTTTTCAGCTCATTTTACAAATGAGGAAACTGAGGAAAACAGGGTGACTCGCCCCAGATCCCACAGCTAATATATGACTGAGGCTGGATTTGAACTCAGGTCTTCCTGAGTCTAAGCTCAGTGTTCTTTCCATTGTATCACCTAGATGCCCTATACAAAAATACAGTTATGAAAAAAAAAATTAAGGACCCTTACTTCAGAATAAAAAGACCTGGGTTTGAACCTTAGCTCTACCTCTGCTTCCCATGAAACCTTAAGCAAATCTCTCCTTTAGATTTCAGTTTTCTCATCTGTAAAAATGAAGAGTTTAGACTAGAAGCCTAATGTCTCTTTGAGTATTTAATCCATGATCTTATTTCCATATACTTGTTAGGTTTGACTCTACCCTAAACTTACCTATTCCTGGAATGCATTTCCATCTTGATGTCTTCCCCCTGAAATAATGTTTGGCATTATATAAATGTTCATGGAATAAATGGCTTTGAAAATTCTTCTTTCATTCAAGGTCCAGCTCTTCATGAAGCCTTCCTTGAGCCTTTCCAGATGAAATGTGGTCTCTCCTCAAATTTTCTTTGGTCACTTTTCCTTTGGTTACATTTTGCCCTCTGTCATGTTTATTTGTGCATCTTTAAGTCTTCCAATTAGATTATAAACTCCCAGTAGGCAGAAATTGCCCCCTCCTCCTATCCATCAGAAGCTCCTAATACAATACATACAATACAATACAATACATAAAGCAGTGGGGTCAAACTCCAATAGAAACTGGGGCTGCTAAGGTATATATAAGAATTTTTTCTTGTATACCAACTTAGAAAACTACATATTGCCATTACTTGTTCTATGAATCTGCATTTACTTTGTTAAGTATTTCTGAATTACATTTTGATCTGGCCTTTTTTTGATATCCCTGGTGTAGAGGCTTGTTGGATTGGGAGTCAAGAGACCCAGGTTCATATCCAGGTACTCATACTTGAACAACTTTGTGACTCCAGAAAAATGACATGTCCTCACTACATCACAATTTCATCCTCTGTCAATTATGATAACAGCCTTGATATTTTGTAGTTTAGAGGAATGGTGAAACATGAAAATCTTCAGAGAGATATAGGAATGTGATTTTTATTGAATATATTAGACATGTAATAAATGTTTATGGAATGAAATGTAATTGAATCTGTTGATTATTTTGGCAACTTGTTGTGTCAGCAGCCAGTGCCACGCGGGGCTTCTAAAAGAATAAATAGCTGTCCCAGTTTCTTTTACAAGCTTTTATTGTAGGTATGTATAATATATATTTTAATACTCCCATGTGCTACTACCACATCGAATGAATGTTCATGTCATCTTTAACAACATAAAAAAAAAATTACCAGTCTTACACGGAAGCAAAAATAAATCATATCTTAACCATTTTTTAAAAAGTCAAGCTCCTGACTTGAAGAATACAATGCAGCACCTGGCAGCCACAATAATATCTGCACAATGGCATAATTTCCCCCACTTTGACAAATCTTCTACCTGTTCCTTCCAAGTAACTCCAATATTTTCCAACCCTTTATATGAACTTCTTTTGAAGAGGCAAAGACATTTCAAAAATAGTACTACTGTAGAAAGTGGATTAATCATCAGTTGATATGATTTGAATTCTGAATAAAATGGAAAGGGGAGAAGCATTTATGAGCTCACATCACCACTGAAATGGCTGCAATTATATTAGCGACACTAGGTAGGAAGGGAGCACATTCCTTCTTGCACTGATATACAGACGTGGGATGGCTCGATCATCAGAGTACTGCACAAGCCCAAACAGAAGCAGATAATGTCTGTAGGTGTATTGAAAGGAAGAGACCTAAAAGTCAACAGCTTTTAGTGGCAACAATCTGATCAAGATCTAGGGCTGACTGTTAGTACCAGCCTGGTTGCAAAGGCATGTACTGAACATAGAAATTGCAAATGTTGTCTGATAAACATATAAGATAAAAGCTGGATGGAATGAGAGGATCATGCAACTCACCTCCTTAACTTTAGAATTGAGAACACTGAGGATCAAAAAGATGAAATGTCTTGCCCAAGCTGCTTACCTGTGTGAGACAGGGAAGAAGAGTTAAAATTTAGAGGTGGATTGGGTGTTCAAGGAGGATTAGCACTTGTTATGTGAAAGCTCGCTGAGCCCTTTTCAGGTTTATTTGTCTACATTTGAGGTCTACCTTCACCCAGCTTTCACCTGTGACTCCAAGAAACCATAGCATCCTCAGTGGCCACACCCCAGTAAATTTCCTCAGCAGAAGGATTAAACTAGGCTGATAATAACCAACTGGGCTCAAATCTAATGGTAAGTTAGGAGGCATTTGTACCCCAAGCATGTGAACACCTCCTCTGGCAGAATGGGCGGATGAGAACAATCTGCTCCAACGGTGCTTGTGGAACACTTAGAGCCTCATCAGAAGTCGAAGCTGCCAAGGTCATCCACTGCTTTTTGGGTCATTGCCAATCATCTTGACTTTTTTCTTGCCAATCACACTTCAATGATTCTGGAAGACCGGGAGGCTGGCGACCTTAGACAGCTCTGTCTCACTTAAATCCCGTTCTTTCACAAGTCAAGACATCTCTCATGATGTCTTTGATCCTCTTTGAAAATGAAGGTCAACAACAGTAAGAATGAAAACCTACAAATAAATATTTGTGGCGGATTAAGGCACCCGATGAAGACTTTGTTGGCACATGCTTGAGTGTGAGCTCAGTGCTAAAGAACTTGATATCCTTGTAATGATGGAGCAATTGCCTTATTGGCTGCTGAGCAAGAACCACTTACTTGATGTCCTCTAAAAATGGAGTGACTCTGAGCTCCAATTTTTTTTCTTTTCTTTTATTTTTTGGAGGGGCAATTAGGTTTAAGTGACTTGCCCAAGGTCACAAGTGGGTTTTTTATGTTAAGTATTTGAGGCCAGATTTGAACTCAGGTCCTCCTGACTCCAGGGCCGATGCTCTATTCACTGCACCACCTAGCCACCCCTTTTTCTTTTCTTTGTTAGTGAAGCGCAGCTAGAATCTTAAAGTCTCTTTCTCTGGTGGAGGGTGGGGGTTGTGGGGGATGTTGCTCCAGGTGGGACTGATGTCTTTCCCATCCCTGATGACATGGTGAATAGGATGTACATGGGCTTAGTAAATACTGAGTTTAGACCTTGGGTCTCTAGTTTTGCATCTTTACTGACCTGTTGTTGTTACCCAGTCATTTCAGTTGTGTCCAACTCTATGTGACTCCATTTGGGATTTTCCTGGCAAAGATACTGGTATAGTTTGACATTTTTTCTCCAGCCCATTTTCCAGATCAGTAAACTGAGGCAAATAGGGTAAAGTGACTTTCCCAGTGAGTATGTGAAGTAGGATTTGAAGTCAGGTTTCCCTGTCTCCAGGTCTGGCACTCTGTCCGTAGGACCACTTAGATGCCCATCTTTACTGAAGAAGAGAATAGCCAGTAGCTCTCCTGAGAAAGATATGATCCATCATGAATAAAACTTTGTGAGTTTCATAGGTGATCTATTGAAAAATCATAGTCAGGAGACTGGTAATATTTCTGGGAAGCTACAAAGGGCAAGGGAGAGGCTGCAGAGGGGGGAAAAAAGGGAGGTCCATGACCAGTTTTTCCTGACTATACCTGGAATTAGCTTTGAGTTGTTAGATTCTACAAGTAGCTATGCTTGCTTCCTTGGTTGCTATTTTTAACTGTCCTTACTTCTAATTTCCTTGAATCTTTCCAATATTGTACCTGGTAATTAAGTTGTATTCACTGCTGATACACATTTTAAAAGGTATACAGTAAATTTCAAAGAAGAAGATGACTTGCTGAGTGGAAAATCTTGATTATTATAGCCTAAAAGAAGATCAGTACAACCATTATTCGCACATAAAAATAACCTGAGGACCACTAACATTAATAATACTTTGTATTACCATTAGAGGTAGATTTAGATATTAAGCTGTTCTCTTGTATAACAGGTTGTTCGTTTTCATGCAGCTAAAACTGTTAACAAAAAATGACTAATAAGTAAATAGCTTTTCTTTTTATATACATTTTTAAAATGCCATGTGTGAAATGATGCCTCTTTGGAAATACTGCCTGACTTTCCCTCACAATTTCAGAGTATCTCCTCATAAGGGAAAGCCCAGCAGGGATTGTCAGTAAGAGATCACATTGAGATAGCATCTTCTTTTGGTGGGTAGATTGTGCCCCACTTTATAGAGAAAGAAAATGAGATGCAGAGGTAAAAAGACTTGCCCAGGACCCCACAGCTATCAATCATCACAGAAGGGAATATGATTCTGGGCTCTGGATGACAAGATTTCAAAGTAGCTGTTTCTTTCAGTAAGTTCTCCTTCCTCTTCAGAGGGATAATTATGATCTGCAACCTCTCTGTCTCATCTTTAATAGAAGATTCACTCTACTGGCATTAACTCATAGGGTAGTTGTGAACAGAGCACTTGGTATACTGTAGGCCCATAGAAATGCAACTTACTGTTGTTGAAAATGGTGATATAAACACATGAGATTAAAGATTTTGGCTGGAGCAAACTGACAGTCAAGTTAGCAGGATATACAAATAAGCTGATGTGAGGCAACTATCTCTGGCAATGGAATGTCAAGTACTAAACATGTCTGGAAATATATATTGCTCAAGGATAGACCCAAGAAAAAAGAGGAAAAAAAGAACATTGGAGGCAAAGCTATCACTTGGAAGTCTTACATTCTAATTCAAGTGCAGTTGTAGTGGGGGTGGGGGTGGAGCAGAGGATAGTTTACCCTAGTGGTGGTCATACACAGAAGTCAGATGACTACACAAGGTTTCATGATCTTTTTTATAGATCAATGGATAGAGTAGCTATGTAATGTAGTGAATAGAGTTATGGGGCTGGATTCAGGAAGACTTGTCTTCCTGAGTTCCAATTTGGCCTCAGAGCCTTATTAGCTATGTGACCCTGGACAAGGCACTTAACCCTGTTTGCCTCAGTTTCCTCATATGTAAAATGAACTGGAGAAGGAAATGGCAAACCATTATAATATCTTTAAAATAAAAAGAAAACCTCAACAACAGCAACATCAGCAACAAAATAAGCAAACAATAACAAAAAATAAATGAGTTCATAAAGAGTCATACATAACAGCAAGGATTGGACAACAACAGCAAATTTCAGTGGGAGTGGTAACAGATTTTAGCTTAGAGCTTAGCCAAGTCTGTCTGTCTGTCTCTCTATCTCTCTGCCTCTCTGTCTCTGTCTCTCTACGTCTTCCTCTTTCTCTCTCATTCTCTCTCTCTGAAAAATCACAGTTTATATTCCTAGAGAACCTCATGATTCACTATGTACTTTCCTCATAGTAAAGTATATAGTACAAATTTCACTATCCCTAAAGCTGAAATTTCTAGTACTAAAACAAATCAGTAAGTTAGAGGAGAGGGATAATGGGTACAAAGGGAGGTGTTAGAATCCCATTATACCAAATATGTTCCCATGTAATTGATGCTTAAGACTAGTTTTATCCACCAACACCCCCAAAAAAGAAAAAAAAACAACCATGGTAAAATTTAAGAATTAAAAACAAAACAAAAACAAACAAAAAAAAGACTCTTTGGGTTATATAACATTAAGAATTTTAGGAGGACTCATGATGGCAGCATAGAAGCAAGAGAACCCTGTGGCTCCCATCATAACCATGTCAAATACCCATAAAATATGACTCTGAACAAATTTTAGAGCTCCAGAACTCATAAAATGACATAGAAACAAGGCTCCTGCTGAAGGTAGCCTGGGAGACAGATAGAAAGGGCTCATCTCAGCACAATGGGATCAGAGTCCAGCCCAATGAGGTTTTAGCCCCAGGCCATCCAGGAGAAGCCCCAGCTGGAGCTTTCAGGAGAGCAGATCACCAGCAGCTGTGGCAGTTCCAGAATTACCAACCCATAAGAGCCAAGGACAAAGGGAAAAGGTCAGTGGAACTTGGCTAAATTTGAGGGAGAGGGTCCAGCCTACTGCCTCCAGAGCTAGAAGCAATATGAGGTGGAGGCCTGGCAGCTGCCTCCATGTGCCTGCATCAGAGCTCCAAACCTGCAGATTGCAGGGGGGCCAAGTGATCATTCAGAGGCCAAGTGCTCTTGCCTTGAGCTGCTTGGATCAGGATCATGGTTGGGTAGTGTTCCTGAAGTGTGTTTTCAGTGAGCCAAAGCTGGTGGGGGCTGCAGAGACTGTGGCCTCTGAATAACTCTGGCAGCTGCAAAAACACCAGCAATTTTGGATGGAGCTCTCCCCTCTGAAAGCAGAGTTCTACCGAGCCCAAAAGTCAAGTATCTGACTGGCAACATTAGCAGGCAAAGGAAGCAAAGAAACCGCAGCAATTCAACTTTAGATTACTTTTTTGGGGACAAAAAGGATCAAAGCAACACAGTCAGAACTCCCATACCAAAAGTTTCCAAGAAAAATGTAGACTGGTTACAAGCCATAGAGCAGCTTAAGAAGGATTTTGAAAAACAAATAAGAGAAGTGGAGGAAAAATTGGGGAAAGAAATGAGAAAATTATGATAAGAGAGTCAACAACCTGACTGAAGAAAATAACACCTTAAAAAATAGACTATACACTATAAATTGCCCCACAGGAGAGTAGGGGGGGAAGGCAGCAGAGGGGGGAGGGCAGGTTGGGGGGGAGGGTTGTTAGAAGCACATACTTCTGTAAAGGGACAGGGACAAAGTAGAGAATAGAACAGATGGAGGGAGGGATAGAAAGGAAGGAAATATAGTCAGTGTAACAAAATATGTTCATTGCGGAGATGTGCTGTATAACTACACATGTACGACCTGTATTGAATTACCTGTCTTTCCAGTAGGGGTGGGAGACAAAGGAGGAATGGAAAGAATCTAGAATTTAAAGTTCTAAAATCAAATGATAAAAATATACATATCATTTTTATTATTATTTACATGCACCTGGGAAATAAGATATACAGGCACCGAGATAGGAAGATCCATCTTATCCTCCCAGAAAGTCAGAGGGGTGAGGGGGAGTATAAAGGAGAGAGCAGATTGGGGGAGGGGGTACACAGTGGGATTGCTTTTTTGGGGTGGTGGGTAGGGGAAAGATGGGTAGAAAATTTGTCACTCAAAATCTTGCGGAAATCAATGATGTAGGGCAAAGCCAAGATGGCGGCGTAGCAGCAGCAACATATCGCAGCTCTCACATAGCCACCCCAAAATACCCATAAAATAGGACTCTAAACCAATCCTGGAACTCCAAAACGCACACAAAGATACTTCCCACTAAAGTCAGCTCAGCTATGAGGAACCATACCAGCACTGCAAACCGAGACCGCCTTGGCCTGAAGCCGCGGCTGTGTGGGTGCGGCTGGACGGGAGGAGCTGAGGAGCCTCTCAGGTGAGTGGATTAGCAGCAGCTTCGAGTGGGATTTGTGAAAGGGGGAGATAAGCAGTCCGGCCAGAAGGCCTCCAGAGTGGAAAAGCGAAAGGCAGAGATTTTGCACCCGCCTCGGCGTTGCAGCTTCCCGCCCGCAGCCTGCAGGCAGCAGGAGGACTGAGCGATTGTTATCAGGCCAGGGCTCTTGCATTGAGTGGCCTGGATCTGGATTGCCATCTTGGGCCTCGGTCTTGGAGTCCTTGCTATCCAGTCAGCCAGAAGTAAATAGGAGGAGTTCCCAGGCTCTCCCTAAGAGCTACAGCAGCCCGGAGGACCCCAGCGATTTGGGACAGAGCTTTCCCTTCTGGAAGCAGAGCCCCACAGAGATTTTAAAAAAAAAACCATGGTCTGAAGAACCATGAGTAAGAATAAGCATAAGAAGCAAAGTAAGAACAGCTCCCAAACCCTTGATTCCTTCTTTGGGGAAAAGAAAGATCATGGGAGAGAGAGGGAGGAGGAGAGCGCAGCCAGAGCACCCCCACCAGGGGCCTCCAATAAACATGAAGAATGCCTTAAAGCTAGAGATGAGCTGAAGAAAGAT
>CM053583.1:68482722-68498624 GCA_028627135.1 Pseudochirops cupreus | reverse complement strand
TAGGATTAAAACCAAGAATCACCTACCCAGCAAAATTGAGTATAGTGTTCCAGGGGAAAATATGGTCATTCAGTGAGGTGGAGGACTTTCAAACATTCCTGATGAAAAAACCAGAACTGAAAAGAAAGTTTGACACTCCAACACAAGAAGTATGAAAAGATAAACATGGAAAAGAAATCATAACGAACTTATCAAAGTTGAACTATTTACATGCCAACATGGAAAAGTGACAATTGTAACTGATGAAAGTTTTCTCAGTATGAGGATAGGTGAAGGGAATATAAATGTGTGTTTATACACACACACACTCATACATATATACATATACACACATATATGTGTATGTATATATGCATGCATGTATGTATATATATGTATGTGTATGTATACATACACATATGTCTTTATAGGAGGGTATATATGCATATTAGTACATATGGGAGTGTGTGTACATATGTGTTCATAGATAGAGGGCATAAGATCAGTTGAATAGGAAAGAATGATATTTTAAAAGGTGAAATTAAGAGGTGGGAGAGGAATAGAATGAGAGGAAACAGGGTGAGACAAAATAGGGTCAATCATTTCATATAGAAGAGACAAGGGATAACTGTTACAATGGAGGGGAAGAACAGGAAGGCAAAAAGGGAATGGGTCATTGAATTTGGCTTAGAGAGGGAATGACATACACTCTTAATCGGGTATTTTGCCCTGCAGAAGAGTACGGGGAAGGAGATTACAGATGGGATGATGGAGAAGAGGTCAGGTTGGGGGGAGGGTTGTTAGGAGCACACACTTCTGTAAAGGGACAGGGACAAAGTAGAGAATAGAACAAAGGGAGGGCAGGATAAAAAGGATGGAAATATCATCACTGTTACCCAATATGTCCATTGTGGAAATGTTCTGAATAACTGTACAAGGCTGCTCTGTATTGAATTGCTTGTCTTTCCAGTGGATGTGGGTGCCAAGGGAAGAAGTGAAAGAATCTTGAATTTAAAGTTCTAAAATACTTTAATATATATAATTATAATAATAATAATTATTATTATTTACATGAAACTGGAAAATAAGATATACAGGCACTGGGATAGGGAGATCCATCTTGCTGTACCAGAAAGTCAGAGGGATGATGGGGGAGGATATAGGAGAGAGCAGATTGGGGGAGGGGGTATACTGTGGGATTGCTGTTTTGGGGGCATGGGTAGGGGTAAGAAGGGGAGAAAATTTGTAACTCAAATCTTGTGGAAACCAATGATGTAAACTAAAAATAAACAAAAGTAATTAAAGATTTAAAAAAAAAGAATTTTAGTGCTTTCCTTCCCCATTTTTAATCAGTTACTTAGGTGTCAGGTAGACACAGTTAGATTATAGATGTCTCAGATTTCTTTTTAATCCAATTGCTAACCTGAACATTTCCTACAATGAATATAATTTGGTTGTTTCTTGCTGCAATTTTCAGACCCTTCAAAATGTTAACCTCCTGCCGATTTACCTCTCTTATTCGCTGTCCCATTCACGCTACTAATGAAGGCTAAATGAGACTAATTCTCAGCCAGATTCCTCCAGTACCCTTTCTGGCCACCCACCACAATTCACTTGCTGACATGGAGAGCACATTGCTGAGCTACCAGTTCTCCAAGTGATCTGCCTCATGTCCACCTGAATTAGACTTTACTCATTTGTGCAATGAGGTTTCCAAATGCATATACTTCAGCATTCTTTCACGTCTAGGCCAATCATCCCCATTATAGAAAAAGTTATAGAGTTAAAGAAAGAAAAAAAAACTCTATCGTTGATTAGCAAACCTGGGTTCTGATCACTGTAGTGGCACTTACCAACAGTATGATCCTGAGCTACCGGATTTTTTTTTCCCAACTTCGGTTTTCTCATCTGTAGTTTAAGCAGACTAGACTACATTATCTCTGTGGGCCACTCCAGCTCCATGTCCTATCACCTTATATAGATAATAGAGCTGATTTTCTTTTTCTTTCTTTCTTTTTTTTAAATATGGAACAATGATAGAATGATTACTTCTTAGGAGGTAGTGTGGAAAGACCACCAGTGGGGTAGTCATTTTCATATATTATCTCTATCACTCATTCAGTCTGCCTTTATTGAATTTCTCCTATGTGCCAGACACTATACTAGGCTTTGGGTATACAAATACAAAAATGAGACAGCTTCTGTCATCAAGGCTCTTACATTTTACTAAGAGGATATGACACAGATAGGAAAGTAGGGACTAGAGAAAGAATTTTTAGTCAAGGGAGTCACAGGGATGTTGAATAGAGTCAAATGACAGTTATGCTATCTTACCTTTTTGAGAATCATTTCTGATATTGATTCTATTAATGTACTAAGGCAGTGGTTCTCAACCTTCCTAATGCTGCAACCATTTAATACAGTTCCTCATGTTGTGGTGACCCCAATCATAAAATTATTTTCATAGCTACTTCATAACTGTAATTTTGCTGCTGTTATGAATTGTAATGTAAATATCTGATATGCAGGATGTATTTAAATTGAACATAACCCACAGGTTGAGAACCGCAGTACCAAGGTAAAGAGTAAGAGTGAAAAGATGGGGGTTGAAGTGGGCATACTCCCAAGACAGCAGATCAGCAGGCATGTCATCTGCTCAGTAGTCTCTGGTCTCCTGGTGGATGACTAGGATGTGGAGCGTATGCTGGGGCACACTGTGTATAGAGGACAAAGTGAGTTTTCATTCATCAATATACCAATTTGAAGAGCTAAGCCACAGAATGAAGTCTGCATAGATTAATGAGGGGTGGTAAAAATAGGGTCTCTTAACATCAAGGTCCAAAGAGAAGTTTTCCCTTTTGGGAAGAAGGAGTCCCAATACATCAGAGAGCAAGATGCCCACAATGGGTAGATCCTGGTGATCTGGTGGCAGCATCACTTATCTACTGTGAAACTTTGAACAAGTTAATCAAGAGAAGCTTCAGGTACCTCTTCTATAAAACAACCCTAGTAAAACTATAGCTGCCTCACTCAGAGGACTATTGTGTGATGATGCACATGAACATGTTTGATAAGCTGCGGGGTATTGTGCGCATGCATTTCTTTTCCTTTGTACTCATAACCTAAGCTTATATGGGTTTGATTATCTCCCATTCCCAACATGTATGTGTGTGTATGTATGTTTGTATTTTCTACATTTAGAAATGAGGCCTATATCTGTAGATAAAGATCTACAGATATACGCCTCCATATTTACATTTCTCTTTATATACACAGGTAAATATCTATAGATCTAGATGCGTATCAATCTATCGATCAATCAATCAATTGTGTCTAGATCCATATTTGATCTAGAATCATATAGTCTATGCTTATCCTTTTTCTATGATCTAGAATGATCTAAATAAATGTCTGTAGATCTATATATACAGAGATAAATAGATCTTGATATTAAAATGGATCAATATAGATCTAAGTCTGTAAATTGATATAAATATAGACATTTCTTTTTTTCTTGGTTTGTTAATTGAGTAACTATGAAATGAAAATGTGTTATATGCGCTACAAACACCATAATGATGATGACAATAACCACATGCATTTCTATCCCTTTTACACTCTTAAAGAGAATATTTATTACCTTTATCTCATTTAATATAAGTTAAATCTAGAAGGTTCACAGCCTTCTTCATGAAATTTACCATGATGATTCTAACCCTATGATGATTCTTTCTCTTTTTATTTCATAGCATTTATTGTTTTGACTAGTCTTGGCATGTGCTGTTATTCATTCATTTCTCTTGTATCCAACTCTTTGTGACTCCATTTGCATATTTCTTGGCAAAGATACTGGAGTGGTTTGTCACTTCCTTCTCCAGCTCATGTTATAGATGAGGAAACTGAGGCAAACAAGGTTAAGTGACTTGCCCAGGGTCACACAGCTAGTAAGTGCCTGAGACTGAACTTGAACACATGAAGATGAGTTTTCCTGATTCCAAGCCCAGTGCTCTATCTACTGCACCGCCATACTGACCTTTTAAGCATTTATCATACACCATCTTGTAGTGCTATGTTAGTTTATTACAATTCTAGAATAATACACATTTACATAGTCCTTTTTATAGCATTCCTAAGAGAAATAAAACTACTTATATTCAAATTTTATGATTAAGGAAACAGCCATAGAGGTTAAATGATTTGGCCAAGATAAAACACAGTGTAAAAGAGGATGTTTAGTGATGATACTTACCTGAATGGAAGCAAGTAGTCCATCTCTCCAGTAGCTATTCCATCAAAAAATCTAAAGAAAAATAATCTCTAAATAATAAAAAAGAAATTCAATGAAACACAATTACAAGGTACTTCTTCCATTATAGAACTGCACAAAAAAAGCCAGTCAAAAGCCTAGAGACAATAGGAAAGGGGCCATTAGAAATATTGAAAGACAAACCAGACAATGGCCTCCAGAGTCATCAAAGAAGCCAGAGACTCCTTTATCCTGAAAGATTCTCCATACTAGGGCATCAAAAGCAGAGGGGTTCTTCAGAAAGCAACAGGGGAAAACCCATACCAGCATAGTGGCAACAACTCTTATATTGGGGTATCTATTTCTAGGAATTCTGATGTATACAGCACTCTGTACTGAGGCATCATATTGGACTATGAAGATCTAATGCTCCAAATCACAAAAATACAGAGAAGACTGGAAGATGGACATTCACAAAGAAATTCAGGGTAGCAATGGCAACACCAAGAATGGTAGACCACCTCACTCACAAGTTAGGCAGTAGTCAAATCCTGGCTCTGGCATAAAACTTCATTTGAGAAACTAATGATGAAGAAATTGGTTTAAAAAAAAAAAGAGAGATACCACAATAAAGCTATAGCAGATCCACAGATATTAAAAAATTGCACCTAGAAAAAGAACAATTCAGTAAAAGGTGTAAGTAGCAATTAAAAAGATTAACATATGTGTGTGTAAACATTTTCAACAGTCTATATGAATACCTAGAAGAAAAGATAAAAATTAAATAAATTATTGAAGAAATAATTGGAAGAATAAACAGCTTAAAAGAGAAAGTAATAAATCTTACCAAAGTAATGATATCCTCAAAAGGCAGAATATAAATTTCTTGCCATATATTTTAATGCTTTCTTACATTCTGCTATGCACTTGGCAATTTTTTTTATTTTGTATTTAAATTTTAGTATTTAAGTCTATAATGTTTCTTTTTTTGTTCCTATTGTGTGTTTTAATATTTGTTTAAAATAAAGTAATACAATGAGCATAGATTAAATAGAAATGGATGACTCAATAAGATAGCAGATATTTGAAAAAATAGTAGAAAATGTAAAATATCTGATATCAGAAACAACTGACCTGGAAAACAGATCAAAGAGAGCTCCTTAAAGAATCAATAAATTCTTTGAAAACCATGATTAAAACATATAAGTCTGATCATTGCATTTCAAGAAATGCTAAATGAAAATTGCTCAGATCCATTAGAACCAGAAGATAAAATTAGAAAAGAGTTACCCAATAACTTTCTGGGCAAAAAAAGAAAAAGGAAACAAAGAAAAAGTTTAAGGAATGTCATAGCCAAAATCTAGCATCTCCATGTCAAATAAAAAGTGCTGCAAGTAGCTAGCAACAATGAGTAGAAGTGCTAAGGAACTGCAGTCAGTATCACTCAAGAATTTGCAGCTTCTGTTGTCAATGAGGAGAGATCATCTTGGAATGTAGCACTCCAAAGCATAAAAGATACAGGTTAATAAGGAATGAAATAAATATTATGTTTATGTACAAGGCATTGAGCTAAGCCTTTTTACAAATATTATTTCTCTGACCCTCAGAACAACTTTAGAAGATGCTATTACTATCTCCATTTCAGAGTTGAGGAAACTGAGATAGATGGAACCTTGGTGACTTGCCAAAACTCACCTTGCTAGCAGATGTCTGAGACAGGTCTTCCTGACTCCAGACCTGGGACTTCATCCACTCTACCTAGAACCAAAGCGAAGCATAATCTTATGGGGAAAAAAAAAGATTTTTGATGAAACAGAAAACTTTCAAGCATTTCTGATAAAAATACTCAAGCTGATTAGGAACTTGAGATTACAAACATAATGGTTAAAGGAAACAAAAACAATGTAAGTTTATTTGAGCTGTTGACAAAGATATATGATGCTGAAGAACGAACTTTCTAAGAGGAAGAGAAGACAAAGATGTCCTTTCAGAACATTAATTTCTTCACCAAGCATGGACAGTGTTAATTTATTTTTAAAAAGCTGTCTAGAAGGAATATTGGTTCTGTTCTAAGGGTTCTGAGTGGAAAGAAAAAGGAAAGTCAAAGGTATACACAAGTATAGAAAATCAGAAGACAAGTAAGTGTTCATTAAGTGTATACTATATGCCAGGCATTTAAGCACTTTACACATATTATCTCGTTTGAACCTTATAACAACCCTATGAGTAATTGCTAATATTATTATTATTATTATTAGCTTTTTGGAGGGGAGAAGGCAGAACAATTGGGGTTAAGTGACTTGCCCAAGGTCACACGGCTAAGTAAGTGTGTCAAGTGCCTGAGGACAGATTTGAACTCAGGTCCTCCTGACACCAGGGCCAGTGCTCTATTCACTGCACCAACTACCACCCCAGTAGTTGCTATTATTACAACCATTTTCCTTTTGAGGAAACTGAGGTGGACAAATGTTAAGTGACTTGCTCAGAGTCACACAAATGAACAGAATCTGAGGCTAGATTTAAACTCAGACTTTTCTGACTCCAGAACCAATGTTCTATCCAATGATGTGGACGAAAAAAGGAGTAAGGGGGTACGGTTGGTATTCTTCAATAGTGGGGTACCTGAGAAGAACAGTGTACAAATGGGAAGGAAGGGTATAGGGGGTGGGAATCAGATGACACTCTCTACTAACTGAACTGGTCAGAGTATTAAACACATGGAAAGATATGTAGAGAAAGGGCTTGGTGTAGAAATACATTAAGCTCAACAGAGGAAGAAGCAGTAAGGCTATCTAATTTGATCCTCACAACACCATGTGTTAGATGCTGCTATTATCCTTACATTGAGGCTCAAAGACCCAGGTTCATACACAGTAAAGGTATAAAGCAGGATCCAAACACAGGTCTTACTGATTGCTAGTCCAACTCTCTACTATACTCTCTAGCTTCTTTGAATGCCTCTGAAGTCCTTTCCTCTAAGCTTTAAATTTACAGTCCCATAATTCTTAGAGTAATCTCTTCTGAAAGGTCTAAAAGCATGTATCTTTTCAAAACAGAGTGGGATGAAATTGTAAGGGACTTTAGAATAATGGTTATTTGAACTGGAAAGGACCATGGAGATGCGAACAAAGTTAAATGACTTGTACAAGGTCACATCTCTCATTAGGGGAAGAACTAAAACCAGAATCCAGTTGTCTGGCTCCTGGTCTACTCCTTTCATATTATACTTCTTCTTCTAAGTGGTCTCACTATGGCTTAGGTAGGATATAATGTCAGTTTAAGAGATGTATAATATTCCTAGAATGGATTTTAAATACAAAAATGAAGCAATTTTCTTACTGAATTATTGAATACCTTTAATTGTAGATTATATACTGTGAATTATTGATCCAATAATTATTTATGTGGACTATTAAAAAGAGTGATTCATCTTTTATTTTACCATCTTAAGCGATGCTAATATATTATTTACAATTATTGGGCTGGGAATGAAACACTTTTTAGTACAATACAATATTTCTAATGTAGGACAGGACTTACTGGGAGAGGAATATAATATTACATAATCAAAAATTAAATAACCTTATGTTTCAACAGGGAAAAAAGGATGCTCTACCCACCTCCTCAAGCATTTTAATTGCATGGCTCTTCATCAGGAATTAGGAACCTTTCATTTAGAGCTGAAATATTTAAAATGAAAAATATGGTATTTCAAGTGCTATTCTGTAGAATTTCCCACTCTGATGAAATAGATTCCTTCTTCTGCTTGATCTTTGGTATTATCTGGGTAGAGTATGAGCATGGGAATTGACAGGTTCTAAACCTGGTTCTGACACTAACTTTCTTTGAACCAAGACAAGTTCTTTGACCTGTTTGGCCCTATTTTGTTCTCTGGAAAATGAATGAGTCCAAATAAAGCACCACGTAAGTTTTAAAGGATTCTATCAATGTCAGTTATTCTAAGTATGAAATATTCTGTTCCAAATAAGTTCTCTCCCAGCTCCTCTGTTCCAAAGGCTGTTTTCCAAGATCTTTTTGAGGCAGACACTATGGTAAGCATTATTTTTTTTTCCTTTTTAAGGAATAGGGGTTAAGTAGCCTGTGCAGGGTCATACAACAACTAAGTGTCTAAGACCAGATTTGAACTCAGGTCCTCCTGACTCCAGGGTCAGTTCTCCTATCCACTGCCCTACCTAGATGCCTTTTCTTAGCACTTTACTAATTTTATGTCATTTGATAATTGGTCACTAAGAATGTTTGAGGGGGTGGTTAGGTGGTGCAGTGAATAGAACACAGGCCCTGTAGTCAGGAGGACCAGAGTTCAAATCCGGCCTCAGACGCTTAACACTCACTAGCCATGTGACCTTGGGCAAGTCACTTAACCCCCATTTCCCTGCCTCACCCCCTCCAAAAAGGCAAAAATAAGAATGTTTCAGCAAGAGATACTATGTCTCCAGTCCATTAGTTAATTTATTTATGTTTAATTAAGTCATGCAAAATGTATATACATATATTATCTATCTATCTATCTACACACACACATACACACATACATATATATATACATATGATTTTGTAAATCTTAAATTGCTAAATATTATATTGGTAACATTATGGTTTTTATTATTTTATTTTTTATTCTTATTCTTATTACTTATATCCCCAGAAACTGACCCATAGTAGTGCACATTAAATCTTAGTTGAGTGACTGGCCTATAATCCTCTTTAAGGAGCTCACAAACCAATTGGGAAGATAAGACTTACAAATATACCTTAATTGCAGAACAATATTTAGTAAAATATGATTAAATATTCATATGAAAGATACTCACCAGAATTTATTAGAAATTCATATTCTTTTTAGCAATAGTTTTACAATGCATAATTCACATTTGACATAGAATTTCCAAATTATGATGGATCGCAACTAAATGGGGCTGTTAAAGTTCAAGAGACATGATGATATGGTACACAGTATATCTGCATGTAGATGGTAATGACATACGCTGCAATGATTTCTACCACATATATATCCCTTATAGAGAAATGGAAGGAGGAAGGGAGTAAGGAAGGAAGAAAGAAAGAAGACTTCAGAAAAGAGGAAAAAACATAAAATGGTAGCTATAATGATAGATAGACAGTGATGCATTACTCATTGCACCATATAATTTTAGAAATAGAACGGATGTTAGTGATTATTAGTCCGACTAGTTTTTTGAACAGATTAATAAATTTAGACCCAGAGAGTGAAGGTAACTTGCTCAACTCCCGTAACTAAAGGTCACCAATAATTATCTATCCACTCAGAAATTAACTCCACATTGATATAAGAAGGAGATTATTTCTTCATTCTGTTTCAAAGCTTTGTAATCATCCCCTTCTGTCTGTTGTTAACTAAAGAACCCAGATTTTCTACCTTTAGCTGCTCTCTAAAAACCTGCAATGCATTCTTGACCTGGTGGCAACTAGAATTTAAGGGAATGGGTATCAGATGTCTAATTCACTTTTCAAAGACTAACTCCACCAGATGTACAATCCTGGTATGTGATGTAACTTATTTTTTTTCATAAAGAAAGAATGCCAGATTGATATGTCAATGTAAAAGCAACACACACACACACACACACACACACACGAAATAAAACAAGATCTTAACTCCATTCTGATTTCCCATTTACTCCTGGTATAGGAAGCCTTGACTGTCACTTGGATATTGCTAGAGGTTTCTCTGTAATTAGAAATGCAGTAACAATTGGAAGAGTTGTTCTAAGACATGGGGGAAAGTTCACAAAATTAAGATGTAGTTTCTGATATTCTACTGTCTGCACAATGGTTTCTGGTGTGTCCAACCCATAAACTTCTAAATTTATTTTTTTTCTTATACTGAACTTGACAAGTACCTTAGCATTTCCACATACAAAGGACAACAGAAAAAAAAAGAACACTGCACATGGAACAGTGACTTACACTGTGTAGGTTGCTGTGTGTTTCCATTTCATCCACTCCTGGTCTTGACCCTGACTTTTTAGCTTTATAACTATAGTTCTGCTGCTGACTCATCTTAGAACTTAAAAAAACTGGGCTCTCCACACCCTAGAAATTCAACCATACCTGGGACCCACTCAACCTGGAATCTTCTGCTACAAAGCTTGTCACCTTTTTCCTATTGGTGAATTTCTCTTAGGGCCTCCCTATTGTGGAAGGGACCAAGTCAGCCTCCATTCCCCTCCAGGCTCTGTTCCTAACTTCTACATTTCGTAATAGTTCCCCTACACTTGAAATAGTGGCAAAGTGAATAGAAAGCTGGGCCTGGATTCATGAAAACAAGTACTTACTAGTTGTGTGACCCTGGGCAAGTCACTTAACCTTGTTTACCTCAGTTTCCTTATCTGAAAAATGAAGTGGAGAAGGAAGTGGCAAACCACTTCAGTATTTTTCCCAAGGAAATTCCAAAATGGAATCTAGAAGATTTAAACATGACCAAAATGACTAAACAACAAAAGAAACATACTTGACATATTCTTCCATCCATCCTTTTCATCTTTTATTTCTGTGTTGTCTTTCCCACATTATTATATGTTTATGTGTATGTATGTATATATACATATACATATACATGTACATGTACACACATGTATGTATGTGTATGTACTTTACATTAAAATGTGATCTGAGGACAGAAATAGTCAGTTTGTATTCCTATCCCTAGCATTTTGCACAGTGCCTTACATATAGGAAGTATAGCAAATGCTTAATAAATACCCATTTCCCTCTTTCCTCACCTCCACCCCGTACCATGATTCCCAAATCTGAGTGCTACTCAATGTACTTGCACTCATGCTACTTTTCCTGTGGGTGGGGTCCCTCTCCTTGCAGTATTCATAGCTTCTGTGTAGTCTAGGTCTGGATAAAGCCCCCCCCCCAAAAAAATGACTGGTATTTTTGTCCAAATTCCTTTATCATCATTCAGTCTGGTGCCCTATGTTCTTTTTTTCACTTCACTAATGGTAGGTATATAGGAGAGATTGGTTTCAGAGCTTTCCATTCTATAACAGCCAGGCTTCAAATTGAATTCAACAAAATATCCCTTCATCTGATGAAGGGATATTTTCTTCAATTGCTGGTGGTATAACCTTTATGTTTCACAATGAGGACCACTCAACAGTGTGGTTTGTATCTATTGGAACAGGAAGATATGACCATCACTATAAACTGTTTTGAGGTGGTGGTAGAGGAAGCAACTCTAAATATTAATCCTGAACCCATAGCTGACTAACCATATGACCCTGGGAAGGCAATTTAATTTCCACAGAATTAGACAATTTTAGCATTTGGAAAGACCTTTGAATATATCAGGTATACCAGTTACCTTATCATATAGATAAACCAAACAAACAAACAAAACTGAAATCTAGAAAGGGTTAAGTTACCTACCCAAGAGTACTTTAACAACTGGTAGCAGAACCTAAATAATAACATAAATATTCCAGCACCTAGTTTCATGCTCTTTTTACCATATCATGTAGTCTTTCTATATTCTTAGTTTCACAATCTTTACAATGGGCAATATATTATGTCTTGCTTTTCTCAAAAGGACTAGGGAGGGGGTTAAATAAAGTCATCAAGGTCATAAACAATAAAACATGCATCATATTATGCAAATGTAAAATAGCAACATTGCTTTCACACTGATTTTGTTGCAGGCGAGACAGCCTACAATTAAACAGAGGAAGGAATTACAGAATTCCTCTGGTGAGATGAGGAGGTCCTTTGACCAGGCATCTAGTCCAATTTCTAAATGAAATACCTGCTATGACGTTCAACCACAGTAGGTATCTAGTTGTTTTTTTTAATATCTCCAGCTACTGTAAATTCATTGATTAAAAGAAAGATTATTTCATTTTTGGACATATCGAGTAGTTATAAATATTCTTCTTCCTGTAAGAGGGTGATGTCTCAGATGAGGATAATGTGGCTGAATGGAAGGGAAAATGAATTACGTTAATTGTGGGTAGAAGGGACACTGCAGGGGAAAAAAAAACAAACCTCACAGAGAAAAGACTCAGGGTAAAAAAGACCAGATGCCCTGTTTCCTAATATCCAATTTCGATTTGACTGATTTGTGCACTTTGAAAGTAATAGCTATAAACTCTGACTTCTAGAACTGTTTGATGGGAGTGGGGGGAAATGGGTATTACTTGGTTATGGTATAGTTATATGATCTAGTTATGCTGGTAAACCAAAACATTAACTATCTACCTACCTACCTACCTATCTATCTATCTATCTATTTATCTATCTATTTTTACCATGAGTTGACTGGAGATACTTTCATGAACCAGTAGGTTTTCTGGTCTGATCTAAGGGATTTTAGATAGCTGAGGTTAGAAACATAAAAATCACTTTCAGATTCCAGGATAGAGGTACAGATGGATCTTGGAAGAGATTTCATAGTATGCAATGCTATCCACTGCTTGGAAGAGCTGAAGGGGGCAAAGTATTGACTTTGCTGCACTTTCATTTTCTACTCTGATATTGAAACTTCTATAAGCCTGGATAAAAGAACAGACCTGGAGAAGTCCTACAAGATCCCGAGTCTAGAATTTTTACTTTTGGCAAACAGGCTTGATGCTATCTAGATGTGCAGACAATAGAATGGACCTGGAAGAATTCTGCAGATCCCAGGCTTAGGGATTTTACCTTGATTTAATGATTATACTCCTACCTAAAGCAGCTGAGAAGAGGAATCATCCACATGGAAAAGCCAACAAAAATGTGTCCATACCCATCAAGAGAGTTGAGAGGCCTAAAGGAAGAACAGCTTGAGTGAAACAGCCAACAAAGAATCAGCTCTGCCCATTAGGAAGTAGTTGTACATATTGTTACTGAGCAAGAAAAAAGATATCAAACCCTGGAGCTTTGAGTTATCAATCTATGTGGATGTGTGTTCCCTACCCATGTACTTCTCTACTATGGTTCTGTAAGCTGATCCCCTCTTCCCTGACAGATACTGTATTCATCATTGTGTGTCTGGTTTATAGGCACATTATCCTGTCATTATATCATATAATTTTATGCTTTCATTCTTTTTGCTTTGTTTTCTGTTTTACTAAATGTTTCTGAAGAGTAGTTAATGGAGTTCAGCTAGATGATTTATCAACAGCATACTGGTGGGGACTCCTAAGCTACAATGTCCAATTCTAGGAGGACAGCCACCCACTAGGTTATCAATCTTCCTAATGCCACAAGCCTTTAATACTCATACGTGGGTATATCTGGATGTGTGCAGACCTTCCTGGAGAAGGATAGAGGAGCAGTGTCTCGGTTCCTAAGACCACTGGAAATATGTGTTTTCTGATGGTCTTAGGGGACCTGTTCAATCCCCAAAGGGGTCATGACCCACAGGTTGAGAATCACTGCACTAGGGTAACCTCTAGAGAGTGAGTCATAGTAGTGTGGCCACTCTACTTTGAGGTTTCCCAACATAGCATAAGGTGAGTAGTTGTTGGCTTGAGGTAGCCAGGAAAGAAGAAAAAGAGGGGGTTGGGATTGGAACTTAGATGACATGTCATGTCTGTACTACCTCTTATATCGAGTCCAAATGTTCATTCTTTTGACTTCCATCCATTGGTCTCAGTTTTATCCTCTGGGATTTTATTTAGGTCCAGATAAATTTCTGCTAATCCATCTTGCAAACCAGATCTCCAAAGACCAAAGAAGTTAAACTACTGAATATACATTCCCTATAATTTTCTTAATCTTCACCCCTGTCATGTCTCCTATCATTTGATCAACTTTTACTTAGAGAACTGTAACCAAATCAATACTATCATAGTCACTGAAAAGAGCCCCTCCATAAATTGTCCTATTGTTTCACTTAGCATCCCATTGACATACCAGATCAAAACATCCTTCTCTGGCCATCACTCTCAATTACCAACCCTATTAGAATCAATGGATAAGAATTGTATTAAGTTTTTTCTGTGTCAAAAATTTTGTTAGATGAAAGAAATATGCAGAAAAGGCAAAAAATAGTCCATACCCTCAAGAAACATAAATTCTACTTGGGAGACAATGTACAAAAACAGGAACATTCAAAGTAGATACCAAGTAACTCAGAAGAAAAGTGATAAAGAGATGTAGGCCTTGTTCCTGAGATGGCCATTTATTTACATTTTGAAGGAAGCCAAAGTCTCTTACAGGAAGGGAGGAATATTCAAGGTATCCAAGATTTGAGAAATGTAAACTCCTTGAAAATAAGGACAACCTGGATCTTTTGCACTTGAAACAGCACGCATTCAAATTGTTTTTCAGTCATATCTGACTCTTCATGACCCCATTAAGAATTTTCTTGGCAAAGACACTAGAGTGATTTGCCATTTCCTTCTCCAGGTTATTCCTACAAATGAGAAACTGAGGCAAAAAGGGTTAAGTGAGTTGCTCAGGTTCACACAGCTAGCAAGTCTCTGAGGCCAGATTTCAGCTAAGGAAGAGCCTTCCTGACTCTAAGCCTGGCACCCTCTCTGTTGAGATTTAGGGTTTAGGGGTGCTTCAGAGCCCAAAATATCAACACAATTTGACTCAAATCTTCTCTCAAAGTAAAGCAAAGTTTAAAGATTCACTTTAATGGGTAGACTCTTAAGGAACCTAAGTATATGAGAAGTTTGTATTGACAAGCAGGCCAGAATAATCTGACACAGAATGAGTCTGCACTAGATTGAATTCTCTGCCTCTTCATGGAGGCAAGATTGATCTTAAAAGCAGAAAGGTTGTGGGAGGATTTAGAGGTTCTCTAGAAAAGGAGCTTATAGAGGGTCTTGAGGAGTAGTCTAAGGAGGATCTTTGATGGAACTGATGTCAGACTCCAGTAATGAGATTAAGGGTGGGAAATAGTTGAATGCTACCTGGAGATGACAAACAAGGAAAAGGCCAGGTTAGTTTAAGGTTAACAGATTTGAGTATAGATATTTTGATAGCATCAAGGGTGGAAAGTAGCTGGACAATAGAGGATTAGGCTAGGTTAAGAGTATCAGAAATGGTCATGGGGGGGGAGGGGGCAGAGCTAAGATTGAGAGTAAGCAGTGACTTCTCTAAGCTCCCCAAGAATTTTGTCCTTGGGAGCTAAAAAGTAAATTTGAACGGATTTAAGAGTGACAGAACCCATTGGGAGACAGAGAGTGACAGATTCCCAGCCCAGAGAAGTGCCTAATCAAGTCGGGGCAGGGAGAACAGAGCACACAAGAGTGGCACCAGCACAGACCTGAGAGTAGAGTGTGGCAGACTGGGCTGAGACTGAGAGCAGACTCACCCAGCTGGAGGCTTCTGCAGCCCTCTCACAGGAGGTGAGGACCAACAGAACTGGGTAGGACAGAACACAGGGCACATAACAGGGCCAGCGGTTTTTCCTGGGGCTAGCAACCTGCGGCCTGGATTTTTGAAGCTACATGCCCAGACTTTCAGAAGTTAGGATGGAGGAATGAAATCTAGGGGCTCTCATCCCCCTCCCTGACACACAAAAAAATCAAGAGGTAAAAGCCCCACCTAGAGTACATTCTTGCATTAGTGTAAACAGCCCCAGGCTTGGAAATCACTGAGGAAGGGGGAAGGGATATTGTACTGTACGGAGCCTAAACCCAGGTGGGTGGCGCCAGCAAGCACTAACAACAAAAGCCCAGGT
>CM053583.1:68464198-68482222 GCA_028627135.1 Pseudochirops cupreus | reverse complement strand
ATCCCAAAGAGATTACAGAAGTGGGAAAAGGTCCCATATGTGCAAATATATTTATTGCAACTCTCTTTGTACTTGCAAAAAACTGGAAATATAGGGGATGCCCATCAATTGGGGAATGGCTGAACAAGCTATGGTATATGAATGTAATGGAATACTATTGTGCTATAAGAAATGGGAAGGAGATGGACTTCATAATTACCTGGAGAGCCTTATATGGACTGATGCTAAGTGAGAAGAGCAGAACAAGGCAAAACCTGTACACAATCACAGACATGTCGTACATATAATGAGCAACTTTGATAAGCTGAACTATCCTCAACAACGCACAGCTAAAGACAACTCTACAAGCCTCAGGATGGAAGGAGATACCTAAATTCAGAGAAAGATATAGAAAAACTATAGTTTAAATGGAGACTGAAGCAAAACACGCTATTGTTCTCTTTCAAAAAAAAAAAAGGTAAGAGAGATTTGGGCCTAGGATAATGAAAGGCTTATGGCCTTAGGAAAACACCGTATCAAGTGGGAAGATTCAATCAGAGTTCAAGGGTTTTCCCAGAGCCTGTACCCCATCATATCTACTGTAAGCACTTAAAAATTTGTCATTTATTAATTCTCTAGCATGCACATCTTGTCTAAGATGCTATTGTACTACTCAGCAAAAGTAATGGTTCTTTCTACAAATGATCAAAATGTCTTCACTGGTATTAAGGTGCAGTGGAGTGGAAGTCTTTCAACATTTATGCAACAGAGATAAGACCTCCAATATATGCTGTTAGGTACTTAAAGAGAAAGACTATAAAGACACAGGAAAAAAAATAGTGCCTGTCTTCAAGGGGCTGACATTTTGGAAGTGAAAAAAAGTCACATACCAAAAGACAAATTGGAATGAGATGAAAGCAAAAAACATAATATGTTGTATGAATGTTCAGAGTTTTGAGGAAAAGAGACTCCCCAATGTAAAGCCAAGCATGAGCAGCTTTCCAGAGGACTGCTGCTGTCAACAGCTTTCAAGGTTCTGATTAAACAGTTCAGTAAACTCTATTTATTCAGTAACAAATTAAGACAAAACATTCAAAGAAAGTCAAGGTACAGCATTCACAATGTTACACCTTATCACTAAAATAGCCACATAGTTTTCACCAAAGTGGTCACACAGTTTTAAGCAAAGTACATTCATTTAGTCAATAACAAAGTCCTTAATTCAATCACAAAATACAAAAGGCAAAGAACGTCCTCCACCCATGGGGTGCAATTAATTTACAATATCATAAGTCACTACTCAGTATCTTCTTAAGGGATAGTGGAAAGTATAAGAGCCATCCAACCCTGGGTCACAAGTAAGTTACAATTTCATCAGTCACTACTCAGTACTCTCTTAAGGGGTAGTAGAAAGTACAAAGGCCATTCACCCCTAGGTCACAAGTAAGCTACAATTTCATCAAGTCACCATTAAAGACCCAAAGAGAGGTCTTTTCACCTTGACTTGAGGCAGGCTGTCAGCTTCCATGGTTCCTCTTCCACGGTCCCAGCAACTGCCCAATCCCAACCAAGGGTCACCTGAGTTCAAAGGCAGACAGCTCCCATTTCCTTGTCCAGCTCTCTGTGCAGTTCCTGTTCCATATTGAAGCTCATAGTGTCTAGTCCACCTCAAGTCTTTATTCAAATACCAGGAAATCAAGTCCCAGAGCCAGAAAGTCAAAGTTATTACAGTAGCCACAAAGTTGGTACACATGGATAATGCAATGAACACCCGCATTCCCAAGCCTTCACAACAGAATAGGTTCTCTCAAGTAGGGGTCCTCCTCTTTCACACATGGTAGCTTCTCAGTACAAGTTCCAGCTGGTTCAGCAGAAGTTCTCAGAAGAAAAGTCTCAGAAACAGTTCCCAAAAGAAAAGTCTCAGTAGAAGCTTGGTTCTCAAAATCAAAATCACTTTCTGGCCTCTCCTCCTCAGCCACCACTTGGCTTATTCCAAGAAGTTCTTTCTCAATTCTCAGTTCTAATTTATCTTCTCAGTTCTTCTCAATCCTCAGTTCAGTCCTCAGTCCAGCAGTAACAGCCCAGGCTCCAGATGCTCACTGAGAGAAATTCTGGCCTCTCTCAGCTTGGGCTTTTCCTTATATAAGGTTTTAGCTCCTCCCCATTTTGCCCCTTCCTCTTATAACAGGAAGTTCTTCCCACTGTGGGATTCACACATTCTGGATCATAATATTTGATGCAATTGCACTTGAAACAAGGTGCTAAATGCTTGCCAATACAATGAGATCTTCAAATTACATTACTATTACACCCATCCAAAGGAATATACTGAAGAGAGAAATATACACAAATAATCATTTGACTGGAAGGGATCCTTAAATCATAGGATATCAGGATTCAAACTAGAAGAGACCTCAAAACTTCTCTAGATCCTCACCATCATTTTCTATTTAAGATACATTCAATTGAAGTCTCTTGCTGCAAGTGACATAAGTTGGCTTTTGAAATATCACAGAATGATAGGCTTGGAAAGGATCTGTGAAGTTATCTCATCCATGGCCTCATTTTCCACTGGGGAAGCAAACTACATCTTCCAAATTTAAATAACTTGTCTAAGGTCAGTTATTAAAGTAAATTATTCTGATTTCAGCCAACATTCCACATGCCTTCTAGGTGAGATGAGACTAGAGTTTTTTGTTTTTTTTTTTGCAGCCCTCAATTCAGAACTCATCTTATTACATCTAGCTTCATCTATTCAGAACAAAATCTTAGCATCATCTATTTTTTTTTAAATTCAGTACACTAACTTTTATTTCTGTTAAGATTTGAAAGTTCCTACATCTTTCTACTAACCACATAGGTCATGCTTAGAAGAATCTAACTTCTGCCATCAGGCAATTAAGTAATTGAGATCCTTTTTATAATTAACAATTGTGCCTAAAGAAAATGTCTCTGCATAAAATCACTTCTAATGAAAACCCAGAATTAGCTGAAAAAACGCAGTATGATAATTTGAAGTCAGAATTATGTGAGTGATGATTTCCTAAACAAATAAATAAAATTGTTTCTGTCATTTCTTGTAAACCAGCCATGAAATGCCTGGCAATCTAAATGGCAGAGAAAGAGCCTTAGAGTTTTATGTATGATTGGACTGCATGTTACAGGATGAACTTTAATTAGAACATCACTGGTGTCAAATTAGTAATAAATGTTTAAGACAACCCAAGGTAACAGGACCATGGGAACTGGGCTAATGTAATATCTGCTGTAAATTGCAAAGGATTTACATTTTCCATTAGCACAAAGTCATAAGCATAAAAATGATAAAAGAGTTACATCCAGTTCATGTGTTCTTAAACTCAATGAAAAATTTTAGGGAAGGTGTCTCGGATGGGGGAAGGTTGTGGGTTTAGTTTTAATATCTTTTGGGAGCTAATACTTATCTTGAGCTCCAAGGATTCAATTTTTTAACAACAACAATAACAACAGCAACAAAACAACAACAACAACAACAAAAGCAAACATTTAAGCATCTATTATGTATGGGACACTATAACCAGTGTTAGGTATAAAAAGAGAAATACAACACTATCCTGCTCTCAAGCAGCTTATGATCTAATGGAAAGGAGGATAAATCCATATATATCCTACCTACCAATGATCCCATGAACTATATTTCTATAAATTAAAAGTAGAATGAGATATATGCAAATTAAATGGCCAAAGAAAACACTGACTTTAGGAAAAAGAAACAATGTTTGCCTAAGGTCATCAGGAAAGACTTTCATGGGAAAACTATCACCTGAGATAATACTCAGAGAAAGGGAGGTTTAGGAAAATAGAAGTCTGAGTGTGCATAAATCCATTCCAAGCATGGGGAATGGTCGGAACTAAGATAGAGATAGAAAGAGGTTCAATAAGAATAGGCAAGATGGAAGAAAGATCGGTTTGTCCATATGGAATATGTGAAGGGAAATAGACAAGATAAGGCTGAAAAGGTGGAGTAGATTCAAATCTTAGAGAGTTATGAATTTGTACTTTATCCCAGAGATAGTCAATAAAGTTTTATGAGTAGAGAAACTGTGTGGTCAGAGCAATGAATTATAAAATTACTCGGACAAAGATGAGTAGAAGGGGTTGAAAGCCATTGGAGGCAAGGTGGTCAATGAGGAGGCCATTATTATTCTATATGTCAAGAAAAGAAGATTTGGATACACAGACACACACACAACCTTCTTACTCCCTTCACATAGAAATCTAAGAGTAGGGTTGCAGCTCAAAGTTACCATGTCAAATTCTAACACCATGGAAACATTGCTACTTCCCTGTTGTTTTTGTTGTTGTTGATGCTGCTGATAGCCTTCATATAAAACTTTAAGGTATACAAAATGCTTTACAAATTATGAACTTATTTGATCATCGTAACATTCTTTGGAAGCTTGTGCTTTTTTATCTCCATTTTAGAATATCTGAACATTCAAAATTCTCCACAATCTTATGCTACCTTCCCTTCCCTGTACCGACTCCTAATATTCTTCTTACTAAGTCTATGTTCTATTCATACTGATACTTTGGCTTGATCCAGACACATTCTTTACTTTCCTAACTCCATGCTTTTCTCAATGGTAGCTCCTAAATTTATAATAATCATCTCATTTATTTCACCTATTTAAATTGTTCCCATGGCTGAACACCTAGCTCAGACATTACCTTAATAAAATAGATTTAGAATTGAAGGCATTGCAATGTATTTCCTTCATTTGAAATATGAGGTACTTGAGGCCCAGAGCTTAAGTGTCAAGCTTAGTGTCATAGTTAGTAGCAAAGGCAAGAATCAAATTCCAAGATCTTTCCACTATACTACTCAATACTCATTTTCCAAGATACTTCTTCCAATCCCTCCAACTCCTCCATCTAACCTCCTTTGGTACCTGACTCTAATATTCCTTCAAGTTATTATTCTGTGTCTCTACTGAGTTTCATCACCAAAGTTTTGCAAAGTCATTTACACCATCTGGATCCACATTCTCAATTCTCACACATTACTAGGTCCCTACCAATCTGGCTCCACAGGCTTCCACTTTCCTGAAATTGCTTTCTCAAAGCTCATAAATTATCTTTGGACTAATAAATCAGCTGGCTTTTTTTATTAAATCAGTGTTCAAACTCTGACTTTGTTACACCTACACATGTTAATAATGTTGACTATAGCTGCCTCTGGGATCCTGACTTGGTGGTTAAGACTCTCTCTTCCTATGTGTCTGCCTACTACTTCAAATTCCCCTTTGCTAGATTTGCTTTCATCTCTATCCCCTAAGCATTTCTATCTTACAAGACTCTGCTATGGATTGCCATCACTTAGGATAGATTTTTTTCTCCCTTGGTGATCTAATATTTTCATCTCTATGCAGCTGATTCTCACATAGATAAATTTCCAGCCATGGATCTCTTACATTGAGCCTACAACTCTTAATTTCCTTGTGAAAATATCCATCTTGATGTCCTCTCAATGACTCTCAATATGTCCAAGGCAGAATTCATCTTTTTCATTATAAACTCACCACATACACCAAATTTTTATGTTGTTAATGAAATTACCTACACTTTCCAAATTCCCCAGATATATGACCTCAGTTATTTTTAACTTTTTTCTTTCTATTTATGATTGGTTGCCAAGTTCTGTGTATTGGATCTCTATCATATATTTCACATCTATTCCTTTATCTCCATCAATATGTTGAATACCACTCTAGTTCAGAGTGCCCTTATTACCTCTCACTGAGACTATGGTAAGAATCCTAATGGAAAGTGATGGAGGGGGCAGGTTGTAAAGTGCATGAAATACCACATAGGAGACATTATATTTTATCCTGGAGGTAACAGGAATCCATTATATTTTGTTGAGTAGTGAAATTACATGGTCAGACCTATACATGATCACTTTGGTAACTGAGTAAAGAATGGATTGAAATATAGAGACACTTGAGGGATGGAGGGCAAATTAAAATTCTATAGCAAAAGTTCAGGCCTGAGGTAACAAGAGCCTGAGCTCTCACCTTCTGAAAGAAGTCTTTTCTTATCTCCTTCACTTGTCATTGTATGTGTGTGTGTGTGTGTGTGTGTGTGTGTGTGTGTAATTTTACATGTAGAGTTGTTTGCATTTGATCTCCATAAGAATGTGATTCCGTCAGGTGAGAGACCATATTTTTGCTAGCAATAGTGAGTGGGTATACTCATGAAGAACCAGTACTAGGCAAAAGTGGTCAGACAGATAATTATAACCAGGTAACAGTGATATAATAAAGTTTAGAGATGCAATAGTATCTAGCAAGAGAAGGTAATCAACAGTGTCAAATGTTGCAGAGACATGGAAAATGAGTAGTCAAGAAGAAGAGTTCAAAATCTACTTTTGACATTTACTTAATGATAATAGGGAAGCCACCCAAATTCCCAAACTATACAATAATGCCCATATCACTCTTGAGACTAATATGAGATGATATACACAAAGAATTATATAAATGTTTGTTGAAATCACTACTACTAACTTGTCAAAATTTAAAATCTCTCTCTGTAGCATCTGAACTCATATTTAAAGGATAATAAGAACTAAGTGGAAATGCTGAAGGCAAAGGACCAAGGTACATAATCTCCAACTCATGGTTTAGAAGTAGAAGATTCTTTAGAAATTGCATAATCCAGTCCCTTTGTTTTACAGATAAGTAATAGAGAGCTATTAAGGTGAAGTTGTGCATGTGTGTGTGTGTGTGTTAAAGAATAATCTCTTTATTCTGCTTGGTCCTACAGAATAGAAGTAGGAACATTGGGTAAATATTAGTTTGCAGTTTGTGTTGCTTTTATATCATGCTTAATTTTCAGTTTCCCTCAGGGTGAGATTGATCCAAGATCATAATTTGTACTTCCCTCTGAAACCCTAAACCAAATGAACATCACCATGAAATTGATGACTAGATAACAACAATAACAACAATAATCATTTACCACCTATTAATCTCTGATTGAACACCATATAACAATCACACTCCATTATTTGTTCCCCCAAACTATCTGATTAAAATATAGATTTAACAGCTTACTCGATTTTCTTTCCCAACTAACCTCTTTGACCCAACCTTCATTCAAGTACAGAACAGAGTTATAAATATATTTTCCTAAAACAAAACAAATAAACAGAAAGTTACACCTGGAAGATTCCTTACAATATAGTACTTCAGAATTGGGGGAAGTCTGCAGACAACATAGTAAAAGCCTGTCATTTCACAAATGAGAAAACTGAAGGTCAGAGAGAAAAACTGATATGTAAAAGGTGACAGATTGGTGGACTTGAATGTTGGTTTTCTAAATTCAAATTCAATACTCATTTCATTCCCATGATGATTTCTACTTCTATTGATCAACAGGATAAACCAAACTTCCCTCATTTGACCTTTATTCTAGTCTTTTGTCTATCTGACATTTCAATTTAACTCTTCTGTGGGACTTCTATCTTGATATAGTCTTTGATGTTTATTTATTTTAAGTTAAGTTCATGTGCTATGTTGAACAAAATAGTTCCAGAGGTAAATCATAAGATGAGCTAGGTTGTGTAAAGACAGAGTTATGAGCCTGGAGTCAGGAAGACCTGATTTTGAATCGTAAGTCAGACACTTACTAGCTGTATGAACATTTAACACATCTATTTGCCTCAATTTCCTCAACTTTAAAATAGAAGTAACATTTACCATGGTTTTTGTGAGGATCAAATGAGATAATATTTTAAAATTGTTCAATAATGAAACTGATACATAATAGGCAGTTAATAAATTAATAATAAATTAAACAATGAGCACATATTTTCCTTCCTTCTTTTTTTCTTCCTTCTTTTCTTCTTTCTCATCACCTAACCCACGAACTAGTGTACCCCAACATAATGGATCTATCAATAGCAACACATTTTTTTTTCTTCTGCCCCTCCCTCAAGTCCCCAACTTTAGTGAATAGTGTTGGTAACTGACAAATTGTCTCTTAGTGTTAAAAGAATCACACTGGATGATGTAATAACTGTGACATGTAGATCATATAAGTAAATAACTAGGTGACATATTGGGAACAATCTATTATCTGGGTTTATGTCCAAATTCTGTTCCTTATTAAAACAATAATTGTTTTTGTAAAAAAAAAATACAGTAAAAATATTTATATAGTAATTTATGTTTTACATAGCATCATTCCCATAAACATCCTATGAGGCAATATGCTAACATGACACTACAATAACTAACATTTTTATAGTGCTTTATTTACCTTTACTGGTCCTGGTGTGAAAGTCATTCTAGCAATGTGGGTCAACAACTACATGGCAACTTGCAACCATAGAGAGTTTGATGGGTCCCTCCAAGGTTAGGTGACTTGCAAAATCAGAATGTGTCATGGATGGGAATTGAAGCCAGGTTTTTTTGACACTGAGGCCAGCTCTTTAGCCACTATAATCCTTCTTCATTCATGATCTTTAATATATATTCTCCTGTTCCTTATTGGATGTCATGTAAAAATGTACCCATGTTATCTGTTAGGAGCATCATAGACCTGTGCGATAAGTCCTGTAGGTGTCTCCATTTTATTAATGAGGAAACTGAAAACCACAGAAAATCAATGAGTTCCCTTTTGGTCACATGAAAATAAAAGCTTTGTTGATTATTTCCAATGCATCCTGTAAATCCCTGGTTTGTACATAGTTGAATATTGAATGCTTGTTTGTTCCCATTAGGCTCTGAGGAAAACAGGGAGTGTCCTTTATGTTTCTTCAGCTCTTAGCACAGTGCAGAACACATAGTAGGTACTTAATAAATATTGACTAACTAATTGCCCTCAGATCTAACAATTGCATTGCACAACATAAGATATCACAATAGTGCCACAAAGTACAATGGTGAATTGGGTTCCACTCTTCACCATGGGCCACATCAGCAACACAAGAAAGAGAGGGAATGAAGTTCTGATGAAATAGAATTGGTCCTAAAGTAAGAGGAAACTCAAGGAAGTTTGAATTACTTCCTGTGAGAGTTTGGACAATTCATTTCCACTTTCTTGGACACAGTTTTCCTCAGATGTAAAATGAAAGGACTGAGCCAGGTGACCTAAATGATCCCTTTCAGTTCTAAAAAACTCTGATCCATTTAACCCCTACTATCTGATTAAAAATTGGTTAGATCAACAACCTAAAGAGAGACATCATGGCACAGTGAAAAGATAATAATACAAGCTAATAACAATTATAAAAGTTATACATCAATCAATGTGTGCCCTGAACTGTGCTAAGCACTTTACAATTATTATTTCATTTGATCCTCTCAGTGACCTCGAGAGGTGGGTAAAAAGAGTGTTGAATTGGTGTCAGGATGACCTGGGTTTTAATCCTGCCTCTGAGATTAAGGAAAATATGTAACTATGGGCAAATCACTGAGGAATTTATGTGGCAGGGTGGACCAGAAGTCAAATGAGTTTAAATCTGACATTTACAAACTTTGTGACCCTGGACAAGTCATTTAACTTCTTTCTGCCTTAGTTTGCTCAACTGTAACATGGGGATAATAATAGCCTCCATCTCACAGGGTTGTTATGAGACTCAAATGACATACTACTTGTTAAGTGCTTAATACAGTGCCTAGTATATACTAAGCATTTAATAAATGCTTATTTCTTTTCCTTCCCCTTTCAGTTACCCTTTTCTATCTCATAAACTTTTTTTTGGAGGGGGGAAGGCAAGGCAATTGGGGTTAAACGACTTTCCCAAGGTCACACAGCTAGTTAAATGTCAAGTGTCTGAGGCTGGATTTGAACTCAGGTCCTCCTGATTCCAAGTGCTCTATTCACTATCTCATAAACTTTTGAAACACATACTAACAAAGAAATTTTGGGGGATTTCAATATGATGAAAAGAATTCCTTCAAAACTCATACAATCCTGGGCACTTATCCCATTTGCTATCTGAACTTTCTGAGTATTCTGTTTACAACCTGAAGCAAGAGGCTGACATCAATCTGCTCCTAGTCTCCACATATTAAATCGACAAAACACAATACATTGCTTCTATCTCCCCTTGTTCTCAGACATTACCATTCATGACACACAGGAAGTGAAATGAGTGAGAGGTGAACCTGTCCTATAGATAAACAACTTTCTCATTTCAACTTTATACCTTTTCCAAGTGGAGAGATTGCATCGTGTAACTGCATCTGTGCCCATGAACAGAGCTCTACTCCAAACAATCTGAATCTTCATCAGCACTTCAAAGGAGAGTTCAGGGAAAACTAAGGTGAAGTCAACAGGGGCTTTGTGCATAGAGGGCGCTTCAGGGACTAAATAAATTCCAAATCAATACATTCAAAGAAAGTCAAAATTAAGAGGCAAGAAAAATGTGCAACCTAACATTTATATTTATTGCAATGAGAAAAATTACCATATATATTCTAATAAGACCACTTGTTTTCTTGAGATCACACAAAGGTGATTTTTCCACTTTCCTAATGGCACTCTAATCCTTTCCACTAAACTCCTTCTCTAATGTTTCATGGTGACATGGAGATAACCCTGGGTTCTCTCAGGAAGACCCAGAAACATTCTAGGTCAAGTCAAATCAAGTAAAAAAGCATTTGCCAGAGTGTAAGCTTTGGCAGCAAAGGTTTTCAGGATAAGCCTAGTGATTGACTTTGTTTCTGACATCAAAATGTCAGCTTCATTAAATTAAGAGGCTGATCAGCAGGTTGACCACAGAATACTGAGTTTTTTTGGCTAGAACTATTCATAAAAGCCTAAGAAGGCACAAAGAGGTTGGTTGAAATCCAAACTAATTGAAGGAGCTACCCATACAAATGAAATCACAGGTCTTTGAAATACTGAAGAAATCTTGCCGCAAGTTGAAGCTTTCATTTTATCTTTAAAATAGTTTTAGTCATAATTTTTAAAAACAATTCATTTTCTGATATTATCGCACATTCACACACACTAAATGTTCTATTGTGACAAAGAAAAAAATAACCAAAAACTCAGTAAGTGTATCTAATAGTGCATTCGACTCAGGTATCTCTTGTCCCCTATGTGATCAGTTCTCTAGGACCAGGATGATTCATTGAAACTAACTGGGACATTATTTAATTAAATATTTCAAGTCATGGTGCATATAATTCTCCTTCCTTTATTCTGCATTAATTTCTACAAATATTCCCATGTTTCTTTGAATTCTTCATATTTGCCTTCTCTTTAATGTTCAATAGTATTCCTAGGAATACTTGCGAGGAATCACTAGCATCATCAGTTGGCTCACATCCCACTGCCTCCATAAAATCTTCCCTAGTGAATAGATTTTTCTCAGTTGTAAGTCATTTCTTTCCCATCTGATTTCATAACAGTCACTATTCCTTGTATGTACTTATGTTCTCATCAGTTCATCTGTCTTATCTATAGATGCCATATCCCCTACTAGACCATAAGCCCTTCAATAGCATAGAGCACATCCCATTCCACTATGAATCCTACGTGGTGCCTAACATTAGGCACTTTACAAATGTTTGTTAAATGAATGAAAGAGTTTATAATGAACTATTTAATAATTCATATTTAATTCAATGATCCTTCTTTAGTATGTTCTCAGTAGGAGATCTGAGTTGAAACTGAACCTATAGAGAAATAAGTATTCTCTATCTCTGGACCTTTGGCTAAAGTTCCAATATGGGGCTTTTATTAAAACTTATGATATTGGAGAAGAATGAAGTTTAATTACCCTAGATTTCAAACTCAGGAATTCTACATTTCCAGTTTTAATAATGTTATTGATATCTTTAGGCCTGAGGAAATCACAGAAACTCTTAAGTAGTGTTTCTACCAAATTGAGGGAATCACCTATAATACATTCCACAGGAATATCAGTCTGACACTACTGATCTAGTCTAACTCCTTTTTTTTTTTAAATATTCTTGAAGGAGTCTTGGGCTAGAGAGTTGAAATGATGTATTGATGGAGAAAGGAAGGAAGTTGTGAACAAAAAGATGAATTTCACTGACTTCACAGTTCATTTCTTGGAGCCTAGGAACATTCACAGAAATATTTTATCCAAAATGTGTTACACTGAATTAATTGACTTGATGTTCTATTTTTATTCTTAATAATTCTATGCATACCTCCCAAGAATCACATAATTGATGAGTTTGGAAAGGGTTTCAGAAGTCATCTAATCCATTGCTATCACCATTCCAATGTCCTCAACAATAACAAAAAAAAAAAATGGCCCTCTGACCTAAAACCAAATGTTTCCAGTGATGAAGAACTTATCATCACCACCATAACCCAGGAAGTCCAAGGTGCTTTTGAACAGACAGAAATTTTAGTACCCATCCAACCTCCCTTAGACTGAAATACAATCTACCAGTATGCAACTCACATCCATTGGTCCCTTTTGAGGGCAAACAGAACAAGTCTAATCCTTTTTTCATTTGAACAGATCTTCACATGCATGATAATAGTGATAATATCTGAGTCCTCTTAAAGCTTACTATTATTGATTCTGTCAGGTGATCCTTTTATAACATGATGTTCAGTCTTCTAACCGTCCTGCATACCTGAACAGAATGTATCTATCATGATATTTTTGTAAATGTACGTGTGTGTGATGCACACAACTGACTACAATACTATGCAGCATCACACAATTGCTTCATGGGAGAGGTAGGTCGTGAGGGTTATAAAATGTAAAACTGGAAGAAACTGTAGAATTCTACCACACTTTTTCTACAAATGAGAAGAATGACATCAAGAGAAAATAGATGACTTCTACAAAGTCATGTGAGTCCCTATTTCATGGAGGGGAATGCCCTTTGATGGATTCCCTCCTCTTAGAAGAAAACCAACTTTAAAAGTAGCATTAGGCTTTCTCAGTTTATTGGTCCTTCTTTGATTGGTTGTATACATATTGAAAAAGCCATTTTACCTGGCAAGCCTTCATCTGCTGGTGCTTGGTATTGTCTACTGAAGGTTCATTTGAGAAGCTGCCCAAAGCTCATTCTGGTATCTGTCCACTTATTCTCCCTTATAGTCCCTTCTCCTGACCTTCACTCAGTAATAGGATATAAGGATCACATGCTATAGCATTGCCTTGAAGCTACTTAAATGTATTCATTCATATTTTCATTCAATAAACTTTTATTCAGCACTTACAGTGTATAAAGCACTATGCTAGATGCAGCCAGAGGTGACATAAAGTTTAAACAATGCATGATTCTTGTTTTTATGGAACTAATACTCTAGTAAGAAGCTTAGACATAAACACAGTATTGCATGATAACTGCAATAAAGATCTATAACAACAATCAAAAAGAGTGACGTGAAGTTAATGGGGGAAGTTTAGGACAAATAGGTGACACAGTGGACAGGTAGACTCACCTTCCTGAGTTCAAATCTGGCCTCAGGCACTTACTAACTGTGTGAACCTGAGTAAGACACTTAAGCTTGGTTTGCCTCACTTTCTCATCTGTAAACAAACTGAAGAAGGAAATGGCAAGTCACTTCAATATCATTGCCAAGAAAACTCCAAATGGGGTCACAAAGAGTTGGATGCCTCTTAACAACAACAGCAACAACCACAACAACAAAGGGGGAAAGTATTTACTGAAAAGGCTTTTTGAAGGAGGTATTTTTAGATATGGAACTTAAAACAAGCATCTAATAGGCAAAGAGGTCAAGGAAGGACATTCTAGGATTAAAGAGAAAGTGTAAAAGAGTCTACAGATAGGAAAGTACAGTATGTATTTCAGAGACAGATGGTGGATTGTTTGGGTTGGAGTATGGCAGAGGGTGGTGGGGAGCAATATGAGGAAAGGCTTCAAAGATAGGGTGGTATCAGATCAAGGAGGTCCTTGTCTGACAGAGCAAGGAGTTTCCCTTTTATTCCAGACAATAGGGAACCAATGAAGATTCATCAGCAAAGGGTGTTATGATCAGATAGCAGAGGTCTTGCTTCTGAGGATATTAGGAACGATGAACCTTAGGGTGCCAAAAGTAAAAGAACGCTTGTACCTTTTGGATTTACCACCTGAGGGTAAAGTCCTAGCTCTGATGCTGAGCTTCCAGTAATACCAGCTACAGAACTCCCTACTTCCTTTAACTGCCTTCTGTTCCATTACTCAAGATCCCTGTGGCTAAGAGGCTAACTATGAAAATTGGTTCCTCTGCCCTTTCATCACTCTGTCATCGCAGACCTATAATCAACCTTGTCTTACCCTAGTCTACATAGGGCACATTCTGAATTCCTATTCCTGGTGATTGAGAGTCAATATCTGCTGAAGTGAAAGTTCCTTCCTTCCACATACTCTTTTGCCCTCTTCCAATATCTTGGGTGGCCAGCTCACAAACTTCTTTTCACTCCAGATATTAGCCATACACATGTTTTCCATCGTGTGAAACTAGCAGAAAACTACCACTTCCACCTTCTGTCCAGTTTGACAAACTTCAATTCTTACAATCTGCATCTTCACTACATTTGTTATCCATAAGAATAGTCATATTTTCTATATCTAAATTGCTCAAAACTCAGATCTCCATGATATTGAACTATAAACTCATTCTTTCTGATCAAAACCTTTCCTGTTCCACCTCTCAGTTTACCTCAACCCTCCAAAGTCAAAGGGAATTTGTAATTTTCACTGTGACTTTTGGTCCCTCTACCTCTCTCATCGACCCTATCCTTGCCACACTTGTCCTGCTTCATACTTTTTACCCAATAGTTACTGTTGTTCAGTTGTTAATAATAATAAATTATATAATATCTGAAAGTTTATAAAGTACTTCACATATATTATATAATTTGATCTTCCCAATACTCTGTAAAGGAGGTTTTTGTTTGTTTCTTCTGTTTCATTTTTTACAAGTGAGAGAACTTGGGTTCGAAGGGACTGAATGATTTGTCCAGGGTCAACTAGATTATAAGCATTTGAAGCAGAAGGCCTTTAATTGCTAAAAGAAGAGTTGAATTAAATACTTTAAAATATAGAGGAAAGGAACAAGCATTTATTAGGACCTACTCTGCTATGCACTTAATAAATATATCATTTGATCCTCACAATAAACCTGTGAGAGTGATGCTATTATAATCACTTTTCCACTTGAAGAAACTGAGGCAGAAGTTAAATGACTTGTCCAGGGTCACAGCAGTAGGCAATATTTGATGTCAGATTTGAACTCAGGTCTTCCTGACCGAAGGCCCAGTGATCTATCTACTGTGTCACCTGGCTGCTTTAATAGGCAGCTACTAGCAACCTCATTCATCCCTGTTATATACTAGACAAAGTTTATTAACTTATTTCTGGACAAACTTCCACTAAATGTCTCCCTCATTCCCTCACTGGAGTGTGGAAGTGACCCTCACTTCCTGAAAGCAATGTCCATGATGAATGATCTGCCAGCCTAAAGTGGTTTCAAACATGGACAAAGTGACTTTGTGTCTGCTGTTTGAGGCCTAGACTAATCAAGGGCAGAGGGCCTCATCAAGAATATCAGATGATGGATTGGGGGTAAATGTCATCTCCTGAACACCACTGACCAGCAAATGGATGGGCTTAGGATCCGAGTTGGTGGAGAAGGATGTAGCAGTGACATATGGAGCCTTTGGAAATATAAAGTATTTCTTTACAAAGCATAACTCTAGACAGGAGAATGGTGACTTTAAGGTGATGTCATAAGCATATAGTTAAGTTACTAAGCACATATCCTGCATTTACCAGAGCATGATATCAAGGTCTGTTTTGGAAATGGGAGGGCTCAAGAAGCCTTGACTGAGATTTGTAATCGTGCGAGACGAAAATGAGCTAACACGGAGGAAAGGGTACATATTTCCATTCCTTCCTCTAGCCTCTATAAACATGATCTATGACTTCACAATGCAGTGCTTTCCAAAAACAAAGACTAATTTACATGACTCTTTTATTATTTATTGAATTTTTCCTTTGACTTTATTTGATCTTTGGACTTTGTTCTACTTATTATAAGAATGGAGATGCTCTGTCTTTTTTCCTTCTGAGTAAACATTATAAATTATTCAAAGCACCTTAACAGCAGAGAGGCATACTGGGGAAAAATGATTTGGCGTCTCTCTCAATTTGGTGTGATCTTGGGGTCATGGAAAATGGTGGTCCGTGGGTGGGCAAAGAAGCTTAAAAGAGACTGAAGCTGAGTTCAAGATATGATATTTTCCATTTAAGCAATGATTGTCTAGCCTCAAAAACAAAAACAAAAAAAAAGATGGGGGATGGGAACCAGATTAAGTTTTTATTTCAGCCGAGCAATGTAACCTAGAAGCATTACACATGAATAAGAATGAAACTTGTTTATTTCAAACTGACATTCATCACAGCTGTGGATTTTTTAAAAATGAAATATTTCCTAGGAAACAACATTGGTGCTATATTATAAAAGTACTCAAGGATTGACATCCCTAAATGAATTAATCCATTTCTATCATCAGTAAGATTACTGGTTTTGAGGTCAAAAAACCTGGAGTTCCCTTTCTGAAGCACTTAGAAGTGATGTGATACTGGGTATGTTAGTTTCCTCTGAACCTCAATGTCATCTGCAAAATGAGGGAGGTGGAGCAGATAGTGTCCAAGTCACCTTCCATCTTTAAATCTCTCATTCTGTTATCTTTACAACAATGATTCTTGATCTAACAAGTGGTACATGTGTGATAATACTTTTCCAATTGCAACAATGTAAGAAATCACTGAATAACATTATCATCCAGGCCAAAATTTAGACTGATTTTAAAACTGGTTGAGATTATCTCTGAACCCTCTCTTCTCCTCATTCCACATCCTTCCTTTCCAGCCTTCTCTCCAAACCAAACACCTGTCTACCTTTCACTTTAGTGCTGCTTATAACCTTCATATCTCCACAGACTTCCTTCCATTATCAGAGCTAAAACATATTCTCAGAAGAGATTCAGTTCCAATTTCAGTTTTTCGACTTATTACTTTGAGAATGTCAGTTACCTCATCTGTAATATGAAGGAATTGAAACAAATGATTTCTAAAGCATTTGCCAGCTCTAGAACCTAAGTCCTATGACCCCATAAAGGGGAGCTCATTCACATTTTTGGTATACATGTCTGATAACAGCTAAAACCTTTACCTTCCTCCTACAACATTTACATTTTAAAAAGCATTAATAATAATTGACATAGACACACCTCTTCTTCTGAGGTAGGTGCTGCAGGTACTATTACCCCCTTTTAAGTGATTTCTCCATGATTTCATAGCTCGTTAATGTCTGAGGAATTAAATGAATCTTAATCTTTCCTGACATTAAGTCCATGCTGCTGCCCTAAAAGTACTAAAAGAAAGGAATTCCATGTAAACTTTGGCATTACAGCAGTGTGAAATCACTTGAGGAACCTTCTATTGGTAGAATAGTGGTATGGGTTGGGAAGGGCCTTCCTTTTCAACCTGATATTTCTTCGAGCCAAATAATTAAAAATAATCAGCCAAGAAGTTTTTAACAATATGTTGGGTGCTGCTAATACAAAAATAAATCCAACAATCTCTACATAGAATGTTACACCACTACCCCGCCCCTGCTCTGCCATGTCCTATTAGTCAAGAATGCAAAGTAGTGTGGAGGTAACTGTGATACAGTCACCTATTTCTTTTTTGTTTTAAATAAATTAATTTATTTGTTTTCTTGTTTACATGATTCATTTCCATGAAATTTTGAGTTACAAATTTTCTCCCCATCTTTCCCCTACCCAGCACTTCAAAACAGCCATCCCACTGTATAACCCCTCCTCCAATCTGTTCTCTCCTATATCCTCTCCCTCGCCCTTCTGACTTTCTGGTAGGGCAGGATGGATCTCCCTACCACAATGCCTGTGTATCTTAATTCCCAGTTGGATGTAGTTAATAATACTAATACTAATAATTGTATATATACATATATATATATATATATATATATATATATATACATATATATATATATTGAACATTTGATTATAGAACTTTAAAT
>CM053583.1:68447948-68463698 GCA_028627135.1 Pseudochirops cupreus | reverse complement strand
TCAGTTTTCTGGTATTTAAATGAATGCACTATCTATATTTCTTATGTAGAGAGCCTGTTCCATTTTGTGATTAATAACTATATCAGCATATTTATAGTTACTGTAGGCATTGTGAATACTGCATTGCTGATACAGACATTCACATGGAAATGGATACCAATTGTGAAGACAGCAAAGGAAAATATCAGTTTCTAAGTAAATAATACAAGAGAGATAATGAGAATAGTTTAGAAGAAGAAAAAATTACCATTGGCTCAGATAAGATGAAAAAAGACTTCATAAAGCAGTGGTTTGCAACTTTCCTAATGCCGCGACCCTTTAATACTCCTATGTGCGTGTATCTGCATGTGGGGGACCCACCGGGAGACAGATAGAGGAGCAGTGTCTTGGGTCCTAAGACCATCAGGAATATGCATTTTCCAATGTCTTAGCAGACTCCTGTGACCCCTGTGAAAGGGTCATTCAAACCCCAAAGGGGTTGTGACCCACAGGTTGAGAACCACGGTCATAGAGGAACAGTGACCAATTTGAGTAGAATCAATGCCCACCAGTCCTTGAAGTGTTGAAGCAGGCTCCTTGTGAATATAGAGTTTCATCTCTAAAGCTTTACATCAGATCCTTGGACAATATGGCACATACATGTCTGATGATTGTCATTAAACCTGAAGATCAATGAAGAGATTTGGATGTTGTCTGCATAGAGGGATCCACTACATCCCGAGAACTTATTAATTGTGATCTTGTTTTACCATTAGGCAGCTCAAAGGTGATGCTCTGGAAGTTGTCTAAGAAGTCATATTTGATGTGTACAATACTGACTTCTATTTCTGGCTCTGCTATTAACTGCAGGACCATGAACAAATTGTATCATGTCATTTTTCATTAGTTTCCATACGTGGAAAATAAATGAAGTGAAGAAGTCTTAATTCAACAAACTTTTTTTTTACGTGTCTCTGATGTACAAGTCACTCTGGTGGGTTCTAGGGGTATAAAGAGGAAACCAAAAGAATACCACCCCAAACTGGAGAAGTTGAGGAAGGTTTGTTTATATATTCAGGAATACCTGAGTTAATATTTCCCTCAGACACTTACAGTTATGAAAATCTGGAAAGTCTTTGCTTCACTTCCCTCAGGTATAAAATAGAGATAATAGCATCTACTTCCCAGGGTGGTTGTGAGGATAAAATTAAATAGTATAGATAAAATGTTTTTAAACCCTCAAAACACTCTTTAGTTATTCCTATTAATATTCCTATCATCATCATCATCATTACTATCATAATTAGACAGAATACAAAAGCATACAAAATTAATATAATACAGTTTCTTTTTGCTTTTTTGGAGGGCCATTGGGGTTAAGTGTCCTGCCCAAGATAACACAGCTAAGTGTTTTCTTTTAAGTGTCTGAGATCGGATTTGAACTCAGGTCCTCCTGACTCCAGGGCTGGTGCTCTATTCACTGTGCCACCTACCTGCCCCCTGTAATACAGTTTCAAGAGTAAGCACTAATAATTGAGAGGGTGTCAGGAATGGCCTGCTATAGCAAGTGATAAATGAACTGTGCTTTGAAGACAGATAGGAATTCTCAGAGGTGGAAGTGAGAAGGCAGTAGTTTTCGAACTCGGAGTAGCAATTGTATGAAGGCAGAGTTTCAGAAGATAGTGTTTCACATACAGAGAACAGATAGATGCAATTTTGACTGGAATAGTGAAAGCTTGAAAGGTACAAGTAATACAAACTAAGTCTGGAGAGGAAGTTAGATTGTAGAAGCTTTAAGTGTTAAGCTAAAGATTTTGCATTTTATCCTAGAGACAATAGGGAGTTATTGAATATTGCTGAGTAGGAGGACGTCTTTCTTGCTTGAGGTAGAAAACAATTCTACATTTTAATTTTGTTTCTAACTCAATTCATTTTTGCATGCACAGTGGTGTAATCTGGAATTGGAGGCATAAGATGTGAAGTATACATGTGTGTGTATTATAGCTGGTAATAATAATTCTGCCTTGCATTTGTAAGGGTATTTTATTGCAAAGCCCCTTTGTAATGAAACAAAATATTTGCTCAATTCTTCTATATTCCTGAAGCTTTGCCACATAATGGCAATGTGACCATTAAGCAAGTGATTTCATCTCTCTTAGCCATTGATTCCTGTACAAGGGAGAAAAAAATAATTGCACTATGTACTTTACAGGAATATTATAAGGCAAAAACAAGTACCTTTATCTACTCCCCCCTATTATCTATCATATATCCACAGTTGTTTTAAAATTCTTCCTGACCTTTCACCCCTTGACTTCTCTCATTTGTCCTTTTACATTAATAACCAATTTCTTCCTCTCAGACTGCAGTTGTATATTTTTAAGCTTTCATAGGATGTATGTGTACTCTGGTTATGCTTTTAATCTCATAGAGTTGGTGTTCCCTGCAGGACTGCAGATTACAGGCCATATATTCCTGCCTGTCTTGTATAACTCACTTATTTCCTTGTAGAAATAAGCCACACGTTGCCTTTGACCCAAATTGCTGGAGATCTCCCTTGTATTCCCTTGATATCATATATCCTGTAGGCCAATGGAATATGCAGCCTGCATATTATTATCTTTCATTTTTCCTGAATGTCTGACCTATCTTTAAAAAAAAAATCTGTTTATACATTTTTCTTGATGACATTTTTTATCCTACATCTCCTCCATAATTCTCATCTACAACATGCTGTATTCTGCTCACATTCACCAGTCAACTCTGCATGGACCTTTGAGTCAATTTAAATTCTTTGGAAATTGTGTTCTATGACTATAATCCTATAATATCACCGGAAAAAACATTAAGGATAAAAATTTGGAATGTTTGTTTCCAGAGGAGAATTGGGCTAAGAGGACTATATCTCCTCAAAGGTAATCTAGTTCCCTCTCTTTGGGGTATAAACACACTAAAGTAAATGAGAAATTTCTGTTAATTTGGTTATCAAACCAACTTGTAAATGTAAGTGTAAAATGAAATATAAACATAAAAACTGTCTCACTTAGACTGCGGCTATTGTTTCTCCTAAGGAATTCATTCTATGGAGTGGGCATAGAGCTGAAGCATTTTAAGGTGGTCACTATTTGATGTAGATTGTTAAAACTGACAGGAAACTTAGAGATCATCATTTTACAAATGAGGAAAATGAGAACTAGAGGAAACAAGTGACTTGCTTAAGGTCATACAGTGACTTTGGTGGTAAAAATGGTACTAGAAAGTTTCTAGAAATGGTACTAGAACGAATAGAACTAGAATGTTTCTTAAACTCCTAGACTAGGACTTCTCCCACCACAGCACAGGACTAGATTTAAAACAATTGCTTGGGAGATTTCTCCTGTCATAGTCCAGATGCTCAATGTATAAAAATGTGATCCTAACACCAATTTTTTGCTTCAGTAGCCAATGTGATATCCCTTCTTAACAAAACTAGACAAATCTAATCTATTAAGAATTAAGCATCTGCAGGTGAGGCAGAACACACTATGCCTGCAATCTTTTTTCATTCATGAAATAAACATCCAATATTCTTTTCAAGGTGTCTTGGTCCTATGGTCATATTTTTACATCATCTTCAAACACAAAGGATGATGCAGAATAATGAGACTGAGTTTATGACATTCAAAGTCCAGAATAGATTTATGTGAACTTTGGCAGAAAGTCCACAGTAATGGTTTCTACTCAGAATCTTGGAGGCAAGCCCAAAGTTAGCTCTGGGAGTCATGTCTTCTCCAAAGACCATTTGACTTTTGGAACCAAATATTTCAACCTCATTATCCTACCCTAGAGACTTCATTTGTCTCAAACTCTACCTCCAAGCTCCTACATTCGGAATACGGTAAGAGAGAAGGATTGGGGGTCTTGATGAGAATCAACAATAGGTTTAAGAGATGAAGGATAGGATTCAATGAATGAGATAAGGCTATCTTTAGATAGAGAAATATCACAGATTTCATTAACAACTAGCAAGATTCTGTTTTATAGATGAAGAAACTGTGACTCATAGAGACCAAGTGAGTTTCCCCAAGGTCACATTAGTAGTAGATACAGCTTCATATGTCTACAGCTTAGAAAGGACTTCTATCCAAACCCTTTAGTCTTACAAGTGAAGGAACTGAAGTCCAAGGAGATTAATTGACTTGCCCATGTTTATATATAGACATACATTTCATACATTCATACATACATGCAAAGCTAGGTAGTTTTCATATTTTACCCCCATTTTAAAAATAATTAAGGTGAGATTCAAGAGGTTAATGACTTCCTTATATTTACTGAACTATTAACTGTCGGAACCAGTAAGGACGGTAGGAGTGGGAAGGAAATAAGCGTAAATACAGCATCTACTTTCTGTCAGGCATTGAACTAATCCTTTTACCAATATTATCCTAATTTTCATAACAACTCTCTGACGTGAATGATATTATTATGTGGCACAGAGGTTAAATGATGTGGCCAGGGTCACACAGCTAGCAAGTGACTGTGGTCAGAACTAAGGTTTTTCTGACTTGAGGACCAATGTTCTATCCACTGTGTTACCTAACTGCTTTCAGTACTGGAATCCATAACTTCTCAATCCAAAATTAGCATTCTGTCCTTTTTACCAAGCTATACTTTACCAACATACCAAAGTTTCCATGTAAAATGAAAGGTCTGATGGTGAAAGGTACTGCCTTGTAGGAGAATCGAGGATGGCTTCTTGGAGGACATAGTCTTTCATTTGGTCTTTAGAGGATGAGTAGGAATCTGATAAATATTAGAGAGAACTCTTCAGGTGAAGGGAAAATATTTTAAAAGGTACAGAGGCAGGAAATGATTGAGTATATAAGAGAGAATAAATATTCCAGCTTAGTAGGAGCATAATGTATTTGGAAAGCAAGAGTGTGATTAAAGATTAATTAAAATAGAGCAAATGAGACAAGCAAACAAAGCTGGGAATAGGTGAAAAAAAAAGGTGAGTGGAGGGACAGGGGAGAAAAGTGGTAAACTGTATTTGATAAAAGGAAGGAGAGTGAAAAGGGAGTGAAACAAATGACAGGATCAAGTTATGCTTTCAATTAAATGTCACTAAATGATATGAATGTGTGTGTGTGTTTGTGTGTGTGTATGTGTGATATAGTGCATCTATACTGAGAGAGAGAGAGACAGAGAGATTTCATTTTCTTCCCTGACATGCCCAGGGGGTGGTATTATCAGCTTTGCCCCTGTGTGTCACTGGCAGCTATCATCCTTGGTAGTCACATTCTCATTGGAGTTTGGCAGACTGGTGCTTGCCATTACCCCTGTGACTTTCTGAACCTACCTTCTGGGATGCCCCAGACAATGAAGAGATCCATAACACACAACTGGATTTTCACTAGCTCGAGCCAAAGGTCTTCTCATGCCAAATTGGCTAATGTCCTCGTCTTCTGTCAATGTACTGGAAAGCCTGAAGGTCTTTCCTAAATACTGAACATCTCAGTAGAAAAATCCAATTTCCCTTACTCAGGATATAGTCAGTTAAAAAAAATCTTCCTCATCCAGTTGCCATTCCTTTAACTGGTTCTCTCTAACCTCCAGAAAAAAAAATAGTTTAAAATGTTTCTTTGAATGAGAGAAATTCCAATACATTCTTCTTTTATTTTCCATGTAATTAATTTCAACTACTTGCCATTAAATTTCAAACAATCATTTAAAAGGGTTTATTGTGTTTAATACCTGGTGCTAGATAGGTTCTATAAAGGGAGGGACCCTGTCACTCATATTTTGTATTTCCCCAAGGGATCTGCACACAGTAGATACTAAATAGGTGCTTGATGGATAAAATGTTCCATTTAATTAATATAGAAATGAATGCAACATGAACTCTAATTTTATAGAGCTCTCTAGACATATATATACAGAGTTGTATTAAACTGCAGAATAGGATAAATGTGCTAGAAAGTTTAAATTATACTGCTATGAAGTGGGAGAGGATATGTTATTTTGGGTAAAGAACATGGCTTAGGAATATGCCTTGAAGTGAGAGTGGGGCTTGTTCATGGGAGGCTTATAGGCCAATTTAGTCAGTGCAGGTAATACATGAAAAGGAAAAGGGTGGGATAAGATGAGAATCAGTTTGGAGAAGGTTGTGAGGGTGAGCATAAGAAGTTTAAAATTCATCTCCCCTTATCGTTCTTGGTTTCTTTCATGTTTACTTTCATCTACCAGTCTTCAAATGCTCTCCCACATAGCCTTAATACCAAAGGGGGAGAGGGGAGGAGGAAGTGTCAGGCAGAGAAAAGGAACAATGCTAGCTGATGTTGATAGTGTTGTAAGATTTAGGAAGTATTATATAGCCTTAAACTCCTGACTTCTCTGGCTTCCTTTAAGCTACAACTGAAATTTCATCTTTTACAGGAAAGTTTCCCTACCGTTCTTAATTCCATTATGTTCCCTCTGCTAATTATTTCCTATTTCTCTTCTACATAGCTTTCTTGGTATATATTTGTTTTCATAAAACCAGCTCCTAGTTTTTCTATTAGCTCAATAGTTTTCAATAGTTTTTGTTTTTTGTTTTTTTTCTTTCAATTTTTATTAATCTGATCTTTGATTTTCAGAATTTCCAATTTGGTTCTCAATTAGGGATTTTTAATTTGTTCTTTTTCTAGTTTGTTTTTTTAAGTTGCATGTCCAACTCATTGAGCTGCTTTTCCTTTATTTTGTTGATGTAAGAATTTAGAGAAATAAATTTTCCTCTATATACTGCTCTGGCTAATTCCCATAAATTTTTGGATATTGGTTCATTGTTGTCACTCTCTCTAATGAAATAAATGACTGTCTCTATCATTTCTTCTTTAAACCACTTATTTTTTAGAATTAGATTTAGTTTCTAGTTAATTTTAATCAATTTTCCATTGCCCTTTGTTGAATAAAATTTTTATTGTATTATGATCTCAAAAGAATGCATTTACTATTTCTGCCCTAATACATTTGATTTTTCAGTTTTCAGGCCCTAATAAATAGTCAGTTGCTGTACAGGTGATATGTGCTGCTGAGAAAAAGTATATTCCTTTCCCTTCCCATTCAGTTTTCACCAAACGTATGTCATATGTGAAATGGCAAGCAAAGAAGTATTTAGCATCTTGTTTCAGTTTTTCAAGTATTTAGCACTGTGTTTTAGTTCTTCAAGTGCCTTTAAGCCCCACCAGTAATTTGAGGGAATTTGCAGATGCAATAGGAAGGGTGGAACAGGAAGAACCCCCATATAAAAACTGAAGCACAAACTGGAACAAAGCAGAACCGAGAGGGAGAATATTTGTGGTGTTTGGCACTCCGTCTGCACTTTCTGTGTTGTTTGTGTTACTTTGTCAGATAGAATCACTCTGTCTGTTGACACAGGAAGAAAGTGAATTGAGAGGATAGTGCTGGCAATGCTCATGAATGTTATTGTGACTCTGTTAAGTTTTGCCTTCCCAGAAACAGAAACTGCAAAGGGTTTGAGGTGAACTGGTCACCACGAGCTTCAATATGGAACAGGAATTGGATGAGTAGCTGGACTAGGAGCTGAGAGTTACCTACCTGTGAGTCCAGGTGATGGTTGAGTGAATTCAGGCAAGATCTGGGAACATGGAAGAGGCACCATGGAATTTGAGAGTCAGCCTTTAGCCAAGATGAAAGAATCTTTCCTTTGGTACTTAGTGTTGACTGGCAAGATCATAATTTACCATGACTTACGGGTGGGAGAACTTTGTACTTTTTACACCTTAAGGATGACTGAATTACAGATGATTGGAAGCTAATCTCCAATCAAGATGAAAGAAGACTTTCTGACTGATGAGATTAAGACAATGTGACCTAGGGGTGGGAGACCTTTTTATTTTGTATCCTGAATGATATCTTATGTTTAAAACTATGAGGCAACTTTAGTAATGACTTGTTATGCTATATTGCTGTGAATGTTGAACTTTGATTTATGTGAGAGTTTTTCTTTAGTTTACTGCTGAATAAATAGAGAGTTCACTATATTATGTGATCAGAACATTAAAGCTATTCACATCAGCAGTCCTTTGGAAAACTGCTTGTGCTTGACTTGACAATATATAACTTTTCTCATATTCTATTTATCTATTTATTTTGTTGTTGTTGTTGTTGCATCCACGAAGTTCTGAGAGGTGACAATTGAGGCCCCTAACTAATATAGTTTTTCTGTCTATTTCTTCTTGTAACTCACTTAACTTCTCCTTTAAGAATTAGAATGCTTGACCTCTGAGAAGCAAGATGGCAGGGTAAGCATTAAATCACCATAACTCTCCTATCTCTGAATAATCATAAAATGGCTTCCCAAAACAAATCTTTTTTTTTCTTTTTGGAAGGGGAAGGCAGGGCAATTGGGGTTAAGTGACTTGCCCAAGGTCACAAGGCTGGTAGGTGTTAAGAGTCTGAGGCCAAATTTGAACTCAGGTCCTCCTGACTCCAGGGCTGGTGCTCTATTCAGTGTAACACCTAGCCACTCCTCCTGAGAACAAATCTTAGAACAGTAGAATCTTCAAAAACATAGGGTGCAGCAGTCTTTTAGCTTGAGAAATTTGGAAGATTGGCAAGAAATTTCTGCTCACTAGACTAAAAGCAGAGCATAGTCCAAGATGGGAAACATTCTAGTAAGCCAGCAGCAACACCCACTTCAGCAAACGAGCAGGAGATCCTGAGCCACAGTGCAGTGAAGCAGGCAAACACCAAAACAGGACCCTCTCCTCCCCCGCCCCTCCCATCTATGCATAGCCAGGGGAACCTACAGACTCCAGCTACAAGAACCACCAAGTGCTTCAGTATAGCCCCAATCCAATAAGCCTCCCCAGTAGCCAGATCTGCAAGTGCTTCAGCAAACATGCAGGCAAACAGATCGACTCCAATCCTACTTGTGTCCAAGAAAACAGGCAGTCACTAGCAATAGACCCTGACATGTATTTCAGTGCAACCCCACAGAAACAGAGAAATACATCACTGCTCTCAGTACATGCCAGACAGCAGCACCAGGATCCCAGCTCAACACCAGGTAAGCTGCCAGACCTCTACAGCCTCCAGCGGTGCCAGCCACCAGCCACCCCACCACCTCAGCACAGTACCAGACATGAGGGTCCCCTGTGGGTCTAAAGGCCACATCAGTATAGCACCAGGTAAACAGTCAGGGCCTAAATCCCATGGCAAGAAGCCTGAAACAATTCCCTTTCTAGCCTGGGAGCAGAGATCAAATTTAAAAGAAAGGAAAAAGGTAAAACAATAAAAGTTAAAAAAGAGAGAGATCAGCAAAAAACAACAAAAAAGAATCTGACCAAAGAAAGTTTTGGTGATGGGGAAAACCAAGACACACACTTAGAAGAGGATAGCAATGTAAAAACACCTATTGGCAAAGTCCCAAACAAAAACAGAAAGTAGTCTCAAGTCCAGAAAGAACTCATAGAAATCATAAAGGAGCTTAAAAATATAATATGATATAATAATATAAAAGAGGTAAAAGAAAAGTTGGGAAAAAGATGAAAGTGATGCAATGGAATTATGAAAAAAGTGTCAGCAGCTAGGAAAAACAAAACAACTGCCTAAAAAGTAGAATTGACCAAATGGAAAAGGAAATAGAAAAACTAACTGAGGAAAATAATTCCTAAGAAGTTAGAATTGGATAAGTGGAAGCTAATGACTCTATGAGACATTAAGAATCAATCAAACAAATTTAAAAGAATGAAAAAATAAAAGAAAATGTAAAATACCTCATTGTAAAAACAATTGATCTGGAAAATAGATCTAGGAGAGACAATGTCAGAATCATTGGACTACTTGAAAGCCATAATATGGTTGGGCAGCATCTTTCAAGAAATTATCCAGGAAGCAGATTCAAGATAGTGGAGTAAAAGCAGGGACTTGCTTGAGCTCTCCCCTAAACCCTTCCAAGTACCTGTATAAAATGACTTTAAACAAATTCTAAACCTATAGAACCCAAAAAATGGCACAGTGAAACACATTTCCAGACCAAGACAGCCTGGAAGGCCTACTGAAAGGGTCTATCACACAAGGGAATGAAGCCGAGTTCACTGTGTCCATGCTGGCAATGCCATGGCTGAAGCAGGCCTCAGGGGACTGAATCACTAGGTGGTGTGGCAGTTTCCAAACTTTTCAACCCACAGATGTCAAAGACAGCATAGAAGGTTAGTGGGAAAACTCTGAGACCTGGATGAAAGAAAAACAAGGTACAGCTGGGGCCCAGCTCCAGCCCTGGGGCAGCGGAGGTGGCAGCAGCAGCAGCTACTGTGGCTCCTTATGGTGGGAGATTGAGCGATTGATACAAAACCCCTGAAGCCTAGAACAGTACACTCTTACCCCCCATGCCCAAACAAAGCAGAGTCCTACCTTAATAAAGAGTTAGAAATTCAAGTATTTGACTGGGAAGATGAGCAAACAGTGTAAAAAACTCAGACTGTAGAATCGTATTTGGTGACAAAGAAGATGAAAACATCCAACCAGAAGAAGACAACAAAGTCAAAGCTCCTACATCAAAAGCCTCCAAGAAAAATATGAATTGGTCAAAGGTGATGGAAGAGCTCAAAAATGATTTTGAAAATCACGTAAGAAAAGTAGAGGAAAAAGTGGGAAGAAAAAGGACAATGATGCAAGAAAATCATAAAAAATGATACAACAGTCTGCTAAAAGAGTCCCCCCAAAATACTGAAGAAAATATCACCTCTAAAAATAGATTAACCCAAATGACAAAAGAAGTTCAAAAAGCCAATGAGCAGAAGAATGCCTTAAAAATCAGAATTGGCCTAATGTAAAAGGAGGTCCAAATGCCCACTGAAGAAAATAATTCCTTAAAAATTAGAATGGAGCAAATGGAAGCTAATGAGTGTGTGAAGAATTAAGAAATTATAAAATAGAACCAAAAGAATGAAAAAAGAGAAGAATGTGAAATATCTCATTGGAAAGACCATTGACCAGGAACATAGATCCAGGAGGGCTAATTTAAAAAGTATTGGACAACCTGAAAGTCATGATCAATGAAAAAGGGGAAAATAGAAATTTTTAGAATCCGACTATCACCTCTTGAAAGAAATCCCAAAAGGAAAACTGTTAGGAATATTGTAACCAAGTTCCAGAGTTCCCTGGTCAAGGAGAAAATATTTTAAGCAGCCAGAAGAAACAATTTGAATATTGTGGAAATATAACCAGAATAACACAATAAATAGCAGCTTCTATATTTGTGGATCAAAGACCTTTCAATATGATATTCAGAAAGTCAAAGGAGCTAGGATTAAAACCAAGAATTATCTACTCAGCAAAACTGAGTATAATACTTCAGGGGAAAAATGGATATTCAATGAAATAGAGGTCAATAAAGCATTCTTGATGAAAAGACAAGAGCTGAATCAAAAATATGGCTTTCGAATACAAGAATCAAGTGAACCATGAAAAGGTAAACAGGAAAGAGAAATCACAAGGGACTTACTAAAGTTGAACTATTTACATCCCTACATGGAAAGAACATATTTGTAACTCATGAGACCATTCTCAGCATTAGGGTAGTTGAATGAAATAGACAGATAGATAGATAGATAGATAGATAGGTAGATAGATAGATAGATAGATGGAGAGATTTACTAAGCATTTACTACAAGAGAATTTGGAACTCAAAGTTGCAAAAACAAATGGTAAATATTTTTGCATGCAACTAGGAAATAAGATATACAGGCAACAGGATATAGAAACTTATCTTGTCCTACAAGAAAGCAAGGGGGAAGGGAATAAGAGTGGGGGGTCATAAAAGGAAGGGCATACTGATAGAGAGGTAATCAGAATGCATACCATCTCAGGGTGGGTGAAGAGAGAAATGGGGAGAAAATTTGGAACTCAAAATCTTGTGCAAATGAATGTTGAAAACTAAAAATTAATTGATTGATTGATTGATTAATTAACTAAAATAAAATAAAAACGATAATTATCTAGGAAAACTTCCCTGATATCCAGGAACCAGAAAAGAAAATGGTCATTGAAAAAATCTACTGTTTACTTCAGGAAAAGCATCTCAAAATAAAAACTTCAAGGAACATCATAGCCAAATTCAGAAGTATCAGATCAAGGGTGGTGGGTGGCTGGCAGTACCAGAGGCTATAGGGATCTGGCAACTTACCTGTTGCTCAGCCATAGTCTTTGTGCTTCTGTTTGGCATGTGCTGAGGCCGGGGGCCAGGGATAGGGGATGTTTCTGTATATCTACATGGTTACAGTGAAAGTAGATGGCAGTCTGGCCAATGGAGGCTGCTTATTTGTCCAGGGCTACACTGAAGCATGTGGAGAGGGTTTGGGATTGATAACTGCTTATTTGCTAAGGTGTCCATAGGGTTGTAGTCTACCTGTTTTCCCCAGGCTATGATTTTCCCTTTTCAGTAATGTCACAGAACAAATTCCTGTTATGAAGTGGGTTGGGCTAAAGGACATTAGTCATTCCTTGGAATTCAGAGATTCTATAAATCCAGGATTCTAAGTATTAGGAAATACTTCCAAGATGGAAAAGCTTTGAGCAAGCACCTAAGAGTGAACTCTATAATATGCTTGTCATCTCGAAAGGCTTATCACAAGAAATATGACCATCAAATGATCACTAAATAAATTATCTTATTATACTGAAGTTGGATCATAATCAGTGTTGGTAGCAGGGACATCTACATTGAAGATAGAAGGAACCCTTGAAATATTCAATTTATTTTTGGTTTGCTATTAAGGATAAAACATTTATAGGGGAATGAATGGTCTAGGCCAGCAATTTTGACACTATAGGCCAGTGCTTCTCAACCTTCCTAATGCTGCAACCCTTTAATATGCATATGCGGGCACATCTGCATGTGGGCAGACCTGCCTGGAGATGGTTAGAGAAACGCTGCCTTGGTTCCTAAGACCATTGGAAATGTGTGTTTTCCAATGGTCTTAGGCGACACCTGTGAGCCTTGTGAAAGGGTCATTTGACCCCCAAAGGGGTCATGACCCACAGGTTGAGAACCACTGCTATAGGCATGTCCCATTGTGAAAACTCTTAGCTACTGAATGAGATAGTCACCTATAACTTCTTGCCTTAGAGTTTCCTTGGACACTGAAAGTCTACATAACTTGACAATATAATCATGAACAAACTTCAGGCTACTTCTTGTTGGAACAGGAGCAGCCAATTCTCCAATGTAACACTGCACAGCAGTTCACACTATATTGGGCAAGAGTTCACTCCACATCTTGGTGAGAAAGAACAAAAGACTAGAGCTGGCCAACTGCTATAGACATTCTTGAAACTAATCTTCCATTAGTTTCATATAAACTTCCATATAGACAGTATGCAATTGAGAGTTATGTAACAAAAATAACATCATTGTATAATAGTGGAATACAGTAAATTTTTAACTCTTAAAAAAAAATCTGAAAATACCTTATAGGCCCTTTTTTCACCAACTGAGAAAGGAGTTCCAGGCTTTGGTTGTGCTTTTAAAGCTTCTTATTCCTTATATGTTATTTCTATTCCAACAGCCTCTGAAAATAGAATGATTATGAAACATATGCACTGGCAGATGCCCTCACCAGATTGTGCCATTTTCATAATTCTCCTCACAGAAAAGAATTATAGACCCACAGAGACTATGGTTATCCCAAGATAATAGACTCAATCCTGCTGTGTTTTGCCCAAGAGGTTGTTGCAGTGAGACCTTACTTCTCTCTCACATTTTCTTCCCCATCTAGGTTGATGTGGTGATGGAGAAGAGAATGATTCCCCAAGGGTCACACATCCTTGCCACTTTTTCATAGCATTTGGTTGCTACATTGCTAAGTTTAACCAAAGTGAACTTAATTAGATTTCTCATGGACAATCCAGAAAAGAGCAGGTGGCAAACAGTGGAATTATTATCTCATTAAAAGGCATGGATCTACAAAACTGGGTTATTAACATGAATTAGGACAATCATGGAAAATCTTGTCATGTAGTATCATGGCACATACCAATCTAGAAAGTGCCTTGGAATCAGGGAGCCTGACTAATATTGATGCAAAGCCGATCCAGAAGAGGCAGACATCATAAAGAAACAAGGGGTTACAACAAAGTGTTGGTTAAAAAAAAATTAGGGAACATGCAGAAACCATCACATCATTATATCTATTGAAATTACAGTCAATCAAGCAGCCAATCAATCAACAAAGATGTAATAACCTCCTTCTGTGTGCCAAGTACTGTGATAGGCATTGGACATTCAATGACATAAGTGAAATAGTCCCTGCTTTCCCATAAGCTTAGTTTTTATGGTTAGAAAACAACAAAGCATTAGATCCAAGCTAAGCACTGAATAAATTAATAAATGAATCAATGAGAAAGCACTCATCAAACTCTTATTATGTATAAAGTACTTTGTTCCTCATAGGGATACAAATGGAAGAGCTATACAGTCCTTACTCTCAAAAAGCTTACATTCAAATGGGGAGAGACAATGTATAGTAGGTTTCAGATGCACAACAGATAAAAAGACCTAGTAATCCAAAGGGTATAGGAGAAAAATGAATGGTAACATACCCTTTTAGTGTCATTTCCATTGATAAAATTATCAATTTTTCATGTTGAACTGTTTGGCAGCACCAAGGACTTTGGCATTGAGAACTTTCTTTTCTTATTTCTCCAATAACTTCAGTTGCTCAGGGGGTGAGGACTAAATTTGATAATGTCAAATTGGCTCATTGCTATGAAGAAACTTCCTCAGTTTGTTTCAGTAGACTATTCAGTAAAGTTCTAGTGGGGCTTTCAGGCCCTCACTACATCTTTGTGGACACATGGTCATGGGGAGGTGTTCCCAGAAAGCAAGAGAAAGTTGCCAGATTGCTTCTCTGCAAGGATTGCTTTCTTGCATGATGGCCGTAGTTATGTTGGCCATTCAGTGTCTGATGACCACCGACATTCCTGAGAGTTGGTTGCACAGTTCTCAGTTGTCTCTACTGTGTTCTAAGAGCATGATGGTCAAGGTGATGGAAATATTTTTGAATGTGGAATCTCCTCTCAGTCAGGGAGTTCAATGAAGCCCTTGTTGAAATCAGATGAATGTGTCATATCCAGATAAATTTGTCACAGCAACAGAAGCAAACATGAGGCACCAAAAATAACATAGACAGTTGTATTTTGATTTTTGAGCACCTAAGCTTGCCCTACTGGAAAGACCTGTCCATAAAAGGGAAGTGAAGGCCTGAAAGACCCACCCATTTAGTCTAGTCCAACACCTTGATGAGGTTTCATTAAAACAATGAGTCAAACTGCCTCTGCTAAAGAGCTTTCAATGAAACCCTACTCCTGGGAAAGTCTTACCCCTTTTAAAAGTCTGAGATTCCTGTATAGCTTTTGACTCAATCAGAAAGCATCCAGACAATCAGACTCATTCATTTATAAGAAACACCAGGGAAGAAAACTACCAACAAATTCTAATTCAACAACTTGGCAAAGATACCAAAATACCATTAGAATTATAGACTGAATAGTCTTATTTTTAATTTTTTGAGAAATACTAAAACTTAAATATTTAAGAAAAAGCATATTATAAACTTAAATATAAAATAAGAAAGAAAAAAGAAACATTTCATGTGCAGAGCAGATCATAGGAGAGGATCCAGAATAAATAGCAATAACTTTCCATTTCAAGAAAGGCAATATATTAAATATTTCATGCTATGTTGATAGCTCTCCATCTTTTCTTTGCTTTCTTATAGGTTTTCT
>CM053583.1:68422235-68447448 GCA_028627135.1 Pseudochirops cupreus | reverse complement strand
TAATTTAATTTAGGTAAAATTGTCATTTTTCTTATATTAGCTTGACCCAGCCATGAGCAATTGATGTTTTTCTGTTTAGTTAGATCTGACTTCATTTGTGTGAAAAGTGTTTTGTAGTTGTGTTCATAAAGGTATTGGGTTTGTTTTGGCAGGTATGTCTATATATTTATTGAATGATGCTAAATGATGGAAATCAGTAACTGTGATATAAAGAACTAAAAACATAGGTCAGTGGAATAAATTCTATCAACAAATATGTGATTTTATTAATAACACAAACACATACAAACATAAATATACACATATGTATATTGTACATAATAGATGATAGATAGATAAATTGATAGATAGATAGATAGATAATCCTAAAGTGCATAGAAAAGGACTTAGGTTGGGCTATTTTGTCTCTTGACTAGCCAGTGAGGTCCCTATTATAACTAAGTATATTATAGTAGGAATCAGCTTTGCCTAAATTCATTTGGGAAGTAGGAAGGTGAAGAGGAAATAGGCAGAAAGAAGTAAATGACTGAGTCCCCAAACAACTCTGATTATACATATAAATGTAATGTTCAAATCATTTATCTGCTATCTCTAAATTTCACATGACTTGACTGTTCTATAGCAATACTGCAGCATGTACATTTCTCTCTCTCTCTCTCTCTCTCTCTCTCTGTCTCTGTCTCTCTGTCTCTGTCTCTCCCTCTGTGTGTGTGTGCATCTCTCTCTCTGTCTCTGTCTCTCTATCTCTGTCGCTCTGTCTCTGTCTCTCTCTCTGTCTCTGTCTCTCTGTCTCTGTGTCTCTGTGTCTCTGTGTCTCTGTCTCTGTCTCTGTCTCTCTCTCTCTCTCTCTCTCTCTGTCTCTCTCTGTCTCTCTGTCTCTCTCTCTCTCGTCACATTACCCATTCACAACACTGATTCATATAAAAGGATCATGTTCCATGACCTACCATCTTATGGCATCCAAGTAAGAACATCGAGAGTAAAAATATGTGTTTATGGAGGGCAAATGTTTGTGGTTATTCAAAGTGCAGTAGAATTTCTAAAATATTATCTTTCTTTTGTGGAGAGTTAAAATCAATACTTTTGAATAACTATGGAAATCATTATAGAGGCCTTCTGATATTCTAGGACTAGATGCAATCAGTTCATTTCAAATGAGAATAGATGTACCTGAAGAACTTTGCTGTTCATAGTGAATGCCTCTCCCATAGTGAAGCCCATTGCTCAGAACAACATTCGTTCATGACATTGCTGAACATCTTTTTTTTTGTCAACCTCATATATCTGAGGTTTTTTTCTTTGATATCGATAAACACTATATTCTCTGTTTTCAGTCTGTCTGCTTACAAAAGGGAAACAATTCAGGATAATCATTTCTATTATTTTAACTCTTCCTTTGTCATGAAGTATATCTAGTTTGGAATTTGATACTTTGTAAATCTCACATATTGCAAAGTTAAATGGTTACAAATTGGAATTGAAAAGCACATATATTTTAATTTTTATTTTCTATTTCTCACCTTTCCCCAATCTCTTTTTTCTTTTCAGTCAAACTGACCTCTTAGTTATTCTCTTTAAATAAAATTCTAACTTTCTCTTTGGTGCTTTGGAATAAAGTGGTCCTTCATGTGAAGACGGCATTTGCTTCACACTCCTACCTTAATAGTACCCTCTCCTTTTTGAAATTATTTTCTACTATCTTTTAATTTTTTGTGTGTAGTTGGGACATCCTCCACCCCCAGCAAAATGTAAGGTCCTTAAGGCAGTGGCTATTATTTGTCTTTGTAACCTCAACACTATACACAGTGTCTTACAGATAATAGCTGTTAAGTAAGTATTTGTTTAAATAATGTGCATAATTAGGCTTTAACTATTCAGTCAGACTAGCCAAATTCATGAAAATAGCCAGATAATTAAAAGATCTCTATTTTATTCTATTCTGCACAGATTCAGGGTTGTATGCAATAGGAAATACTTTCTATCTAAAGCTCCAAAAAGCCAGCTATTCTAAGCTCTTTTTTGATAGACAAAATAAGAAAAGGAGTCTAAATAAATCAAAAGGCACTCATGTGGGCATATCAGTCTTCATGGTAAAGCTGTTTGTACTCAAGTAGTCCATCAGAAAAGCCAAGGTAGTGATGAATATTTAAGCAATAGTTTTATAACCTTGGACTCTCAACTGAGCTTAGACTACACTGAAATAAAAATAGATACATAGATAGATAGATAGATAGATAGATAGATAGATAGATAAATAGATAGGTAGATAGATAGGCTGATTAATTGGTAGATCAATAGATCGATAGATCAATAGGTAGATTTGTTCTCTTCATCATTAGAATGTAAGTGCATTATGTATAGGAACCGTTTTACTCTTTGTACCTATCTCCTCAACACCTAACAGTGTCTGCAAGTAAGTGCTCATAAATAGTTGCCAATTGATAGGTTCTGACTCTAAAGTAAGTGTTCTTTCCATGATATCACATGACTTCTCCACCTCTCCAATTATGTAGACCCTACTCAATGTTCACAACCCAGTTCAAGTCTTACCTCTTCCATGAAGATTTCTATAATTATTCTAGTTCACATAAATCCCCCCTTCTCTGAGCTCCCATTATTTATAACCTTTGCCAAATAGATTAGTACTTTATAATTTTCCTTGAGGGAGGAAATTATACTATAAATGGATCACACTGGAATCACTGTTTTATGAAATATTATAGAAACATGTTCCATTTACCTTTATCTTATCCCTTTAATTGCCAAAGATTCTTTCATTTTAACCTCCTTTTATGAAAATCTCCCTAAGAACATGTTCAGATGTCTTTTTCAAATCATTGAAATAAAGCACAATTTAGCTCTTGTCTTGAACATAATTTATTGTTCTATATACTATCATGGCCTGTAGGAGTATTAAGGGGTGTAAGACTATTTACCTGGATACCAAAGTAGTGTCCACACTCTTGTTTTTTCTGAATTCCTCTTTCAGTTTTGGGGGGTTTTCTGTCATTTCCCTCAATGTGGGATTGCTAGCCATTGCTATCAGTGACTCGTAACTATCAGCCATCTCTATCCCTTCCCAAAAAATGTGGCGGTATTGTTGGGGGGAGTTCATCTTATAATTGTAGAATGAGACACTAGATAACCAAGGATTTGTGTGTTTGTTTGTGAGTGTGTGTGTATAGCTAGAAAAGAACACTAGAAGGGCTCAAAGAGTTTCTGAAGAATTCTCTTAGAAATAAAATCCAAACTAAGATGCACTGACATTAAAATAGTCACTGAATTGACCTCATGATATCAACATTGGCTGCTCACAGGTCTTTTCTTGATCCCTCCAGATATTCCTCTGTTTTCTGGAATATTATTAGGTATATGACTTCCATAGCACTCAGCTGAGAGTAAAACACATACTCAAAAACATGCACTAATTGGACCTGATTCTCTAAGGGACTAAATAAACACATTGCCTGAAAATTTCTCCTGAATGAGATGGATTTGAAAGGTGAAGCAAAACAACCCCCCAATTTGGTATCAGAATACAAGAACCTATAGATTCACTTTGTCTTCTATTAGCTGTGTGACCCTGGGCAAGTCACTTTATTTCTCTAATCTATTGTTTCCCTCATCTTGAAAATGAGAGAATTGGAAATCTTTGGAAAACAAGTGATTTCTAAAATTTTTTTTTGACTCGATCAATTATCCTTCTACACCATTAGAGGATATAAGTTATCAGAGGAATGAGAAATTTTCTGTTTGACATTAAAGGACAGAACTAGGACTATAGAGTAAAAGTTTCAAGAAGAGATGTCAGATTAACAAAATGATTTTTCCCCTTTTAACAGCACTAGGGAATGAAGCTGTGATTTCATTTATATAGTGACTTCTCAGGTAAACAAATCCTTTATCAATGTAGAACAGTACCGTATAGGCAATTTGCAGCCTTAAATTTGCTTAGAGCACTGAGAGGTTAAGTCATTTGCCTGAGGTCACATGGGCTACAGGTCAGAAGTGGCACATGAACCCACTTCTTCCTGGATTCAAGGCTAACTTTCTACCTATATTATTTCTGTTTCTACACTATGCTGCCTCAGTGAGGGGAGAAGGGAGGGGTAGAATTTGGAACTCAAAGCTTTAAAAAATGTTTTAAAAAAACTATTTTAATGTAATTAGAAATATAAAATATTAAAATAATAATAATTTAATGGCCCGAAATATAAAAAGATTACTTAGTCCAGTTAGTGAGTTCCCCATCATAGGAGAATTTTGAGCTGGAACTGAATAATCAACTGTCAGAGATAATATAGACTAGGTTACCTCTGAAGCTCCCTCCCTGTCTAAGATATGGTGATTCTTCCTAATGTCTTTCAGGAATGATCAAATTAACCATTTTTTTCCCCCAGAGAGAAGGTAGAAAATTTAGCTTGGTCATTGAGATATATTCTTCCTGGAACCAGATTAACCATTTTGCTTTTCTTCAAAGGAGTTGTTTTTCAATGTTTAGATTCATGCTGAGAGGAAGACTAAAATCACTGAAGCAGGTTGTTTTGCAGCTCACAGGGTCAACTGCACATTATTCTTAATTTGGTACATTAGCCCTAAGTGATGCTAGTCTTGATGAGAAAGTTGTGCTTAAAATAGATCTGAAACTTCTATTTCTATATGGAAACTATGGCACTGTGGTGAAGAATAAAAGTAAGGACCCAGTCTTGTCTCTAAGGCATACCAAACCATAGTGATAGAACCTCTTCTAAAGTACCTTCTATAGTATTACTTGATGAGGAAATTTCACTACATAATGAATTAAAAAAAATTACAGACTCAGGTAGCCGACACCAATTTTTATATGTATGAGCATTTAACAAAAGAATGCATCAAAATCAATCATTTTCATTTACATGCCAACATGTTCTAACAGTAAGTGGCAGCATTTCCTTCCTGAATTCTTTTATGACTGACAATAAGCTGTTAGGCTGCATGACCAAGATGATAAGCAGAAATTTACAAGCATGTAGAAAATTCTTCTGGCTAGAGTCAATGCATGTATTCACAAAATGTGCTTCTCTTGGGCATAGCTCCTATGTCTACACTGGCATGGTGAAATGGAAACTTGAGAAAATATAGAATTCTTTGGAAAGAGAGTAGACAACTGTAACAATTCAGATATTGCCTCATCAAAATCTTTACTTTCTCTCTCATGTGTGTGAAAGAGCCCTAGGATGTGTGTCTCATTTTAGCTTTGACAAGAAGTTAAGACACAAAGAGCATGGGTAGAAGGTAGAGGGTCACAACTCAGAATGGGGGACATCCAATATTGGGAGTAGTAGGAAGGTAGCAAGCTGAAGGGAGGGATCATGAAGACCTTAGCTTAAGGTTCTAAGCCATATAAATTATTAGGTTTGCTGTGATCTCTCATGAAAGTTAAAAAGAAAACTTTTTAAAGTGAATTTGTCTATAAATATGAGCTATTATTATACATTTCTAGGATTTCAAGCTTTCTCCTTCAACTTGCCAATGACTATATCTTCTACTTCAACAATCCATAATGCTATTGGTGTGCCACTGATAACAATAAGCACTTTTATGTGATTGTGATGGTATACTATTATGCTATAAGAAATTATGAATAGGATGCTCTCAGAAAAACCTAGGAAGACTTGCATGAGCTGATGCAAAGTGAAATGTACTGCACACACAATAACAGTGATGTCATAAGGTGATCAGTTGTGAATGACTTAGCTATTCTGAACAATTCAATGATCCAAGACAACTCTGAAGGACTTATGATGAAAAATGTTATTTATCCCCAGAGAAATAACTGATGTGTCTGAATGCAGATGGAAGCATACTTTTTTCTTAAATTTTATTTTTTGAGGTTTTTTTTTCCTTTTGTTAATTTTTTTTTTTACAACATGACTACTGTGGAACTATGTTTTGCTTGATTATATGTGTATAACCTGTATCAAGTTACTTGCCTTCTCATTGGTGCCTGGGAGTGGAGAGGGAGGAAGGGAAAGAATTTGGAAGCCAAAATAAAAAAAAAATGAATGTTAAAATTGTTTTTACATGCAATTAGGGAAAAACAAAGACTAAACAAAATGAAAAAAAAAAGATGAACAATTTTTTACAAGTTTCCTTGTCTTTGAAATGGGAATAATTAATAATAATAATAATAATAATAATAATACATTCAATAACTATCTCACAAAATGAAATGAAAACAAAATATGAAAGTACTTTGTCATGCTAAAGAACTATTAAATGCAATTTGTCATTTGTAGTTTTCAAATATTGGCCAACTATAAGAATAATGAATATCAGATGTGTATGTATTCTTATTCAGCTATCTGTGTGAACACAGAAAGACACTATATACATATATATATATATACACATACACACATATATGTGTATGTATGTATGTGTGCATGTATATATGTGTGTGTGTGTGTGTGTGTGTGTGTGTGTGTGTGTGTAGTTAATGAGCATTTCACAGGATCATTGATTTAGAGGTGGAAAAGACCTGAGAGATCATCTAGTCCAGGCTTTCATTTTACAGTTGAGAAAACTAAGGCCCAGAGGAATCAAGTGACTTGCCTGATGTCACACAGGCAGGACAGACCAGAGACAGCATTTGAACTCAGGTTCTATGACTCCAGGGTCAATAAACTAAAGGGGTTGGATTGGATGGCCTCTAAAGTCACTTCCACATTAAAATCTCCTGTGATCTTATGAAATGCTTTCTCAGGGTTTCTTTCTCCCTAACACAAAAGGATGGGACAAAAAATACCCTTGTGAAGCAAATTCAGTCACCAAGAGATGAAGAACCAGTATATCAGGGCTATAACATGGCATGGAGAGTAAATTACAAAGAAAGGAAAGCTGGGAAAGAGAGGGCCCTACTCACACATGCATAATATCTCAACTGGAGAGAAATTTAGAAGTCTTTCAGTTCAATCCATGATTGAACTGACAGACTTCTATGATATTACAAATATAGCCACCCATCCACTTCGAATCTCCCCATCCCTTTCTGAAACTGGCCATTCAACTTTTGATCATCTCTGTTACAAAGATTTTTCTTATTTCTTATTCACACATGTGTCCCCAAACTGGAATTTCTATAACTTTTTGTAACTATGATACTTGGTTCTGCCTTTTAAGGCCAGGAAGAGCAAACACAATCCTTCTTGACTATGGCAATTCAGTATGTCACTGAAGACTGATATTAAGTGTTCCTCAAGTCTTTGCTTCTCCATACTAAATATCCCCTGTCCTTTCAACTGCATGGTCTTCAGGTTTTCTTCAAGATGTGGTCCAGTTTGTCAATGTCATTCCTTAAATCTAGCATCAAGATGGTCCAGATGCCATCTAACCAGGACAATATAACAGAACTAAAATTACCTGTATTCTGACACTGTGCCTCTTCTTGTAGCCAAATATCTCAATAGCTTTTTGGCTGCTACATGGTATCATTGACATATCCAGATTACAATTCATTCAATCCCCTCAGGCATGTTTCACAAGCTGTCTAGCCATGATTTCCTCAGTCTGTGCTTATACAGTATTATCACTTATTTTTTTTTTAAATCCCAAGAGTAGGAGTCTTCATTTATCATTGTAATGAATGTCTTCATTTGGAGAGCCAGGAATGCCAACTCTGAGCATGCTCCATGAGATAGTGCTCATTATGTCTTTAAGAAATGTGACTTTATTAGTTCTGATCCATCTCACTTACCCTGTCAGCCTTTTCTTTGGATCTCGAATCTGCTGTCCAATGTGTTAACCATACCTCTTAGCTTCATATCATGGGCCAGTTTTATAAGTCTGCCAACTACACCAGTCAATAAAAATAGAGAACACAAGTCCCCATACTTGGTGCATAAGACCAGGCTTAACATTTTTAAAGAGCTATAATTAGCAAATTTCCTCCAACCATTAATTGGTTTCTGTTACCTTCCCGATATATTTCCCTATAATACTTAGCAATTAAGCATGCGTATGGCATGTGCTATTTTCATAGAGCAGGGCAAAGGGGAATTAAAAAGGTCTTTTTCTTCTAATATCAATATTGGAAACCTAGTGTAGAGAGGAGATATGATGAAAGAGAAATGACAGAAAGTAGGCTCCTCTAAAACTAGTCCTGAAACTTGGTAGTGGAAAAGAAAAAGGATTCTCTGACTCAGAAGGTTTTTGAGGGGAAGACACTTATATTGTCTCTAATCATTTTAATGCAAGAAGTCCAAGGCATTCCATGACATCATTTTTTCTTTTTCTTCCCACAAACTCCCACGTTTGGTCCACCAGAGTTTGATTCTTGTTTCCCTGTGCGCAACTTCTGTTCTCTGGACTTGTTAACACATTAGTCAAATTAACTTTTCAAAAAAATAAAAACAAACAAACATGAACATCGGTCTCTTGTCCTCATTTGGCTCCCTGAAAATAGTGTGCAACCCCTCTTTAGTAATTTCTAAAGTTTCATTACTAAATAATACAGGGAAAAACAAAATGAAAATTGTAAATTTGCAAAGGTCTTATCAATTAAAACATGTGCGATGGAAAGAACATAGTATTTGAGAGTCACAAGACCTGGTATTGAGTCTTGCTTATGACAGTTACTGCTGGCAATGTAATGGACTTTGGGCAAGTGACTTCATGTTCATGGGCATCGATTCCCTATCAAGGGGGAGAAGTGCTGGATTTGAAGCCAGGAATATGTGTGTTAAAATCCAGCTTCACTTACCAGTTATGTGACACAGGGGCAAGTCACTTAATTTCTGTCTTGGTTATGCCATCTGTAGACAGGAATAATAATAGCACCTGCATCCTAGAATTGTCAGGGGAATCAAATGAGGTAATATTTGTGAAGCTGTTGACTCTCACCTATCTCACTGAGGAGTCTTGAGAAAAACTGCTTTGTACATTGCACAATGTTTAAATACCAGATATTACTTTACGATCTGGTTTTATTCCTCTTGGTCCTACAAATACAACTGTCCTGAACTTGATCTCATGGTTTTTATAATTCTTCCACTTCCTTCTGACTCAGACGTCTTTCAGCCTTTCATCCCAAGTCCTTCTTTTGTCCTCCCTTGGTTGAGTTCTCTGGAAGTCATAGAAAAACACAGAATCCTGACTCTTTTCTCATTCTTCCTCCATCTCTCAGGCCTACAAGGACATTCCAAACCTTAGTGTGACTGGATTTCCCTCAGTCCTTCTGACTGTGCTAATCTACACTCCGGACATGGACAAACTCCAAAGAGAGGCTCCCACTGTTTCCGGCATACATATCATCTTAGATCATTTTGCCACAAGTTTGAGGCCTGAATAATCCAGATAATCACCTCAGCACTCCACCCCACTTTGCCTTTAGAGTGGGGCGACATCCTCTTGAGGAACTAATATTGATGCCTGCTTATACACAGATGTGTTTGATGGCATTCATTAAAAAATGGCAGCTACCACTACCAAAAATATATCATTCAGTTCAACAATATATATTTTTTTAAATACAATCTACAATGTAACTAGTTATTTAAATTAACAAACATTTACCAAATGTTTGCTTTGTACAAGATACTGTGTTATGGTTATTTGATAGAATTCAGGCTAATCCTCTCCAGATTAAAATAAAGAGGGATATTAAATCTTTCCATACTAGGATTCCCTAGGGACATGTAGGTAAAAATCTGTTTACATGAAATTGGTCTGGGGTTTTTAGGGGACTACAGGATCAAAATAAGTTTTCTCTGTGATGTGGAAACTAATAGTATTAGCACTGCCTTTAGAGGCAGATGCATAGACAAATGAAATGCGTCCTGAGTAAGGGGAGTGATTGCCTTGCTGTATTCTGCCAATCAATTGATCCACCAATAAATATTTGGTAAGCACTTACTATCTGCCAGGCACTGTGTTAATTAATGGGGATACAAAAATAAACAAAAGACAGCCTTTGCCCTCAAGGAGCACACAATCTAATGTGGAAGAGAACATGCAGAGCAATACACACACACATAGATAGATAGATAGATAGATAGATAGATAGATAGATAGATAGATTAGATGGATAGATAGATGATAGATATAGATATGGATATGGATATGTATGTATGTATAAACTTAAAGCTATGTACAGTATAAATAGAATATAAAAGAGAGACTGTTTCTGAACAACAAAAAATTGGTTGATACAGGCTTGCTGTCCTGATCCTTGGTCTGTTCACACCTGGAGCTTTGTTTCCAGTTTCAGAAAATATATTTTAGAAAGGTCATTAAAAATGCTGAAGCATGTGGAGAGAGTGAAAGAGATAGTAAGGAGGCTTTAAAACATGACATGTAAGGATGAGTTGGTGGAACTGAGATTTTGAGCCCAGGGGCAAAAGAAGAGTCTAAGGTCTGATGGGATATGCTAGCCCTGGTTTGAAATATTTGAAAGGGGTTGTTACTAGATGCTGACTTGTTTTACTTGTTTTCAGAGAGGAGGGCTGGAATAAATGAATGGAAATTAAAGTGTGCTACATTTTGGCTTACTGTACATTGGGACAATATCTGAAATTAGATCTTCCCACAATTCATTCACATTCAGTTATTTGACTTTGGAGGGCTTCAAGCAAAACCTGAAATTTCACTTTTCAAGAAAATATTTAAAATTATTTGTGCTTTCGAGTAGATGACCTCCAAGTTCCCTTCCAAGACTGAGTACCTATGATTCTCAAATCATGGCAAAAAAAATAAGAATAAAAAATTAGATGGGTCAAAAAGCCTGAGTTTAAATCATGGAGACACCCATATTGTATGACCTAAGAAAAAAATATTTCACCTCTCTGCATCTCAGTTTCCTAACTGTCAAATAAACACATGGGACTAAATAATCCTTAATATTCTTTATAACTATAAAAATATGATGTTATTAAGCCATGAATAATACCTCATTAAAGCTACACAGTCCTCCCTTCCAGCCAGTTTGGAGTAATGCGATTTTTTTTTTACATTATTTTATGACATGACAAATGTAATAACCAGTGTTGAAAACAAAAATAATTTTGATTACATTATAGGTTTAGAGCTAGACAGAATACTAGGTAATAATCTACTCCTAATTCTTTATTTTATAAGTCTGGATATTGAGATTCAGAGAAGTTAAGAGACGTGTTAAGATCCTAAAGGTAATAAGTAGGAGAGCTAGAAATTAAATCAAGTTTTGGGGTGCAAGTGCAATATTCTTTCCATTGTATCACATAGTTTCAAAATCATTCTCCTCTAAGATTCTATAAATCTAGTGATATTTTTAATGGGTTGGCATTAACCTTTCTTCAGAAGAAAAAAGACTCAACTCATAGATTTTTCTATTGTGATCTGGTAGTTTTTAGTCAAATTATTTCAGTTTGCTAATCCAAGATTCAGTAGAACCTTAGTTTAAGAGTAACCTGGTTTACATATGCTTCGTTGGATGAGGAAAAAAATTTTGCAAAAATTTGTTTTGCAGGACAAACAAAAATTTGCGGAACTAACATCATGTTTGAACTTGAACAGTTCCTGAAGGGATGATGCTCAACTATGGCAATGTTATTGTTACTGTTGTTGTTGTTTGCTTTCATATGTCAAACAAAGGAACTTCTGGTTGGTATATTGCCTAATTGGTCTCATTTAGCCTTGACCCTTCGTGAAGGCAGCATTGTTCACTCTCAACTGTACCATTACAAGTGTGTTCACGTGTATTTGTGCACGTATAGCAGAACTTTGCATAAAAAGCTTTTGGTAGAGACTGTGATCTACAACAAGAGTTGGTGGAGCAACACAGCTGAGCTGATGATGACTGATGAACCTGCATGAGGAGCAACAGCAAGAGGTTGAAGAGGAGATTTCTTCTGGGGAGGTTAAGAACTTGGAGGAATCCCTCATGTCAAGTGAGATTAGGCAGATTTTTCAGATGTGGGGAAAAGTGCAAAATTTTGTTGGAAAACATCACCCAAATAAGGCTGTAGCAATGAGAGCCATGAATATTTTTAATGATAATGCAATGTTACATTTCTGTGACATTCTAAGAAAACGTCAAAAACAAGTGTCTTTAGATAGATTCTTAGTCAGAAGCAAATTTAAAGAAAAAAAATCAGTGAGTCAAAACATGAAAGTGATTCTAAAAAAATGAAAAATAAGTAAAGGCAGTAGTGTCAGTCTTATTTTTAGTGAAAGTTGTATAAGGGAGAACACTCCTGAAGTTGAAATCCCCGATATTCTGATGGAAGGAGATTTTCCTTCCAACTACCCTTCCTCCTCTCTATTCTTCCTTCTATTCCTCCTCCTCCTCCTCCTCTCTCATCTCCCTCACACCAGCCACAACTCTTCTCAAAGGTAAAGCCCATGTTAATTTGCTCCATTTTTGGTTTATTCTGTGTATTAATCATTGCTATTATATTTCAGGTTCCTTAAAGACAAAAAAACTTACTTAAAATTATAAATAGTTATTTTTATATGAGTGTTTTTGGGGATGTGGTACAAATCATGTAACTATATTATTTCCTATGGGAAAATTCCCTTCACAATACAAACAAATCCCATGATGAACAGAATCTCAGAATGAATTAAATTCATAAACTGAGGTTCTATTGTATATGAGAGAAGCACGTCCATGGATCATTTGCACCATGCTGATGAGGCAGGTATTAGCAACCATAATGGGGAAAATTAATTTTGCTATGGAAGGAAAACACTTCCTATCCAATGTCTGAATGAAGAGTTTCTAAGCTCCATTCCAGATATAAAATTCTATGAGCCTATGTTAATTTCACTGGAATATTATGAGTTCAGTGTTAGAAAACTCTCTCTCCATTTTCTTCCTTCACAGCCCCTCCTACTTCCCCTTGCAACAAATTATCTCCAACCACCATTCAGTTGCTTTCTTGCATGTAAATCAGTTTATTTCTCTGCAAATTGAAGTCTTTTCAGTTTTGTGCTGGCACAAGCTCACTTTCCTCTGAAAGTACAACTCATATTCAAATATAAAGAGGGAGTTGTTAATATGCCAAACCTGGGGTGTCAAGGTTTCAACTAATTTTTCATTTGTGTGAGGAGGTTGAGGGGAATATTGGTTCATTTACATAGGAGATGGAGGAAAGGAATCAAGCAACTCTCTCAAGGACAGAGGTCAGTAACTCTAAGCAGCAGGAAGGAAGACTGATGAGGTACAGGCTCTGGGAGCCCCCTTGAGCTCTCCTTGAATCTTCCCACATAAGGCATTTGCCTGAGGCCATAGGCCTTTCATTGTGGCTCTGCCCAAGTCTTTAGCTAGACCTCTAGTACAGCAATTTCCTACCCTTGATCCTCCTGTCCCACCTTTGAACTGGCCCAGCCCACTATTGTCTGTCAGCTCCAGGTAGTCTCCAGCAACTTCCCAACCTTAATCATTCATTGGAGTCTGACCTCCTCTGACTCTTCCTGAAGACCCTCCCCAAACTCCTCCTCTAGACCACTCCCAGATTCCTCTCACAACCTTTCTGTATACATGATCCCATCTTCCCTCCATGGGGTGTGAGAGCACCATTGAATGACCTAGCACAGACTTATTCTGGACTGCTTGCCCAATGCAAGCCTTACAGATACCTAGGCTCCTTAAGAGTCTACCCAATATGGTGAACTTTCAATAAACTTTGCTTTTCTTTGGCTGAGAAAAGACCAGTCAAATTCATTCGGCAAGACCTGGTGTTTTGCTATTTTGGGGTCTTGAGCATCATTTGCAACCCTAACCATCTTTATGGCTAACCACATCAGACCTGGTGTTCTCTCATATCATGGTCACTCTTTAATCTCATTGACCCTTTAATATGTGTGCTATTGGTTGATTATTAGTGGGGTACACTCTCTGCACCCTCTGTGAAGACTCCTCAGAATGAGAAGGGAGAGAAACTATCTGGAAACCAGGGAGACTTTTCTAAGACACAACCTAGGACCCTTCCCCTCTTCCCTTGCTGTCCTCAGCATTAGGCCCCTTTAAGGAGTTTTTGACCTCCACCCCTGCTCGTGGCTTTTTCCCCTCCCTTGCTTGGCCTTTACCAAATAAGGACATGGATGATAACTTGGCTCCCTGTCCCACGTCCCTGCAAATAGGACATAGTGGTGGGCTTCTTTGTTATCCACCATTGGATTCGATTTCATGCCAAGACTGATAGCCCAGTGGGAGAAGGGACAGCCAGGGGGAGGGGGCTTGACTGTATTAGGGTATAAATTCTTCTTCTGTCTTTTGTAACACACTTCCTCTCCTTGATCACTGCCACGGAGAGGATGGCCCTCTTCTTTTGGGGAAAGAGAATAAAACTTCCCTTTCCTTCCTCAAGATACCTCTGATTTTTGGTTTTTCTTGGGTAGGGGATTTTTGGGGTCCCTGGTACCCCACACAATTACATCTACATAGTAAAGCATCCGTGATTTCAATCATTGAGAATTTCACAGTTCACATGGAATTAAAAAAATAAACAAGAAAACAACAATAAGTCTATTGATTAGCTAATGATCAATCTTAGGGTGCTGAGCATTTCCAAACTTAACTACGCTGATCCAAGGTTGATGAACTTGTATTTATCCCCAGACCTGTACAATACATGAAATCTTTCCAGGTTGGTTTATTGTCTTTCCAGGTTGACATGTCAGAATTTGTTCTCTACTTGTATGGTGTTTGAGAATATAAGGAGACTTCTAAGTTCAGTTCCTAAAAAAGAAAAGGAAACTGAAGGAAAAAAAAAAAGCTGGAACTCTTTTCCATAAATTTAACTCTCAGTTTCAGTGATTAAGACTAGGTAAGACATGTGGCAAAGAATGGCTTCTTGTACTTAGTTAAAAAGAAAGAAAGAAAGAAAGAAAGAAAGAAAGAAAGAAAGAAAGAAAGAAAGAAAGAAAGAAAGAAAGAAAGAAAAAGAAAGAAAAAAAGAAAGAAAGAAAAAAAAGAAAAGAAAGAAAAGTCAATTTTGGAGAAGACCCTCAGGGTTTCTGGCCAAAAGAGAAACAATTTCTATTTCTATTCACTGTGAACCATCAGGGTTCAAACAATGACCCAGTGAGGCTTAGGCTGGGACCTATTATTGGTGAATCAGTGAGTGTAAATAGCAATTGTTTCTGTTTTGGCCAGAAACCCAGAGGATCTTCCCTTCCCAAATTAATTTTTTTTTTAACTAGGTCAAAGAGGCTAATCTTTGCCTCACTTTTTGCCTATCCTTAATGACTGAATGACTGTTGGCTCAGTCAAACTGAGATCTGGGAAAGACGTTAGCTTGAAAAAAGTAGAGATCTCCCATTGCATCAGGTCATCTCCAGTCATCCTGATCTATATTTTGCCACTGAACCCAGATTGCTCTGGAAGATAAAGTGAGACTGATGACTTTGCACAGGCCTCTCTCATTTAAATCCAATTCACTCGCAAGTCATGGCATCTAACCTTCTTGATGTTGCGGTCCTCTTCAAGAATAAAGGAAAAACAGTTTTCAGATATATACATATATGTGTATATAATACATAAACCTGGATATATTTGTGCATATATACACATATATATTTGCATTCACATCTATGTATTTATAACATATATAAACCACACACATATATTTATGTGTATACATGTATGCCTGTAAATTAGGGGGTTGGATGATATTATGTCTAATGTCTTTTCTATCACTAAATCTATGGTCCTGTGATGAGAGGGAAACTTTTTTTTGAAATTTCAGATTGATAGATAGATGAGAATGAAAGGCACAAAAAAGAGAAATAGAGATAAGGTAGACAGATTCACCCTCTGACCTTTACTAGCTTTATAACTTTGGACAAGTTATTTTAGTTCTCTTAGTCTCATCTCATATACAGAATGAGAATGACAATAGTATCTACCTCTCAGGGTTGTTGTGAGCTAACAAATGAGCTAACATATGTAAAGTACGTTAAACCTGAAAGTGCTATGTAAAAGCCAGATATTACTATGTATGTGTGTATGTATGTATGTATGTATGTGTGTGTGAGTGAGTGTGTGTGCTTATGTGTGTATATTTTTTTGGGGTGGGGAGAAATAAATGGAATTATAATATCTGCTACCTTGAAAGTTAACCTTTTGAGCTTTAATATTTTCTCAAGAACAAGACAGAAATTATGACTTGATTTTTTTTATTAAGTTAAAAAAAAGGAAGGAAGGAACAAGAAAGAAGGGAAAGACAGAAAGAAAGGAAGGGAGGGAGGAAGGAAGGAAGGAATGAAGGAAGGAAGGAAGGAAGCAAGGAAGGAAGGAAGGAAGGAAGGAAGAATAATTTCCAAACATTTCTAGAGCATCCACTTGTTGTTCCTGCCAAGGATTTGAGAGATTCATAACCTCCCACGAAATCTACAACATTTGCAGTAGTTGAGAATGGATTGAAATAGTAACAGTGTGGGAAAAGATTGGAGAATCGTGGGTATCCAGAGGACTATGTATGCTCCTGCTCCCCATAAAGCCATTGTAGCTATGAACTGTCTTGCATTTTGTAGCCCTCTAATCCTGAAACCAAAGAATCCATAAAGAGATAAGAAAAAAAAAGTTTAAGGAGATGTTGAGGAGATTTACTATTTCATTCTTATCAAAACCTGCAGAGGAGTTAGGTATTTATCTAAAAAAGATTTTTGTATGAATTGCAAAAAGAGCTTGTGAAGACCCAGATTAGTCTGGCCTTGTGTTCCTGAGGAAGAACAAAAACAGAAACAAAAAAAACCAGGAGACAAAAATGTGTCAAAGAGGAGGCATTTCTTGATGATTACAGCACAGCACATGGAGGAATTTATCATTGTGAATATAAACTTTCCAGAACTTTCTTTTCTGGGTCTCAAAAAGTATACATGTTTGTTGATTCCCTCTGTTCACTTTCCTCTCAGCCATCTTCCCTTCTCATCCTCTTTCCAATGCTGATAGCTTACGGGTGTCATTAAACAAAATTAGTATACATCTATGCATTTAGAAAGAATTTCCCTCTTACAAAAGAAAAAAAAGAGCCAGATTGTACAAGAAGATCACTGGACACATATGCATGGACCCTTAGGGAAGTTAAATGTTTAGCCCGGAAGTCTCCTCTCCCAAGAAGAGAAAGGGGTAGGGAGAATAATGTTCCCTTTCATGGATCCCAGATATCTGAGAGTGTGTATGAGAATCAAAACTGTAGGTCTGTCCTCATTCCCTACCTGAGAGGAATCAGGGTGGACTTTCTAGAGGAGGAAGTGTACATCTTTAAAAGATGGATAAGAATTTAACAGATTGGACTAAGTGGAGAAGAGGGATTCTTCCAGATATACAGAGATATATTTACAGAGACATAGGGCAGGAAAAGAATGAAATTTGCCCAGTGGGCAGAGAGTTGGAATACAGAACATATAAAAGAATCTGAGTTAAAGCTTGAGATTGGCCTTGGATATGGGGTTAAAATTTTAACATGATAGATTAGGGAGTCATCATTGGGTTTTGGACAAATGGATAATGACCACATTGGTGAAAAGGGAAGTTTTATCCAGCAGTGGTCTAGCACTAAACTGAACTAAAAGGGAGAGACAATGGAGCCAGGAAAGAAGGGTTTTGTCATTGTCCAGGGAGGGGTATATGAGGTCCAAGACTAAGAATGAAGCAATGTGAATAGGAAAGAGGGGAAAGATACAAACTCTGCTGTGTAGAGGGATTGGGCAGGCTCTGATAGATAAATGGATGTAAAAGGGGAAGTGAAGATTCAGAGATTACACAAAGTTTTGCCTTTGGAAGTACCTGGATGAGTGAAATAAGAAGGAGGCACAAGTGATGCTGGGAATCATTTTAGGACTGGTGATTCTATTCTTCACAAGGGAATTCATTACAGCATAGAATGGATTTCAGTGCCCAGATGTAAGGCTTTACTTAAATGTAAGTATTTAGGTACCTCTTCTTGTGGCCTCTGATACACACATTTGATTTCTTTCAAGATCATAATTAACTTATCCTGTCTTTACTGGGTTGCCCAAGAAATATCGATTCTCTAATAAAAAGAAAAATATTAAGCCACTGAGAAAATAATATAACAAAATTATAATAATAAACTCAACTTTTATGGTACTTAAACCTTTTCAAAATCATTTATACACATTCTTTTATTCCAGCAGAGTTAGTATGGCCTAAAGGACAGAGTCATCTGCAAAGGCAGGAAGATCTAACATTAAGTCTGAACTCTGACATTCACTGGCTATGTAACCTACCTCAAAGTGCTCTTGATATTTATCTAAGACTATAATTTGCAGAGAAGGTGTTTTGGTAGAAGGATTTTCCTCACCAGGAAATATTTTATACCAATAAAGCCACAGGTCCCATTTCTATCAAGACCCCTATTTCATTCTGTACTGAAAATGATATCATGAAGTTAGCAAGGAAGATTTGATTATCCCTATTTGATAGCTAAGCAAACTTATCCCCCCTCCCACAATTAAGTGATGTGAACAGAGTTTTATGAGCTGTTGAGAAAGGCCAAGTTCTTCTAACTCCAAGGTTAGTGCTATTCCATTTATATCCCCTTGTAACCCTGCATTTCCCTGCCAAATTTCTATTTGCTCATCCAGTTTGCTTACTCATACTTGAAATATTTGGCCCCATATTTAGAATTATTAAGAGAGTTATCACACATGTTTTTGGATAAAAATTTTCCTTCCTTCCACACCTACCCACAGCTTGCAAAAATGCCTACATTCATTTCTTCTTCATCTATTTGCATTCCTCTCTTATCAACGCACTCCTACCTTTTTGTCTCTTCCCCCTTCTTTGAAAAACTTCTTTAACTCTCACTTTAAAACACCTCATTTAATGAAGCTTGCATAAAGTGTCATCAATAATGATACATAACTTAGACTCTGAAATGGATAACTATTTTTGTTGTATTTTTGTTGTTTTAGAATTATCTTAAATCTACCTTTTACAATAAAAAATGCTGATGATTAACATCTGGGTATGAAAGAAAAATATCCAGTTGACCCTGAGAGTTACGTACTAACTTTGCTCCATATGTGTGGTATTTGAATACCATCTGAATGATAAACAGAATTTCAACCAACAAAGATGAAGGGAGGGCATCATAAGACTAGAAGACAGAGTAAGTGAAGGCATGAGTGTAAAGGAAGCACAGGCCATGCTTTTAGAATAAAATGTATACGTATCTTGATTTGGCTGGAGCATAAAGCGTATAAAGGGGAGTAGCAGAAAATATATTAGGAAAGGTAGATTGGAACTAGATGGTAGACGGCCTTGAGCATCAATTTATGGATTGTAGACCTTACTCACTTGGCATTAGTGGGGAAGCAACGAAGGGGCTTTATGGGATAGAATGATAGAACATACAAACAGAAAATTGTGTATATTCAAGATTATGCTGGTATCCAAGGCAAGATGAATTAGAAGAATGAGAGAAAGGAGACAAGGAAGCCAGTTAGGAAGACAAGATAATAGGTGATGAGGCTAGGACTTTGGCATTTGATACAGTAAAGGAGATTGAGAAGGAAGATTCCTCTCCTGAATAAAGGTAGGCCACAGAGGCAGTATGTCATAGTTAAAAAGACCAGATGTAGGCCCTATGCTCTTCATTTTTTGTATGGGTAGAATCACATTATTTTTGAGATGTAAAGGAGTTCAAAGGTCTTCTAGACAACCTATGCCTGAAAAATAATCTCTTCTGAAAAGTCTTTTAAAAAAAAGAAACAATTTAGCCTTCACTCAAAAACTCCAAGGGAAAGGAATGTATCTCCTTTGGTAGCAGACTTTACTTTTCTAACCCCCAAGATCCTCATCTGCAAGTGCACTAGGAGATCTCAAAGTTCCTTCCAAGTCTAATATTTTGTGTTTTATATCTCAAGTTGTCCTTCAGCATTATTATCCCAAGTTCTAAAGTTCCTTTTGACTTCTGATATTCTATGATTCTAAAATCATAGAATCTCTAAGTTGGAAGGAATCTCAATATCCACCTGAGTCCTATCCAAAAAAGAAGAGAATAAGGACCTGCTAATAATAATGCCTGAAAACTATGATCTTCTAAACCACTCCATTCCACTTCTCAATAGGTCTAACCTTTAACAAGTGAAATGATGATGACCATGATTATAGCTAGCATTTATATGTTGCTTTAAGGGCCACAAAGCATTGTATGTATGTTATCTCATTTGGTCCTCACTATAACTTGGTAAGTTGGTGCTATCATTATCCCTATTTTCTACATTAGGAAACTGTTGTTGATAGGTTAAGTAATTTGTCTTGCATCATATACTAATTAAGTGTCTGAGGTAGGATTTGAACTTATGTCTTTCTGTCTCCAGATCTAGCGCCCTATCCACTGATCCACCTTACTGGCACTTTGAAAATTTTTCTTGATATGATCAAGTCTAAATTTGCCTCTTTGCAACTTTTTCTACATTCTGGGCCCAGACAAAGCAAGTCTAATTCCTCTTCTATATAGAATCACATAAAAAAATTTAGTACAGTCACCATTAACCCCACTCAAGTCTTCTTTTTGCCAGGTTAATAATTCTGAGTTCTTTCAACTTATTCTCACATGATGTGGACTTAGAATGGCATAGGATTTGCCAAAGAATCCCAACCTGGCTCTAAGCAAATTCATGAATATGACAAGTTTTTCTCTTTTTTCCCTTTATCATTCTTCCTCATGCTTCTTTTCTCTTACCTGATCTTCCTTTGTATAGCCAAGCATGAGTAGCTATCCAGAGGACTGCTGTTGTGAATAGCTTTAAGGTTATGATCACATAGTAAAGTGAACTCATTATTTATTCAGCAATAAATTAAGGTAAAACATTCACAGAAACCAAGATACAGCATTCACAATTATATAACATAACAACTTATCACCAAAGCGGCCACATAGTTTTAAACAAAAGATATCATTCAGTAAGTCCTTGACTCAATTGTCCTTAAAGAACAATCCTCCTTAAAGGACACAAAGTACAAAGGTCAACATTTTCCTACCCCTACCTCACATTGTCTTAATCTCTTGGTCAAAAAAATCTTCTTTTTTCTTGATTGGATATTTGTTTCCAATCATCCTTAACTCAATCATTCTCAAGGGGTACAAGGTACAAAATAAAAAAGTTTTCCCACCCCTAGGCCAGAGCAAATCATGATCTTCTGCATCAGCACTAAGTATTCAAGAAGAGGTCTTTTCATCTTGGCTCGAGGCTGCCTCCCAGATTCTGTGGTTCCTCTTCCACTGGTCCAGCTCTTGCCTGAATCTACCCAACTGTCACCTGAATTCACAGGCAGGCAGCTTTCAGCTCCTCATCCAGTACCTTGTCAAGTTTCTTATCCAGCTCCCATTCCATATTGAAGCTCACACTGTCCAGTTCATCTAAAGTCCTACACAGTTTCTGTTTCTGGGAAGACAAAGATTAACAGAGACAAAAAAACATTCATACACATTGCTGGCAATATCATCAATTCACTATATGCTTGTGAAATCAACACAGACTCACAAACAAGGTCTGCAAAATCCACACAAATCATCAGCATAGAAATAAATACAGACCCTAAAGCAATATCCAAGAAGTCAACACAAATCATTAGCATAGTTCCAGAGCTTCTGAAACCCTCCTCCAGGACTTCTGTAAACAGACAAGAAAATTCTCTTTCAAGGCTTCCAGTAAGGTGCCAGGGCTTCTGTACAAACTATCACAAACACAAATAAACACAGACAAACAGAATGCCTGCCACCACATGTGTTCCCTTCTCAGTTCTGCTCTGTCCCAGGTTGTGCTCCTCCTTATATATAGTGGTTCTCCTTCCTGTGCCACCCTTCCTGTTGCATCACCAACTTCTTCCTACCTTCAAATCACAATGGACTCAAACAAGGTGCTAATTACTTAAGTAGCTGAAACAAGGTGCTAAGTACTTCTTTGCTTGCCATTATTCAGTGTCACAAAAAATACCTACTGTCCTTCCAATTGGATGCCTAGAATCATCATATTCAACAGTTTTACATGACCCATTAGGATAATAAAATATAATTTTCCTTGCTTTTAAGGAGTTAAACTAAGAAAATGAAGTCATCAACTTGACTAATATGTTTTACCCCTCAGTGTATGAAAGACAACTTTAGCAATCATACTTTAACCTAAAGAACCAATGATGAATGGCAGAATGAGGAGACATAGAGTCACAGATCTTGGATCAGAAGAGCAGGCAGGGTTTGAACCTCATCTTTGCTCCTCACACCCTGTGGCATGGGACAAATCACTTTCTCATTTTGGACCTCAGTTTTCTTATCTGTAAAATAACCTAGTTGAGTGAGATAGTGTTAAAGATTCTTTCATCTCTAAAATGTTCTGAATCTATTAATTCAGACCCTGAGGCAAAACAATGGAAAAAAATTGGGCAAATTATATGTGGAAAAAGAAATTTTTCAATATCTTCCAATAACACCATGGAAGTATCAATAAACAAGCATATATTACATGTCACCTATGAGTCTGAAACTGAGTTAGATTCTAAGGATGTGAAGACAAATATTAAATAGTCCCCTATCTCAAGGAACTTATATTTTATCAGAGGAAAACAAAATGAACAATGCATAATGCTAAAACCAATTTTGGAGTGGGGGTAGGGGAAGAGGAGGAATCAAAATAATCTATTGCCTGCAGCTCACTTACTTCCTAATATCCCAGCAAAGTGCGAGGCTTGTATATATTTAAAGAGTGGAAAGACTGAACAAATTTCACTATCATGTAAATTACAGTTATCTTACAGGCCATTTAGCCCATGATCATTTAGGTTCACACATGGGCGCTTTGGGAAATCAACTTAGCGTCAGAATGAGTTGTAAGTACTCTTCCCTCAGGCAAACATACCATTAAGCAATTGGTCTTCCATCCACACAATCACCCCTGGTGTTGCTGTCTGCCTGTTGGGAAGATTCTGGGTGAATGCACTGTACCCTTTAATAACATCAATATTTCTTTGAATAATGCAATTTCTGGCCATCTCTTAGAAGAAAATCCAGACTTATCTAAGACAAATATTTGACAGCTTGATTTGATTATAAATGGAGCTTGAAAAAGCACTGAACATGAGTTTCACTGGGAACAGGGGGCCATTTTCCTAGTTAAGGTAATGAAGTGGGTCTTTAATGTTTCTAAAATATATGTCTCAAGGAGACAAATTAAACTTGCTTGGGTAAATTCCAGCCCAGGGAAGGTCTGGAGGCCTTTGGAGCTGATTAAAAGCACTCAACCTCCCGCATAGTTATATAGTAAATGTCTTTCCATTGGTGTTCAATACCTACAGAATCACATTATCCCTGAGACCTTTTTTTCTTCCATTAACAAGTTAGGTAGAGTACCTCTCCTAAAATGGTATTTTGTTTATAAGTTTATTTCATGGATGGAGAAGAAATGGCTGGACAGCTGGCAATGTGCTAGGGGGATTATTCTTTGTCTTGTTTTCCAGAAAGTTAGCATTTGAACAGAATAAGATTGAGAAAAAATGAATATATGCCTCCAATAAACACTTAGCAAGCATCACATACTACTTGTCCAAGAGTTGTAGATTAGCTCTGAGGGACAAAGATCCTCATGTCAATGAACTTATAGTCTTGAAATAGGTGAATACATAAGAAGACAATTCAAGTTAGTTGACACGTGTATGTAAATATGCAGGGAAAAATCAGAAGAGGGGTACAATATACACATAGTATTTCCTGTTGTAGATGGAATTTGAGGTAGACCTTGAAGAATAATAGGTAGGGAGGGGACCAAAGAATAAAGGACATTGAATATCCTTTATATGATAGCTAATTGGGAATTTCTGAAGGTTTTTTAATATTAGTAGACCTGAATTAAAAAAAAAGTCATATGAAGTTCAGATTGGAGGTGTGGAGAAAATGATGCCACAGATAGTTGCTAAAAACATCATCAAAGAAAATGCTTCTACCAGTAGTAAGGAAGAAATCTTAATATACTACTTAATAGGATAGGAGTCCCTAAAATAAACTTGGTTTGGTACATTTTTTTCTCTCATATATATTCCATAGCTTGGATTTTTTTTTTCTTGTGCAATTAAGTAATAGGTGAGAGAGATGGAAGGGAAGAGGGTGGCCACCAATAGAATTCATCTAGAAAGGTAACAAATGCACAGACAAGTAGAGATGTACAAGATTGTTTCATGAGGTAGTAGACTTCCCTCACTGGAAGTTTTTAAGGAAAGCTTAGATTACAAATTTTCTGTGATATTGTAGAAGATCTTTTTATCCTGATATGACTGATTCGGGAGGCCAACACTACTAACTCAATGATTCCATGAATAGAATCTAAAAGATATTGAATTGAAGAAGATGAGAACTCAGCTTGCTCATGTCAGACTCCCTCAATCCTCTTGTTAAATCAGTTTGTGTCTTCCACTGAGAAAAAGGGGAATGGGGAAAATTTGAGAATTTGGGATAAAAATAGGTTTTTAAATGTTATTTGAAAGAATGAAAATCCATAAAAGGAACAAGGTGGAGTCCTTTTATTATACTGCAATGTAATAGTGAAAAAACATTCTAAAAGTTGAGGTTAGAGAAAATGATGAACTCATTCAACATGACTTTGGTACTTTGCTTGTGAAGTATTCAGTTTCTATGTAAAAAAGAAGGAGGAAGAGGAGGAGGAGGAGGAGGAGGAGGAGGAGAAGAAGAAGAAGAAGAAGAAGAAGAAGAAGAAGAAGAAGAAGAAGAAGAAAACAAGCAAAAAATGATGTTGAGAGTTACCTACGATTGGAAATAAGAAGGGTAGGAATAGAAGGTAAAGGATGCAAGGATTTAGGGGTAGAAAAGAGTATATCATTAAAATAACTTAACATAGGGTCAAGAATTCTGAGTATATTTGTATGTTGAATCAGGATAACATGACCATGTACTGGAAAACTATGCATTTGTTTATTATAGGATAAAAATCCCTAAAATAAACTTGATTTGGTACATTTTTTTTTCTCTCATATACCTTCCATAGTTTGGATTTTATTTTTTTCCTTGTGGAACTAAGTAATAAGTGAGAGAGATGGAAGGGGAGAGGGTGGCCACTGTAATGGCATACAAATGAATCCTTAGCACCTGGTTTCAGTCCAAGTGTCTTTGAGCCTTGCCCTGATTATATTCCCAGAACCTATGAATCCTATAGTGGGAGGGACTTGCCAAAGACAGGAACAGGAAGTGCATAAGAGGTGAGTGGAAAAAGGAGG